>JADLZK010007858.1:0-485359 GCA_015847255.1 Hyparrhenia diplandra
TGGGAGGAAAGGTCGTAGCAGCGGTACCCCTTATGGTCAAGGGAGTAGCCAAGGAACACACACCGTGTCGAGCGGGGCGCCAACTTGTGAGGAGCAATGGCGGCAGTGTTTGGGTAATAGGCACAACCGAAGACACGGAGGTGATCATAGGTGGGAGGAAACCAAAAGGGCGTGGTGTGGAGTGGGAGCGGGGCAAGCGGTGGAAGGAAGGCGGTTGAGGAGGTGGGTGGCGGTGTGGAGTCTCTCGGCCTAGAAGCGCGGGGGCAGGGAGGCCTGAAGAAGGATAGTGCGCATGATGTCGTTCGTGGTGCGGATCATCCGCTCAGCCTTGCCGTTCTGGGAAGAAGTGTACGGACAAGACATGCGGAGATGAACGCCCGAGAGAGGAAGAAAGAGCGGGAGGCGTTGTTATCGAACTCACGCCCCGTTGTCACACGGACGGCCTTGATGGTGAGACCGAATTGAGTGGACACCCAGGCAAAGAAGTGGAGGAGGGTGGGAAACGTCTCAGACTTAGCACGCAACGGAAAAGTCCAAGAGTAGTGAGAGAAATCATCAACTAACACCAGATAGTATTTGATCCCAGAAATGCTCGGCACAGGAGAGGTCCACAAATCACAATGTACAAGATCAAAGGCATGCGTAGCATGCGAAGAAGAAGAAGAAAAAGGAAGTCGAACATGACGACCGAGCTGACACACATGACAAAAGTGCTCTGCATGAGTACGAGTACAAGAGATGTCTGCACTACGACTGAGCTGAGCCAAAACGTCGCGGCCGGGATGACCGAGCCGGCGGTGCCAGGTGGTGGAAGACGGCGTCACGACAAGAGCGGTAGCGGAAGACGGAAGGCGAAGAGTGTAAAGGGGTCCCGTGCTCTCACATCGGAGAAGTGGTCGCCGGGTATCCAAATCCTTCACAGTAAGACCAGAAGTGTCAAATTCGACAGAACAAGAGTTATCAGTAGTGAACTGGCGAATAGAAAGAAGATTGTGGACCATCTGAGGAGCAACAAGAACATTCGAAAGACGAAAAGGACCAGGTGCAGAACCCACAGAGGTGACCGGAAGATGGGGAACCATTCCCCACCATGATAGAAGAGGGACAAGAGGGGTGGGAGGTCGAAGAGTCGAAAGTATACCAAAGATCCGGAGTGGGTGGTAGGAAGCACTGAGTCGCAATCCACTCGGCCGGGCGGTGTCGCCCCCCATGGTCTTTGAAGGATGGGCCAGATCGGCCTGATTCTACCCCCGCCGGGGACGGGCGGAGCGTATGAGCCCAGCCGGCGCGGGGAGGAACGCCGGAGTACATGGCGGCCGGCTGGAGTGGAGGAACGCCGGAGTACATGGCGGCCGGCTGGAGTGGAGGTCGAGTGCTCCCGGCCCCCCCGTCCCTGGGAACGGCCACATGGAGATGCGCCCGACCATGGGTTGTTGAAGGAGGGCCGGGACGCACCACCGGGGACGGGAGCGGAGCAAGAGGTGGAGGGGCCGCTTGGACGACCGGGACCCGCTCCGCCTCCACCGGCACCCCGGCCAGCCCCACCACCACCGCCGCCGCCGCGCCACCCCGCCGGCGACGACCACCACGGCCACCCCACCCCGCTCGGCCGGGGAGGAGGCGGTGGGGCGGCGACACGACGGTGGGGGGTAGTAGCCGGTGAGGACAACGAAGCCGGTAGCGAGGGGCGGGTGGCGCGGCACCCATCTGTTGCTCCTCAAGCACGAGGTCATCCCGAACCCGCAGGAAGGTGGGGAATGGCGTCCCGGCGGGTGATCTAGCTCCTCGGGTGCGCGAACCGACCATTGAGGCCCGGGCAGAGGTTGAGCACCACCGGCGATCGCCCACCGGGTACCCAATGTCATGGAGAGCGTCGGCCTTGACCTTCATCTGCCGGCAAGTAGTCGCTAGCAGAGAGGTCCCCCTGGGCGAAGGTGCGGAACTCGGCCTCGAGTGTGAGGGCACGTGCCTCGGCATTGCTGAAGAAGTGGCCCTCGATGGCGAGCCGATGAGTCGCGCGCAATGGCACCGTGGCGCTGACGGTGTCCCGGAGCTCGAGGAGATGGTCCCAACGATCCAGACGGGCGCTGCCGAGGGCCGCCACGCGGCATCCGCGCCAGCGAGGGGTGTGTCGAGGCGGGCGTGGTCGTCGATGGCGAAGCGGCGGAGGGCGAGGAGCATCCGGTCACGCCAACGAGCGTAGGAGGTGTCAGGTGGAGTCGAGCACGACGGTGACCGGGTTCTTGACTTGCGTGACGCCCGACGTACTGAGGTGGAGGTAGGCGACCATGGGATCGCCGGGTCGGCGCTTGGTGGAGAGGACACCAGAGGTGGTGGTGTCGGCCGGGAGGAGGAAGTGGCGCCGTGCTCCGCGAAGACGGGCGGTGGGACGGAGGAACCGAGAGTCGGAACCGCTCCGCCTCGGCCACCCGGGAAAGTGAGAGCATCGGCGGCGGTGCGTTCCCAAGTGAGAGCAAAGAAGACGAACACGCCCCGCCTTTGAAGCTTGGACCTTGGCCGCGGGGAGGCGCGGGCGAGCTCCGCGTTCGGGCCTGGGCCGCCATCGACGACGGTCTTGCCGCGGAAGCGGCCCGCCGTGAGGGGCACGCCCCGCAAACCGGGGCATGCCGAGGCCGCGACCAGACCGACACGCCGCGGGCGGTGGGGACCGCCGTAGTCGGTACGGGGTGCTGCGCCACGCCCACGACCGGAGGAACGGCCGGCCATAGCGGGGGGCGGGAGGGGGGGGGGGGCGGGTGGTCGCTTCGGTCGGGGCCCTAGCGCCCTCGGGGCATCCCGCCGCCCCTGCGCTGCGCGCTCCCCAGCGTCGGCGGGCGGCGCCCGCGTGGCGACGGGGGGTGACGAGGACCTCCGGTGGGGCTGGATTGGCGCCGGAGGATGAGGAAGAGGGGGCCGGCCGGGCGGAGGGCGCGACCGGGCGACCGCGGCACGCGGCCCCGCGCCCGCGCAGCTGCGCCGCGACGGAGGAAGAAGACAGCGCGCCGCTGGAGCGCCGTGGCGACCCAGGGGGCGGCGTCAAGATAGGAGAGGAAGGGGAAGGAGGAGAGAGGGAGAGGAAGGGGTGGGCGGCTCGCCGTGGAGCGGAGGCGCCGGTGGCCGCCAGCCATCGTGGGCGGCGGCGGCTGGGAACGGAAGAGAAGGGATCGGTCCCTAAGCTGATACCATGTTAGGACAATAATCTTGTCGTATTCCTCCAAACCCTAGAAGAGTGGGCTATATAATTCCTGTACATGGGCCTCTATTGGGCCACTACACATATACACTAACACCCGCCACGCCCGACCAGCCGCGTGGCCTACCTCAAAGGAGAAGACTGAGCGCCTCCAGGCTCGGCAGGCCGATCTCGACGCTGAACGTGCCGAAGCTCAAGGGGGAGGGTAGTACAAGCACAAATCGTGCTGCTGAAAATCATGTATTATTTGGATTGAGAAGTAAATAATTACTTGATCAGGATTGCTGACATCGAGAAACGCCACCCAACTAATTACAGGATAAACAGCTAAATACATGACTACAAACAGAACAATTCGTTCCCAACTAAGCAGGGATTCATACTCCACTTTGATCTTGCAAGAACACATAGTTTATGTGCAAAAACTGAGGACATTTTCCAGTTGGAATGCCATGCCACCATTGATCAACCAAGAAGCTGCCTGAGGCCATCAATGACCTGTTCCCTCTTCAACGGATTCATCTGTACCAGAATTAGGATTCAGGATGTTAATCTTATAAACCAAAAAAAAAAAAATAGATCCGCTCAAACAAGTTAGAAGAAAATTACCTTGTTAAGGAGGAGCGAAAGACCGTTTGGTAGAGCTTTCACGTCTGAACTTTCAGCAAGATGCGAGAACCAGTTCGATACTCTTTCAGCCTTCAACTCCTCAAGATAATTCTCATAGTTCTTGCGATCGTCCTTCCAAGCAAAGAAAGATTCATCATCATTCCACATTTCACTACCACCTTCAGTTCCTTTGGACAGTAGATACCATTTCTTGATAGAGTCTAATGCTGATCTGTGGGAAAGCTGCTCACCAGCAGCTTCTTTAACTTCCTTGGCCAGGGCATCCTCAGCAACTCTCCTTCGCAATCTCCTGTAGAAGAATGCCCGAGACTCTTCCCAATCAACAACCTTACCTATCACACCTTTGGCTTCCATTCTAGCAGAGGTATCATGCAATTCGGCAAATCGTGTCGCAACTTGAGTATAAATAGGCATCAACTGCTTCATCCGAATAGTCATACTCTTCCGTATGGTCTCCATTTCTGGGATGCTGGCATTTTGTTTCTTCATCTCTTTCAGCCTAGCATTAAGGCCAATCAATTCTGGGTCAAGCCTTAGCATGCAATCTTCCAGTTCCTTTGGCCTAAATTTTATCTCCACCAATCCTTCTGCCTCAAGGACATTCCCTTTCGCAGTCCTCTCGGCATACATCTCTATGTGGTCAGGATTGATCTTGCTGTCCACCACAACCCAGGCCCCTCCCCGTAGCTCTCCACCCATTGGGATATACACAAAAGCAGGCTGCTGGTATGTCCTCAGATTCTCAACAATTGTTGAACCAGCTTGAAGGATTCCTTCAAATAAATCCCTTTGCCCACCAGAGAAACCTCTCCAGTTTGCAAGGATGAACAGTGGAAGCTCCTCACGGTTGAAATCCAGTAATGCCTGAGCTGTTTTGGTTGCAGAATCTGGGAACCACACCTGACCTGCTTGAGGGACTACGCGCTCAGCGGAATCAAGCTGACCTGGATCAGCTGGGATGACTTGCATCACAGTCTGGGTTTCCACAGCGATGACACCAACTGGTATTCCACCAAGCTTTGCTCTCCCAGTGATAACTGTTTTTGCCCAACCTTCCAATGTTTCCACGAAGCTTTCCCTATCAAACATACCACCCAACCACTTCCCTTCACCATCCTGAATGCCGCAGATGGCTGCACGAGCATCACAAGCATTCTCAGGGAAGTATGTTACTGGTCTTTCAGGTGGGTCCAGGGGTTTCATAATGGGAAGAGGACCACCAATATATGGAGGAACATAACTGAGCCATTTTAGGATAGCAGAAACACCTTCAAGGTCATCTGACACAGTTTGGTGGACAACACCATTTGTAGCCATGATTTTGGGGCCACCCAATTGCATATGAGAACTGTACACCTCCCGCCCCAGAAGTTTGTTTAGTGCAGAAAACCCAGTCAAAATAATTGGTTGATCAAGACGTTGTATACACCTCATACCTAAACGAGCCAGATAAGCCCCAATGCCAACAGCTCTTCCAGTCACAAATGTCAGAGTAAAGGTCTCTTTGTATGCCTTAGAATATGCGCTGGCAATCGCACCACTTCCATGGAGATTCTCACAACCAAGTCCATCCTCTTTACCAACAATGGTATCAACCACCCATCTGGTTTCTCCATTTTCTAGTTGCAGCTCGTGAGCTATTACTGAAGAGCTTAGACGTGAGTAATCTTCTGTAGTGAGGTAAATGTACTGAAAACCACGTTCAGGGCTCTCATCATCAGACCAGCCGACATGGAAGCATGACTTTATTTCCTCTGCTACACCAAGCCTGGCACCAGCAGTTGCTGCCAGGTAGATAAGAGGAAGTTTCCTCTCACAGGCAAGATTGGTAACAGCATCAAAAATGCATCTTCTCTTGGACCAAAGGACCCAGCTTTAAATGTCACATCATTGGCAACAACTATAATCTCCCGACCACTTGGGAATTCTGGCGTGGACAGCTTCATGTTCCAAGCAACAATGCCAATATCATTGAGGCCTGGAGGACGCTCAACTGAAACCAATGGAGTGCCCCATGTTCCAGCTGAATCAACAAACATAAGCTCTTTCACTTCAGCATAGAGTTGACTGTGCTCATTATCTTCATTAACACCATAGCTACTTGATTTCCATGATCTCTTCAGCGCTGTTTCAAATGCCTGCATAAACAGTATTACTGTTATGAATTGTTCTCTTTAACCATGCCATAACTAAAGTTAGGAAAAACAAGGAGCTGCAAGCAACTTACCAAGGGGAAATCGTAGCAGTATGTGGTTTCATTTTTCCTAGCAGCATAACGTTTGAGGTCAATAGCATCCAAAGGCTTGTATGGTTCATTCAATGCAACACCATGCAAAGGACCAGCCATGGCTGTGGTAGAGTGGTAGAGAAGCTGATGTGTGCTGGGGTCTTCCACTTCTCGGTAAATCTGGGAGAGAGAATTTGAACATAAGCACATCAAAAGGTGCACAAGATATCCTTCTACCTAAATGTAAATGGTCCAAAATAGTTGGCATACGGAGCATTTGCTATTAGCTAAAGAAACATGTATGGTGGTTTATGAGGTTGTGATTACTGTCAAGTTTTATGCATATCAGACAGGTGGTATAAATCTTTAGGTCCTCTTTTCTCACAGGCGTTACTAAATTATTGTTATGATTATTCTGGTAAAGTAGTGAGTTGTCAAAGAACTTACATCAACGGTGCAGGTGTGGCCAGTAACATTGGTAACAACAACTCTCCAAGCACCACTAGCTTGCCCATCACAAACCAACCAGAGCTTGACTTCCCACTGGCACACAGAAAGCCGATGCATCCTGACCCCAACATGTTCATATAAATTCAATACCATATGCTTCAAAAGTGTACATGCAGTTCCTTCGTCCTGATCAATTTCATCACTCATCCTGCACAATGAAATAGCAGAAGTGGATAACTTTAAGCAAATTAACAACCTATCCTTCATATCCGCAACATAAAAAGACAAGGTGCATTGACTGACCTTGAAAATGGGATTAGTTCATGCAATTGTTGTTCTCTCAGTAAGCACAGATACATGTGTGAGTGGCCTGATCTCACAGTCTCACTATGAGCATGTAGCTCTATTTCTTCTAGTGCTCCCATCAATGATCTGAGAATGCTGTTTGATGTTAACGACGAAGATGCTTGTGCGCGGCCTACTTCATTGTCAATATGACCTGACAGGAAACCGTTTGTTGCACTTGGTTGTCTGACTATGGTACGAAGGAACATCCTCTGGTCGCTTAATCTCTGATCTTTCTTGTTCTTGATAAGTGTATAAATATGCCACTGGCGATCACGTGATGGGGTGTATTTCACTTCATTGTAACCTTCCAAATTTACCTTTTCCTGTATTTAGAGAAAAATTGTTACGGTGGTGCAGTTATAGTCAGAGAAGGTACTAAAAGAATATGAAAAAAGAATAAATATTGCTACACACCAGCTCAAGGAATGTAGACAACGGCGGTTCCACATGGCGAAGCATTGGATCCTCCTCATAATAAAGCTTGTCAACAGACCATTGGAAGGAGTGCCGCATTGGTGGACGTCCTTCATCTCTCTGGATAATACAGCTGACAACCTTAATACTAGCGCCATTAAGATGTGATGTAATAGTATTATCCTTCAAAATCTTGGATAGTTTGTTGACCCTTTCTTGTGCTTGATCCTCATCACCACTACAAACAGACATCAAATAGGTAAAATAAGAAATTGATGACATCCATTAATTGTTAATGGAATCACTCTTGAGGATTTTCATGAAACAAATCGCCACATAAGGATATGGAGAGCAAACAAACCTGTCTTGGAGAGTACTCATCTGATTATTGATACCAACCAAAGCAATATGAAGCATATTGCTTTGATTAGAATTTACATGGTTACCATTTGAGACACTTCCTACACCCACCCTGTACTGTGAAGTCTCCTTCAGTGCAACATCAATTGCAGTTGCTAGAAACTGGAGAGACTTGATTACAACCATGACGCCCCATCTCTTCTCAATGGGATTCTCTACTTGCTGTAGGGGCACATCTTGCCCACTTCTTTGCTTAAGATGCTCTTCAGAGAATTCCCATACGGCAATTAGGCCAGCTCGGTGCCATTGCATCCGGATACTTCCACTTACAAGATAAGGCTGTAATACGATTTTGTGTTAGTTGACTTAGTTCACATAAATTCTGTCAAGATTTATGCTCTATATCAAGACAAGCAAAGTAGTGGGCAAAGTCTCTGATACCTGATACAATCTACGTATATATGTCTCAACCACTCTCCGTTGAAGAGTAGGATCGCTGTGATCGAACAACGCTACAAGAGCATCTTCAACTGCCAGTGGAGCACAAACTAAATCCTCCATTCTCTCATTTATCGCCATCTTTCTCCTAGGTGTTGACAGACGCTCTCCTTCCTCAGTAAACATCTCCAGCTCTGAAAGGCTTCTTGCTATGCTTGTGCGAAGTTCACTCAATTTAGTTTGCTCAAGAAGTTGGCTTGCTTTAAGTGCCAGCTGCATCAATAATAATTTATTACACATTTTTTTACCAACAGCATAAGCAAAGTAATCGAACTTCAATCTTCTAAAATCCTTCAACTTACCTCAGAATATGATGTATGGTTCAAGGCAGAGAAGCGAATCAACTGATCCCTGTAACCAGATGGGTTTGGATATACCAATGCTTCCATAAGCCGTAGTATTAATTTATTTTTGCTTCTCACACCCTTCAAACAAAAACAAAATGTAAGGAAAAAAAAAGCCCTTCAATATCTAGATGTAGCAAAATAAAAATAAAAAATCACAGTTCACAAAAATTACCTGGTGTGAGAACACAATGTATACAACCTTCTCAAGGTCTTTTGCATGTTGAAGGCGTAGACGCTCTATAACATCAGACTGAAAATGAAAAAAAAAGGAAAAACAGAAAACACAACAATAGTTAGCACATTTTGGTAAGCAAATGGGCATTGAGCAACCTCTTCAAAGACTTGCCTGAAGGTTATCATTGAACAGCTCTTCAACAGACAGATACTCCTCAAATAGAGTTTTGACAACAACACGAGCATGGCTTTCTCTTCCACCCTCATATGACTTGACCAGGCTCATAAGCGGTTCCACAAGCCTCTCATTAGTAACTCTATCTTTCTCCGAACAGTATGCAAGATTTGCCTATAGTGGTAATTTTGTAAGTAAGCAATAAAAATACTCAAACAGGAGTACACTAAGTAGCAGTCTCAAACTGACCTCAATAACCCCCCTCAGCAACTTTGCAGGGAAATCATTGCTCTTGCAGAAGTCAGGATTCAATTCATACTCCTTGTACTTACCATCCAACTGAATGCATCCAAACTAGTCAGACATCTCATGTGCATCCAAAACAGAAGAGAGAAGAAATACAGAAAGAAGACCACAATTGATTTGACAGAAAACTAGTAAAAAAACTAATCACCTCATTCCTAAGATCTTTTGGAAGCCGTGTTGCTAAAACAGACATAAGTTCTTGCCATTGTAGAAAAGGGAGCTCAGGGCTGTCTAGGCAGTTTAGCAAATCTTGTACAACCTGCAAAAAAGCAAGTATATAGATAGGAAAATGTAAATTAAATATTACATAAGGACTAAACTATTATCCAAAAAAAGGAACAGATTATTTAAAAAAAAAAAATGGCACAGTGTGTGCCGTGTCGTGAGACTATGAAATTGGTTTTTCTTTGTAGATGAACATAATGGAAGAGGAGAGAAGACTGAAAGTAAATTGAAATTACAAATCATTGTAAAAATTAATGTCTTACTTCATTGATATTATGTTCATATCCTGCAAGGATCATGTGTGCAGAATTCACACTTGCAGCAAATTTTTGATGAACTTTGCCAGAGATAGCGGTAGGAGGTCCCAATTTGGGAAAGGAACCATGAAATGGTTCAGCTCTCCTCACAGAAGATGGGTCATCAAGGTCCAATCTTGCTATCAGGTCATTTGCCTGAAAAAAGGGAAACATACATTCAAGTTTGTTATGTAGTAACCATGCTGATTTCATGAAGTTTGTTATGAATGAAGCAATCATACTAATTGCATGAGAGAGAGAGAGAGAGAGAGCATGGATGTGCAAGCCGAGAGGGAGGGAAATAGAGAGAAACAGAACCTGCATGGCCTGACCCTCAGGCATAACAAAGTGAATGACACCAGAGGCAGGCAGTAACAGTGGCATGCACATCTTCATGACTTCCACCTCAGCATATGGTGTATCAGCATCCACATGAGAGCCATCCGCAACCAAGAAGCGAAGAAGTTTGCAAGGTGTATCAGCCAACAGCTTTGAAGGATCATGTTCTTTCTGCAAAGTACAATTAAGCGAACAAAAATGAAATCCCGTATTTCCAAATGATGTAAGAATATAGTGAATAGTTGAATCAATCCAAACTGCTTAATCGTTCAAGTCAAATTCAACATGGTGAGGAACTTCCAGAAAGATCTTAGGCAACTGGCCACTGGGATATCTTTGACTTTGGAAACTGAGGATACTTTAGATGGTTCGATACATGAAACACCACAGTTAAAGAAAAGCCAAGAGAGAACGTGCAGGAAAGAAATCTACATTCAAGCAATTTTATGACTCAGGGCCATGCTGTATCATGGATTCCTAAATTCTATTCTTTACACTCTATGTTGTTAATATTCTAATCAAGTTTAGTGTGGGTTTACAACAAAAGGCAGAAAAAGAAGAATATAATGTTTATGATCTTTTGTATGAACGCAAGATTCACAAGAATTTGCCAGATCCAATACCTTCAGTTTCAAGTAATTATATGTAAAAATACTGTGTTTTAGTATGTAACATGAAAGAGTAAAAATATGAAAATGTAGCCATCTTTACCTGTAGTAAGCATGTTCTACCATTAATGAGAAGGCGTGTACCAGCAGCCTCCGCCTCTCAGCATAAATTACATGACTGTTTCCATCCAACTGAAGAATTTACAACATAGATGTATCAGAACTTTAAAATACTCGACCTGCAGGGGGTAAGGCAGCCCCTGGACATTGCATTAAGAAGTTCTCATGCAGATAAAGAAAACCTTTGAACCCTGCCACACCCATACACAGTAGTACCAGAGCCCCAGAGCACATGTGAGAACAACCACGATTGAGGCCGGACATTAGACCTATGATTTGGCGTGCAAACCAGGGGATTTTTTTAACCCTAGCCTGGGACCTACGTGATACTCAAGCCCCCCAACCAACTTAGCTAGAGACCTTTCGCTTTTTAGAAAAAAGGACACAGGGCGGGAAATTTACCTGCATTAAAAGTCCACCATCTCGCAGTGAGTGTATCTCTGCTTCAATTTCTGATCCATTCATTCTTAATTTGTAGCTGCGGGGTCCACGCCTTACTGTCTCAATCTACAGTAGAGTTTAATCACATTTAATTTTGCATAAAAACAGTGAGTCATTAAGTTGTAAGCACATAAATGTAAAAAGAAAACTATAGATGAGTACCGTGTATTTGCTCCCTTCTATGTTGAGAGTAACAGTTAAATTGACAAGCGAGATGTGCTGCAATGAAGAAAGAAATTTACCATGCTATTTTAAGTTCAACAGCAACAAGTATAATCTGCAGTAAGAGCATTTCAGCATATATCATACCTTTGGTGGTATCTGACCTTTGCTGAGATAACCAACATAGTCAGTGACAACGCTTGAGCTCCTGCTTGATGCTTCCTGTGAAATAAGAGATAAATGTTTGACTTCCAAGCTCACAAGCAGTATGAAATCATGGTTCTTCAGTAAAACAGGCATACATATAGAGCTCCTCCAACAACTGAGAGAGGTACCATGGGGGCCTCTCTGCTCTAACACGCATAGCTATTCTGCTGTCAAGCCAACCAGTATGGATCTTATTTTTCGCGGTATTCTGTCGCCTGTAAGATGGAAATTGAAAAGTAAATAAATTACACAAAGAGATAAAGAGTATCATGTACAGAAGACCATTTATTATGGAGGTCATCATACATTCAAGAGATCCACTGTGTAATCAACATTTGTGCGTATCTCTCCACGGATCTGAATCTCTTTCAGCCCAAGTACCATATTGGCTATGGCCAAAGATCTAGATTCCCCAAATGCAAAAACATGACCTGCAACAGAAGAACACTGAATTTAACCAAAACCATCAAGAGATACCAAGAACAAACAAAAAAAAATCATGTTATGTTACTTACCAAATTGTGAATCAGAAAATTCATGAATTGCTCCTCCAGACTGAAAATTCAAATAAGGGAAATAACATTTGGGTTAGTTTGTATCATACCAGGATACATATTTCAGCAAGAAAAATTTATGGAAACCAAGAAAAAAAATATACAAAAGCAAAGAACCAATTTGGATGGACATATATACTTGCCTTAACAGAGAAATAGGCCCAAACATTTGGTTTGCTTTTAAAGTTTAACTCCTGATGAAGAAGACAAGAGAATATAAGTTAACATATGGGTAAGCACAACTAGTGGATTACCAAAAGAGTATTGGATAGTCAAGTAAACCAACCTCCACTCTTCCACTTGTAGGCTTAAACCCATCATCAGGATCCTCACTAGTAACTCTGACTGCAACACAATGGCCCTTTGGCCTCACTGACTGTGCTTTATCCAAATCAAACTTAGTTGCAACAGCTGATATTTTCCTCCAATCGTGGTAGCCGCCCCCATGATCCATTCCATAAAAGCGTCTAATCTCTGCAGTGGTCCATTCATTTCTCAGAACAAGAGAACAAGATACCATCAAACATGGAGTCGAGAAATTGAAATACCTGGAATGTTATATAGGGGTATGCCCATTCCGACTGCAACTTGGGCTGCTGGCAAGTTTACTTCAGCTATCCATTCAGTCACAGGATGTTCTACCTGAAAGGAAGCCAGTCAAAAGTTCAAAATGCAACCATAGAAGAATGCCTCTGCAAAATCCCTGCAGTGGAAGTTTAGAACATACCTGCAACCGTGGATTAAGCTCCAGAAAATAGTATTCGCCTGTTTCCATACTGTACAGATATTCTACTGTAGCAGCACCAACGTATTGAACACACTTAGCAAGCCGCCTTGCTGCCTGCTCAAGCTCTTTAACAGTGTCTGGAGCAGCAACTGTGATTGGCCCCTCTTCAATAATCTGTTGCAGAGGTAAAAGGTGAAAACTAATACTTTTTTTCCAATAAAATACAAATGGGGAAAAATTGTCGTGCACTGGTTCAACTATAAAAGTTATTCAAGAAAGGTATAAACTTTTACAGAACAAAATACACAATCCAAGTATGGGGCAAATTCAGCAAAGGCAAGAAATCACAATGGGAATCAGATGTTTAAAAGAATATGAAGAGCTAACCTTTTGGTGCCTTCTTTGAACACTGCAATCTCGACTGTGTAGTGCTGCCACATTTCCATGTTTATCACAGAGCAATTGAACCTCCAGATGTCGGCTCTACAAAGAAAGAACAGAATGAATGCTTTCAGAAACAAATATATATTACACAGAAGCGCCCAGGATACAAAGAACAAAAGCCACAGTCAAAGGCTCAAAGCCGACATGAAAACTGTTAAGTGTATAAGGTCCTGTTTGGTTGAGGGACTTTTTAGTCCCTGGGACTAAAAAAGTCCCTTAGAAACCAAACAGGTAGGGACTTTTTCTCTATTAGTCTCAAAAAGACTCTCTTGGAGGGACTTTTTTTTATTAGTCCCGAGGACTAAAAAAGTCCTAGGACTTTTATAAACCAACAGGCCCTAAAGGTTCATCTATTATAGGCCCATATGGCCCATGAGGCTCTCTGTATATCGTTATCTCCACTGATGGAGTAGATCATTCTCTCAAATCCCCAGGTTAGTAACAAAGGAAACAAAATCTTTGAATCAGTTCTCACCTGAGATGCCACTTTCATAATAAATATAGGCGAGCCAGGGACTTCTCCTTGAACTTGCTTGAACAGTGCCCTCACCTCATCATCATTATGAACCTGATCCATGCAAATGACAACAAAATTGGTGATAATCAATCTAATTTTTTTGACTGAAATTAACTATTTTTTTCTGAATAGTGGTCCCTTCTCTTTCCCACAGTTCAGTTGAAAAAGAAACCAACCTTCCTTATTCCTTTACCACCGCCTCCCCATGATGCCTTGATCATGGCAGGGTACCCAACGACCTGACAACTAGCCACTGCTTCCTCTGTGGTGAAAACACAAGCATTCTTATATATCTCCTCGGGAATTGAATTGCAGCTTTCTGGTGGAACTTTTACCTGCAGAGAGTTTGATTTAATTTTAAGCAAAAATTGAAGTAGCAGAAGAAATAGGAGCAAAACCACACAGAAATAGGAGATGGCTTACATGTGATCCACTCCATGGAAGAGTTGGAACTCCTGCTGCTTGTGCAATAAGAGAAGAACCAATCTTATCACCGAGTGCAGCCATTGCAGCCGACGGTGGCCCAAGAAAAAATGATTCCCTTCTCATTTAGAGCATCTGGAAGTTCTGGGTTCTCAGACGCATGACCCCAGCCAGGCCAAACAGCAGATACACGTGTTCTCTCTGCAATCTATGAAGTAGAACTTGAAATGTTAATTACCAAAGAACACAGTGAAAAATACATGTAAAACTAAACACAATTATGTGAAAAATTACATAAGCCCAGATGATGAGTTGTGCTAACCTCCACTATAAGCTGTACATTAGCATAGTTGTTATTGTTTGTTCCTCCAGGAACTTCTACGAACTGATCAGCGATTCTTATGTGCTCAGCGTTTATCCTCAAGTCCTCTGGAGTTGCCATAGCAACCAAAAGAATGGCCTTCTCTGTCCCAAAGGTCTCCAGGGCCCATATCCGGATGCTGCGCATGAACTTGACCGCAGCCATCCCATTGTTAGCGACTAGCACGCTGTGTATTGGCGAGTCACCACCGAGCGCTTTACAGAATTCATCGACCTCTGATGGAGAGGATGGATGCCTCAAATTAGGCATCCCGTTCAGTATGCCGTTCAATTGGTACGGCTCCGCCATTATTTCACCCAGTGAAGTTCAGACTCCTGGTAGGAGCAAAAGAAACAGATTGTTAGTATAATAATCACGATCCATGAGAGGCGGATCTCAACAAATCACTACCACGATGCTACTCCCATTCATCATCAGACAAGTCGAAATTCATACATACAGACAAGCAATAGTTTCTGAAATACCGTGAGGAAATGATAGCAAGCTAGTAGCAGAGAAGCGAACTATTTAAGCAGATAAAATGGTTCTACACCAGCTGGTTGTATCGTAACTTTAATATAGCATAACCAGCCAGCAGAATAGGAAACAGCCAGCAGAATAGGATAGCAAGGACACAGTTTTTGATTTCCTAAGCAAAGTCGCAAAGGCAAGTAGGTTGACCATGTATGTGATGAGAGAAAGGTGAATAAAGTCGAAACAAAGGGGACCAACCCCAGCACGCCAAAATACAAAACAACAAGCTCCCTAACCAAACTGAAAAGGAAGCCTACTACTTCCTGCACTTGACAAGTTGCGGTCGTCCGCAACAGGCAGGATCTCTTCCTGCCTCAATCCCATTTGACACGCCCACAACCTGATCGACAGAAAACCGAACCTAGTGCCAATCA
Source organism: Hyparrhenia diplandra (assembly GCA_015847255.1). Taxonomy (NCBI): domain Eukaryota; kingdom Viridiplantae; phylum Streptophyta; class Magnoliopsida; order Poales; family Poaceae; genus Hyparrhenia; species Hyparrhenia diplandra. The sequence continues at coordinate 15,455 of JADLZK010007858.1, forward strand.
CCGCCGAGGAAGCAGGAGTGATCTAGTACCGGCGGCGCTGCCAGAAATCGCATTTCGGAGCTGGATTGGGCTGGGGACGGACCCAGCGGGGCGCCTGCGCACGGAGCGACGAAAAATTCGAACTCCCCAAGCGTTACAGAGCTGAGCTACCAGTTGCAGAGAACAGAGCTCAGCGAAAACGGAGCAGAGAAAAATTGAGAAAGATTATACGTACGCACGCAGTTGCAGAGGCGTGGCGCCCGTTCGGCCGAACGCGGCGACCGGCACCGGCCGCCGCCGAGGACGAGAGGAATGAAGGAGTATGATACGGGCAGCAGATCACGATCCAAGGGACGGACGACGCCTTAAATGCGTGCCGTGAAGCTACAGCAGCGCGTGCTCCCAGTCCCCGCGGGAAGGGAAGAGAGAGAGAGAGAGAGGTGGGGTGGTGGTGCGCCCCCTGGCCGTGGCGACGCCGCTTGTGCTGCGGCAGCTCCCGCGGGTGCGCGCCTTTAACTACCCGCAGCGGTGGCCGCGACGCGGCGGGCCCCGGCCCTGCAGAGGGACCAGACCAGACCAGAGCAGCGGAGAGCTGCCGGGTCGGGTAGAGAGAGAAGGCGGAAGGCGTGATGAGGAGGGAGACGGGCAACAACAACAACACAACAGGACAGGAGTGTGGGAGGGGAATTTGACTGGGAGATGGGAGGGAAGGAAGAGATGGTTGGGGGTTGGATCAACTAACCCCCAACCCCAGCCGGTGCATCGCATCATCATGACGCTGTCTCTATCTTAATATCAATCAGAGCGATGACATGTCGATCCATGGAAAAGTACAGCATACATGTCCTCTCTAAGGATGAAAACGGTCGGAAACGATCGGAAAAAAAAAGGATAGCTAAAAATCACTTTCATTTTCATTTTCTTTTACCGAAAATGAAATCGTCAATTCTCGTGATAGGAGATAAAGTGTAATATAAAAATAATTTTTTGCGATTTGTCGAAAACTATACATAGTCGCTCGGATAATACAGCGATAACGGTCGAAATCTATGGTAAAGGTATCTAAAAAGCGATAAACACACCAAACTATAGAAAATGAGAAGAGCCATATAACTCACAACATCACCCACACGATTACGGACACCGACACAAATAAACAAAACAAAGAAGTTTTTAAGTTGATTTGACATAGCATAGTGATAAAAATATGAATTGTTAGAGTTCCTTCTTACAAGTAGGGGTTGTTTCTATGTGTACAATCCTTGCCGTATAGTTAGTTTCCAAAAAGTATTTTCCTTATGAACATGTTGGTTGTGTGTGTCTTTGATTCGGTAATTACCAACGGTAAATTTGAGCTTAAATACGGGAATCTTCGACTTCGATGCCCATCGGAAGAGGGCAAAATTGTTTTCACTTTCGTTTTTCATTTATGTTTACCATTATCATTTTCATTTTTCGGTTTACTTTTCGTTTCCATTTAGGCATCAAAATCGGAAAAAACTCGAAAAGCGACTTAAAATGCCGAAAAAAATCGGAAACTATCACTTTTCGTTTTCATCCCTAGTCTCTCTCTCTCTGGATTTTTTAGAACACAGGAATTTTATAGATTATGAAAAATTCGAATGCATCGTTTTTTTTAACATAGAACCTCACAGGAAAAAAATATAGTATTCTAAAAAGCTCTAATTAATGTATGATTCTTTTTTTTATTTTTAACTGCAATGTCAATTCTCGTGATAGGAGATAAAGTGTATATATAAAAATAAATTTTTGCGATTTGTCGAACAAATACTATACAAACATAGCTATATATATAGCCATAAATTAGGAAAAGATAGGGAGCTGCAAAACAGGTAGGGGAAGACCTTCCAAGAAAGTGACGCTACAGAAGAGTGCAAGCATTTTTTTTTTTTCCCTTTCTGGATTGCAGGGTGCTGGAAATACATATGTGGAATGGATTGAGCTAAAAAGAGACCCGCCAACTCAATGCCCGGCCGGCTAGCACAATTCTAGACGTGTTCAACTTAATTAAAACCTATTTTAGTCTAAAGAATATATAATCGTAATTAAGTTTAATTCTTTGTGTAAATTTGATGAGACGAAAGTACTGGTAGGTTAAGATGAGACGGAGGCACGTGGTGGCAGGCAGGGAACGGCCGGGGCTCTGCCTCCGAGTTTTTGAATTTTTTTTTTTTTTTATAACTGTATATGTAGTTTTCGAATTTTAGTTCTACCGAGACCAAACTCGTAAGCATGCTTGAAATATTCGGGAGTTTGTTCCCGCTGACCTGCTTGGTCTCGTCGCCTCGTCCGTCTCTCCGCGGTTGCTAATCCGGAAACTCGGCGACGGCTTGATCACGTAGCTATGCCGATATGCCGTGAGGCCCGCGCGTGCTCCTTTTTTTTTATATTTTATTATGTGACGCATTGGCGCCCAGCCCGCGTCCGATCGTCCGATCCGGCGTGGTGCGACCCCCTCGGCTACCTCTCATCTAACCAGGTCCGGTCTCGAAACAGAACTCAACACGGCCGAGATCTCGCGGGAACGCAGGCAAGGCAGACGGCCAGCAGCCCCTTGTTCCTGCTCCTTGTCCTGGAGCACGTCTCTTCTTCCTTTCCGATGCGGCGGCTGGCCAATAGCCGGCCGGAAGACTAGATTATGGGCCGGTGAGCAAGCCACTGATAAAACCTATCTGCAAATAAAAACACTCCTACTCGTACTTACTGCTAGTCGATCTCCTCGTAATCACGAATTCTACTTTATATTATTATACAATATAGTATAAAACATCTCCGTTGCAATACTCCCTCTATCCTAGAATAAATAGATTTCGAGTTGTCTTAAGTCAAAAAATTTTAAATTTTGAGCAAATTTCTAGAAAAACATTAATATTTATGGTGTCAAATTAGTACCATCAGATTTACCAAAGAACAAATTTTCATATGGTGTTCATTTTTGTTTCATAGATATTATTCTTTTCTATAAATTAGTTAAACTTAAAAGAGTTTGGGGCTATTTGGATGCCATAAATTACCATCACTAAATTACCATAGTCCAAAAGTGGTGTTTGGTTCCTTGCCTCGTCAAGCGGAGCCACAACTTTTTATCTACACTGTAGCGTGGCGAGTGTGGCGGAAGAATTCATCGCCACAAAACTGTGGCGAACTCTCCGTGGCGGTGACAACCTACGGCTGCCAACCAAACAAGCCCTTTGTGTGACATGATTCTAAGAATTGATTTATTTAGAGATTGAGGGACTACAAAGCAGCTAGCACTTTCAAAACCTAATTGCACTTTCAAAATGAAGTGCTGCCAGTTGGGGCGATCCAGTTGCAATGTCGCCCGCTAAACTTCTTCCCTAGCTATTGCAACGAGCTCGTTGTCTTACTCAGTCTCAAGCCTCCACGAGTCTAAACACATGTACGTTGATCTTGCACATAAAAGGATGCCATTTTTGCGTTCTTCACATTGTGCGATGTTCAAGTTGTTCCTTTACGACAACACCAAAACTTGAGGATAGTTTGCCCGACAACATTGTCGCAATTAGATACAGACATATCTTCATGCAAGAGTGAAGGCCTATATGACAAATTCACCCAAATCCATTGTGTAGCAGCTCCACCGTAGATCTGGGGTTCAGATACGGTACACTCCAGCTCTCGGTTAGCTTTCCTCTATCTCACTAACACTTGATCCCACACGCCAATTCTTCATCCACATTAGTTTGGAGCAAAGCACGGATCACCTGCAAGGACACGCGGAGGCGGTGCGTCAGCTCTCGTGACCAGCCATGGCCGGGCATGGTGGGCAAGGCTAGAGCGGGCGGCCACGGTCTCCCTGCCTCACTAGAGCACACAGAGCACGACTAACCATAGCCAACAGGCACGGTCTCGCTGCCTAGGATTGGGCGCAGTCGGCTTCCCAACCTTGGCGAAGCTCATGGGCGTGGTGGTCATGGCCCTTTGGTTGGACCCAGCCATGGTGTTCAATCGCGATGGCTGGGGATGGACTCGCCACAGCGGCTAGGGCAGCTCACTAGCTGCTATGTAGGTGAGGTCGGCCGCGGTTAGAGCAGTGCTCACCAACCGCAATGGTGGTTAGAACTGTCGCGAAAGACTAGTGTGGCGAGGAAGAAGCAAAACAAAAAAAACAAGTTGTTTTTGTGTAACAAATGACAGTGGTGAGTAATTTTTCCTCGACAACACCAATTTTGAGTTAGTGAAGTATTGAGCTGCTCAACCAAATTCATGGATCCAAGGGTAGATCAGTGATTTTTGTGGAGATGGAGCTACTTGATCTAGAAGTGTTTGGCTAGAAAAAGTGAATATCATAGATCTATTTTCCTTGAGTTGGTGGAGCTCTGCCAAAGAAGCCTTGAGAGTATCCTTGTTATGTCCCAAAAACTTAAATCCAAATTTGAAATTTAAAATTATGAAAATCACAACTACTATATGCTTTACCAAGGCAGGCGAAATTGTTTTACTGATGCAGACATCAAAACCACCTCGGTCCAAAGGTCATGCTAAATTGATCTTTATCGAGACAGTTCAGATGCCTGCCTCGGTAAATCAAATAAAAAAAAAAAAAAAGAAAATTGTGGATGGGCTGCTGAGCCTATCCAAGTGTCCTGATCGCTCGCGAATCGACAACCGGGCATTAACCGAGTCGGTTTACATTCCAGCCCGCCTCATAGGGGTTTTTGATAAGGTCACGGTAAATGTTTTTTTATTCGTGTGTAAGGTGTATGTTGTTTTTAAAATGTCGACTCAGCAAATTTTGAGTAATGATTAATGATCGCAAAAAAAAAAAAAGGTTGGCATATATGTGGAGTCTATGTAAAGATGGAACTTTCACAATCAAGTCAATAACTTTGGCATATGAATATATTTATGCGGTTTTTTCAAAAGGCTAATCGTACCGAGATAATTTAGCTATTTAGAATTGTCATGCTAGTAAAGTTTACTACTAGTAACTTAAGACCATCAACATCTCTTCTTTGAATATTATAATGCCATGTTTTATGTTGACTGTTATACATAGAGTTTTGGGATTCCACCACCCTATAATTCAAGTAATTTGTTTAATTTTGTCCTAAGCAGAAAGTTGAAAACATAATTATTTGATATTTACAGTTGCTGTGATGCTTTGTTCGGTAATTTGGCTCAAATGAAATGGTATTGTGTTTGATAATGTCAGAACAAGAATGTTTTTGTAGGTACCATTCATGAGGTGCATTAGCACCAGTTCTATTAAAGAGGCTTGTTGATTAAGCCAGTCAACTTTTAGAGTTAAGAGTCATGTAGTTCTTCACCTCTCATAGATGGCATTTCATATTTTCTATTGCTAAAAATGGTAATTTTAAAGACCCTTTCAAGTGATAAGTTTTTTCATGCTTGTAATAATTTCAGAGTGTGATGTCGCAAGAAGAGGTCCGAAGCTGAGACTTCTCCAGTGGTTTAAAAGTTAGAAAGGCGAGTTAAGAAAAATTACAAAGGTTAAATTGACATTGTGAATAATTTTTTTTTTTTTTGATAAAAGACATTGTGAATAATTGTAAGATGATATTAAGTCTTCACCAACTGAAAATATATTGGATAGAAATTGGTGATCAAATATCCATCTTAAATTTACTTTCTCCTAACAAAGTAATGAAAAAGTAGTCGAAGATTGCACTGGAGTCTACAATTATCGGTAGGATTCCATACATTTCATAAATTAAACAATTGAGAAAACGTTGTTACCAAAAGATAAATTGAAGTGCGAACATATAGTTTTCCGTAGCTTTGCGACAGATTATACGAGGAACCGAGAGGAGTCTCTTCGTGATAGTGGGTCCTTAAAACTACCTGAAACATGGATTGGTAGATGAGACGGGCAAGGGCGATAGTTTCTAGGAACAAAAATGGGATCGATGTCCCGAAAGAAATATTATATGGATAGCCCTTATCCGAATCCTAACTTTAAATTAAATTATCCGAATTCTGATATGTAAATAAGATATACCCGTCTTTACGAGCCGAGAAAAAAAAAGAGATATAACATTGGGATATATGGGACACTGGGATAGTAACCCGATCTGAGTTTGGGAGGACAAGCACAACAACAACTCGTATGGGGTGGATGGATTTGATGGCGGGGATACGGCGACGCACATCCGCCCAACGCGCACGGGCTGGCTTATCGCCGCCCACAATTGATGGCAGCCGGCCAGCCGGGGCCGGGCAGTGAGGTGCTACCTCTGTCCTATAAAGTTCGTCATTTTTGACTTTTTAACTTCATATTTGACCACCCGTTTTATTCAAAATATTTATGTAAATCATAAAATAAATTAATCAATATCCAAGATCTTCATTGATAAAATAAGTCGTAACAAAATAAATTATATTTATGCAAAAAATTTGAATAAGGCGAAGATCGAATAAGACAAGCACGAATTGAGGGGTGACAAACTCATTGGGACGTAGTGAGTAGGTAGGTGGCTGTGGCTGTCATGTGTGGATGGTACCTGCACACCATCACCCTCACACTGCAATACTTGTGTCAAACACACACACACTGCAGTACTTGATTTAAGTCTGTGTGACTGTCGTTCAATTTTTAAAGGGCGGTGTTTAGAGCCCCAATTCCAATGAAATTAATTATGTATTATAAAGATCAATTCTATTTCATATCAAAATGTCGGCACATGTGTATCGAGGTACTCTAAAATGTAGGTAAAAAATTAAAATAATTACACAGTTTAGATGGCATTGTGGGCGATTCTTTTGTGTGGATGTTACCTATGATAGGATAATATTTACCACTCACACTGCAAACTTGTGTCAAACACACATTGCAGATGTGACATACATGTCTCATCCGTCCAAAATTTAAATAAAGGCCACGTTTAGTTGGCAAAAATTTCTAAATTTTTCCCAAAATCTCTCCATCACATCATTTATATTACAAAATTACATATGTTTAGGGTAGATTTATAGATAAAAAAAGTTTTTTAACAAATTTATTTGAGATTTAAAGGCGATTCTTTTGAGTCTAGTTACTCTATGGTAGGATGAAATTTACCACTAAAACCCAAACGTCGCCGTTTATTTTGGGACATTCGGTGCTAAAATTTATCATCTAAACAAGGCCTGTCTTTCAATCTAAAGACCGCCCTAGGATAAAAAAGATGAAACATCGGAGCAAATGGTACTACTATAACTGACATGAACTTTTTTTTTTTTTTTTTTTTTTTTGAACGGTGCATCCGGGTGGTGTTTGTCATTTCGCCGCCGGGGAGGCGAGTAGTTGGGCTTCGTGGCTCTAAACTGCAGACAGGACACCTGGGCCCGGGCGCCACCTCTCCGTCTAGTAATCTATTTCACGTACAGGACCTCGGAGCAAATGTTCTTTTCACGCATCCGTGCCATCAATTGCTGGTGGCGAAGCCACGTTTGTCTTCCCTGGTGCACGGGCACCAGGCTAAATACCATTGAATGGACTTAATTCCACCATATATTTTAATAAACTTGTATAAATTATCGCATCTTGTGGTATCGCATTCTCCTTCACGATGGTGTCAGGTAGGCAGCGGCCGGCACGCGTGTTAAGGGGCGCCACTCAGCAGCTGCATGTCAATGCTGATGGTCGCTCGCGGTCCGGGACCCAAAGGCCTCCAGCTACGCCAAATTAAACATTTTTTTTAGAATGACACAAGATACAACGCAGACGCCACAACACGCACACTCATCCCTATAAACACACGTGACGCCAAACCCTACCTCTATGAGCACCTCCGAAGGACTGAAAGCACCCGGCAGATCACGGAGATTCTCGAAGTCACCATTGACGGCGTCGCCGACGGAAACGCCGCTACCACTTAATGCATAACGCCAAAAATCACGGGAAAATCCAAGAAAAGGTCGCGAGCACCGGGATATACCACTTAATTCACTTAATTAAACATTTTGCTTAACCACCAACTAGTACTCCGTTGAACATTAAGTAGTAGTACCGGTGTGTATATTATACTATTTAAAAGGCTATACATCTGTATGTAAAAAACAATTATGGACGTGTATGACTGGCTTTGTTCCAAGGCTAATCAAAGGCTACACAGCGGTTGTTGTCAAGAAAAAAAAAAAAAAGGCTACACAGCGGTATTAAGTAGTAGACCTGTTGCAGGAAAAACATATGTAAAGAGGCTGACTTACGTCATATGTTTCCATAACATATAACCGCACAATGTTCTAATCTTTTCTACCATTAATTATATTCTTTTTTTGGATGATGGAGAAAAATCTGGTTCCACATCCTTTTCAAGGGAAGGTGCATCTACCATTTATTGCTAGCCAGCTAACTCATTATAATTCAGTGAAAAATTAATTTAATCTTTACAGTGAATATGTGAGGTGAACAACATAGTAGCAATAATAATAAAGGAAATGATGGATGGAAAGTCAATAACTTTGAGTACATATTACTAACAACCAGGAACGTTGGCGTCTGTACCAGTAGTATTTGTGGTACTGGTAGTGGCATGTGGAGCATATATAACACAAGAAGCAAAAAAGATGACATGCCCCAGTTCGTTGGAGCTAGTGGTTCCGAAACGTACACGTACAGTTGTGCCGCAATTCCGTTTCGCCGAGCAAACTAACCGTATTAATGGCGATGTTCCGTTTACGACCGGGGGCAGATTTGGTGTGTGGAGCCTATCAGCCGGGGTAGGTTTCCGGTAGCTTCCTCCTTTCTTTTTGCAAAGTACTCCTTGTTGCATCCTGCATTTCTGCTACAGTATCAATCCCCTGCTAGCTACTACCAATTAATCATCTGCTAGCGTAACGGAGATCAGCATCAGCTGTCCAGTCCACTAAACACACAAACTGTATGCATATTGCTCGAGCTTTCATTTAATTTAAGACGTACGGAAGTTGCAAAACATTCTTTTACATCTTCTATAGCATATAGAAATGAATGGCAGATGAACCCTTCTATACCTTCTGTCCGGCCTCTCTTTATTCATTCCCCTTATCAGCAATTGTTTTTTTTTTCTTTTGACAACTACCTTATCAGCAATTGGTTAGATGATTTGGTGGGATAGGCGTGCTGTTCTTAGATGGGGGTAGGTATGCATGGCTACCTCGATGAGCCTCTCACCACAAATAAAAATGATGTCCTTCTTGGACAAATTGAGGACATGTTCGGTCAGAGAACTCCTCAACAATTTCCAATCCAGACAATAATTTCAGTCTCGGGCTGTCTCCAACAGCATACCTTACCTATCTCGTGGTTTGAGTGACCTACAAGTACAAACTTCAACTACCTAAAACATCGCAGCCTCCAATAGCGAACGCAGTAGCAAGACCGATTCGCCCGGGTCTTCTTCCCGGCAGCCCGGCCCCCCCCCACCCCGTGCCTCCCGTGCAAGAGAAGACTGCCAGCGGCGGGGGTGTTAACTCCCCCCACACACGCGCTCACTCCGGGCCACGCGCCGCTCCGGGCCGGCCACCGCTTCAAGGAAGTCTTTTCCCCTCCCGAGACCCGGCCTCTGTGCACCTCCGAGCATGCCGCCCCAGGCGGCGAGGTCCCGGCCGCCGAGCCCCAGCCAACGAGGTCCGTGTCGCCGTGTCATAGGAAGGGAGCGCCCGCCCAACGCCGCTCACGGGCCACCGCGCTCCTTCCCTTCGTGTCCCTCCCCGCCGTCGGACGGCGCTGATTGTGCGCCGCTACCCCACGCCCCAATCCCCACTCCGCCCGAGCACCGCTAGACCCGGCCGGGCGGCACGGCCACCCCCGGCGGCGGGTGCTGCCAGCCCCCGACCGCAAGTGCCACGAGTCCGTTTGTTGCCGCCGAGATTTGAGTTGAGGAGAGAGAGACGCATCTTTACCTACCCTCTCTCCTGGTATGGAAAATAAGTTCAAGGTATGCCTAGTCTGTTGGAGGTCATTTTTGTGAGGTTGTGATGCATTTTGAGTGTATGGGTAGGTTGTTGAGACCGCCTCAGCCTTAAAAATTGGGTGCCTAAGATTCATGTGTAGGTCGGACAATTTTCCTTGGGATCACACAAAACATACCTAGACAATTCCTGTCGGTTTAGCTGCCATTGGTCACATACTCCGGCCGTCAGGAAAACATAATCTTTCCTATTGCACTGTTCCTATTTTCTGGCCTTTCCTGACGGTTTTCGGACATCAGGAAAAACCCGAGTCTAAGGGCATGTTTGGATGGAGGGACTAGAGACTAGAGACTAATAGGGACTAAAAATTGGGACTAATTGAGACTAAAAATTAGTCCCTAGTCCTTATGTTTGGTTATGTCATTGCATCGCTTCGATTGGGCCGACTGTGACACATCGACGACAATCTCTGGGGCGGCGGCGACATCGTACACTATACCACAACCTATCTATAGCGAGCTACGGATGGTCGCTATAAGTCAGTATAGCGACATACTGAGGCGGTCGCTATAAACATATAGCGACCAATGTAGTCGGTCGAAATAGCTTGGCGTCGCTATAAGTTTATAGCGACCAACTTACTATAGCGACCAACCGTTCGACGATGCGTCAAACATACAGCCGACCGACCGTCCAACGCCAATTACAAACTTATAGCGACAAATAGTTTGGCGCTATATATTATATAGCGACCAACCATCGGACGCTCTACATAAAAAGGAAATTACGGCATAATATTATATGTTTATACATTAATCTCATGATCAAGTACTAATCATACGATCTATGAAACATTCAATTGACAATTCCATTTTGAAACAATATAGTCACAACACAAAAGCTCATCATAGCAAACACTTATATTATATCCATAAGCATTTGTCTTACATCTCAACGGTTTTGGTGGTACTCTCTACAAATGATTCATCACTAGGAAGTGCTTACAAGAGTTTTTATCTCTAGCTAGCTAATAAATGCAGTCGCCATTAGCACTTCAGTCCATCCACTTGCTGCATGCATCAGGCTACCTCTATCTATTACCTCTCACCTGAAACATAAAAGTTTACAGCCATCATGAATACAACATGAAACTTGATATCGATGAAAATAGCATAAATCATTTTGAGTTGAGTCCAGGATTCAAACAGCTAGCAACATTCAGTCTCAAACAGGTTGCAGGTCACAGCATTGCTCTTTTAATTAAATTTTGGCCTTCACATGCTTTCATTTAAAAGAGAATGTGACTTACAATGTGGCTCACTTCTGAGAAGAGATGGTCCTCCGGGCTCCCTGCCCCTTGCCATGTATTCCAAGTTGCCTGCCCTTGCCATGTACTTCTGAATAAATGGTTCAAGAGAAACATCACAAGCAATTAGTAAAGCACTTATGTCTCTCTATCTTAGCTGAGAGTTAAACAGGCAGCACACAGAGATAACTTCGCAGTCTTTGAGAACACAATGAATGTGAGCAGGCATTGCCATATGCAAGTTAAACAAAGCACTAATTATATGAACTGCATACAGCATGGTTCAGGGAGGACAAATGAACCGCATAATGTCAGCTCAGCAGATGAGTGAAAAATGCAGATGCCCAATAAAAATTCAGTGCCTATTGTTCACTTTCAGTGTTCTAGAATATCTATTTTTAGAACAATTCTAGAATATCTATAGAAGTGTAGTAAATACATTGCCAAAAACAATCTGAAAACATTTTCTCCTCTACGGTAAAACCAGGAGTACAGTAACTAAAGCTGTCTCATATATTGTTTAGCTTGCATCCATACTGAAAGTAAGTAGTAATAGTGAACTATAGTTATGTGACAGTGGGGGCAGCAAACTCGCCTATGCTGGGATGCACCTCATACAGAACTTGCTAGCCAATGGTGCCTCAAAGCCATGCATTTAGGATGTAATCTTTTATGGATTGAATCCAACTGCTTCCTAAATCGGTAGTTCAGAGAATCATTAAAATTCTATTGAATTGGTGGTTCAGAGAATCATTAAAACTACATGAACATCGCTAGGTTTGTGTGTGCCTTATCAATGCTACTTTTCACCTTTTTACAGGAAAGGCAAAATCAAGATCATGATAGCTATATTACATACTACTCCGGTTTCCTATTCTGATGTGACAGAATCATAGCTATATTGCACATGTTTATTGAAGTTGTAGCTCAATATGGTAAAAGTGTACTTCAAAAACAAACACAGAATGTAAAGCAAGATCAGCATGCCACGTGTGTAAAGCTCATAAAGGGTCATACAATCAAAAATAGGAGCTGAATTCAGTGGCGAAAGCACACTTCAAAATCATATAAAGCAGTGAAAAGGTAAACTGAGAACAGATTTTGGCCATTCTAAAATAGATTCATGGACATAAAAGTGAGTTAACAGAGGTTCAAGTTAATTAAATCTGAAGTAAAGTCATGCTAATTAACAGAGGCCCAAGGAACATGTACTATTTTTGGCCCTTGAGCTGCTACACAGGCTGTGACTTGTATTAAACACACTATAAGCTGCTGTGAGGAAGTTCCCAAAAGGAATATATACACTTACTGGTTTGGAAATGCGTCTACAAATCCTAATACTGCAACATATAATCCATCCTTTCTATGCATGCCATGAACAACGCTAATCATATCTTCACGTACGCGGCCAGGCTACCTGTAAAGCACAAAATGGTTTAGAGACTGTCATATCAAAATTTTTGGTCTGTTTACTAGGTACAAGAGATCCACAGGATAATGTTTCTCATCTTTGGCTTCACTCATAGACTAGAAAAATAAGACAATAATGCATAATTCAACCCACTAATAAAGCATAATTTTTTGTTCAGCAAGCTTGGACGCACACATCTATTTCCAGCCACCATCAATTGTAGTAACTGAAAACCCACATTGTAGCAGTTACAAACTAGTCGAGCATATCATGGTGATCCAGGAAGGACGGCTCATGATTCTGTTTTGTGAATGTCAATCACTAGAAAAAGAGCGCTCCTAGAAAAAAATAGATGGGCGGCTATAAGTGTGAGAATAACAGGTCAAGAAAGCTATTGGAGTAAATCAAGTATTCAAGGATCAGAGTGCCGAAGCAATCCACCAATTGTTGTGGCGATTCGGGCTGCCTGCAACGGACCCAAATCCACAGATCGGGGCTGGCCTGCAATGGATCTAGAGCATCTGTGTGGATCCTCCCTGTACGGATTAGTAGAGTGAGAGGAAAACTGGATCCAGCGTGGTTTCGACTCACCTTGGTGTCAGCGTCTCCCTCGCGTGCGGGGGGGAAAGTCGTCGCAATGGGGGCCGCGCGGGGCTGCAGTTGGTGGCCGCCTCCTCGAGCAGGGGCCGTCCGTCGCGAGGGGCCTGGAGCAGGGGACGTCCGTCGCGAGGGGCCTCGAGCGCCCCTGAAGACGAGGCGAGCGCCGCCTCCACGCCGGCGACGAAGGGCGCAGCACCTTCACGCCAGCCGCGGCGGCCGCGGACGCGTCGGGAGTAGGGGCGGCAGGGGGCATCGGTGGTAGGGGCGGTAGGGGGCATCGGTGGTAGGGGCGGCGGGGGCGGCGGCGGCGACGGGGTACCGGCGCTGGGCGCAGGGGCGGCAGAGGCGGCGGCGCGTCGCAGCTGAGAGGTGGGGAAAGCGCGCGGCAGAGACTGGGGAGAGCGGGCGGCTGGAAATTGAGAGGCACTAGGGGTTTGGGGTACTGAGCGCCAAATCTGCTATGACAGGTGGAGCCTACTTAATTTTAGGAGTCAGAGCGCGCCATGTCTTTTTCCATTTGCAAATCTGCTATATTCCAAATCTTAACTGACATGTGGGTCCTAAAATTTTAGGCGCCACTTGAGGGGAAATTTTAGGGGATCGGGTAGGCCTAATTACCGACCGACCCCGATGGACCCATAAATGATCTATACCGACCGACCGGTCCAACGCTAAATTAAAATCAAAATAGCGACCAACCTACTGACCCGCAAAAAGTAGGATATAGCGGCCAGGCCGATTCGATTCGTTAGAGATATGCCGACCGACCGCCCAACGCTATTTCGATATTTTTACCGACCATTGGTCGATGTATAATTGGGTTGTGGTGTAGTGGTAGGAGGCGGTGATGAGATTGTCGACTGCTTAGATGACGAGATCGATGACGCACCGCTGGTGTAGGAGGCTGATGATGACGCTAGGGTAGCACCAAGCGGCGATGAAGGGGCGGCGTAGGGCGGCGGTAGCGCACCGTGAGAGGGAGAGGCTGCGACACGGGGAGGGCCGGCGGCGCGGCGGAGGTTGACGGGCAAAGGACTGGGCAGGCGACGACGGAAGGGACGGGCGGATGGGCTAGCTACCGCGGGTTGTATACGCCCCGGCGATGTGGCAAGGCGCGGGCGTGGGGAGGCGCACACGGCGCCAGGGAAGTGGAGGGATGCGCTGCCGCCCGTGGATAGGGGAAAGAGAGAGAGAGAGATATAACGGGAGATTTTGGGTGTTACCCCTTTTAATTTTTCTTCTTGATTGCAACCATTTACATGTCCCTTGTATTTATAGTCCCGAGGGAGACTTGCTTGCTAAGAAAGGTCTAGAGGTTTCCTTTATAGATTGGAATATCTCTTTTACAAGCAATCTTATTCCTTTCCTATTTTATTCCTATCTTTTTATTCCCTAAATATTCTTTTTACTTAACGAGGAAGCCGATGGCGATGGCGTGCTCACGGCGGGCGGCGACAGCACCCAACCTCGGCGCCCAGCGGCGCTCGGGCCTTGGGCCCCGGGTGTAAACTGCGTTTCTCCTTGTTGGGCCCTTTTCCCGGCGATCCCCTTTCGATTCATGACATCAGCGTTGTCGTTACGACCGGTGGCGTATTTGATATGTTGGGCGGAGATGGAGATGGTGATGTTGTAGCTGAGTGGAGGGACGCACGAATGGCCTCGTCGTCGGGGCTTGACCCCAATCCCCTCAAGCGGTCGAAATTTGGTGCTTCCATCCGGGACTTCACGGTTTCGGGCGAGGTCATGTAGCTTGTGATCCGTTGAAATGTCGAGTTGAGGTGGAACGGAGGCCTCCGGGGTTGTGACGAGGTTGACGAGATATGGGGTTGATGTGGGTGGTATGTACCTCTTGTCGTCATCGGTGAAGCTCACAAGTCGAGGCTTGTCGAAGATGGAAGCATCGAACTCATGGGCGAAGTTGGTTCGCCGTGCTCCCTATGTAGGGCGCCTCCGGTGCATTGCGACCCATGGTATGTTGGCGTAGTCGCATGGGGCGTAGATGTCGTTGAGGAACATCGGAGCCCACCGGTTTAGCTCGAGTCGCCCTGGCCGCCATAGCCGAAAGTAGTCGACGCCGCGATAGTTGTTGGCGTTGCCGTTTGTTGGTATTTGTTATGCCCACGAAATATTGAAGATGAATAATCCGCAAGTTTACGGATACCGTTGTAGCTTTCACGGGAGGGTTTTAAATATCGTATCCACGAGGGAAACGTGTGAGGGAGACTAAGATCTAATCTTATCCTAGAGTAGCACAAGACTCGAGAAGGTTGAAAGTATAGAGGTGATTACTAAGATATCTGATTCTACTCTTAGTAAACTTGCCTTCTACTGTTCTATCTGGGGACATCACATAGGGAGAAACACCAACAAAGGATAATTCATCTAGAGATAAATCCCACTAGTCCTATAGATGGGAGGTGGAATACAAAGGATTCAAAGACACTCTACCTAGGAGCTATCACCGCATGATCTACCACCGATCCGGAATATAGGATGAATCTAACAAGATACCCGAGCCTAAGCACCACGCTTACACTATGAATATTACCTTAACCTAATGCCTTAGATTAAAGTACTCAAAAGAGACCCGCAGATTAGAAGAACAATATAAACAATGATGCTTACTAAAAGAAGAAGAAGATTACCAGAGTAACTCCAAGTGTAGGTTAACTTCCACCGAGGTACAAGTTGTAGAGGTAGCACCGACAGCCGGCACCTCCTCGAGGTTCCTTCCCTCTCTCTATCTCTCTTATTCTAAAGACTAGATCTAATGAGATCTAATCCCTCTTGAATGCTAGCTCATCTAGGTCTGGACTAGAGGGGGAGACTCAGGGCCTCAGCCTATTGATAATGAATGATAATGAATTAGGGTTTCACCTATGGGTCAGGGGGTCTTGTTATATAGCCCCACGGGCGATGCACTACTGACCCATGGATCAAACCAACCTTGATAGATGGACGGGATTGCTCCTCAATGGCGATTGTAACCCGACCTAGGAAGGGGAGGCCGACGATGGGCCCCATGGCCGCGCCGCCCCCGCCCGGGTGCGGCCTCCTCAGCCCTCTGCCGGGTGGCCCCCGGCCCGGTGCCTTGTGTTCTCTCGGTGTCCTCTAGAATGTTCTTCCATGGGTTTCAAGTCGAGATACTTGGCGGATACGTCTTTATGTCGTAGGGCTTGCAAACTCTTGGGCATATTCTGTTTAATCCTCGAAAATATATAAATCACCAAAACTTCGTGGAATTATGTTAGTCAAGCCCCTAAACTATGTTAATATTCATTTTAAGCCTTTATTTTAGTTTTAAAAGCCTCTATATTTTATGCTATAATAAAAGGTGTCAATAAGCTCCCCCTTGCTAGTCCCTAGTAATGCCAAACTTACACTACACCACAACCCAATTGGACGCCCCGACCAATGGTCGGTAAAATATGAAAATAGCGGTCGGTCGGTATCTCCTCGAACAGGGCCGCCGGCCGCTATATCTTACTATTGGCGTTTGGAGGTTGGTCGCTATTTCTATTTTGATTTAGCGTTGGACGGTTGGTCGGCATAGCTCATTTATTGGGTCTATCGGTCGGTCGGTATATCGAACTGGGCCTACGCGCCCAAGATTTAGCCCATTCGCTCCTAAATTTTCCCCTGAAACTGGCCCGATGCACATGAATATACCCCCACCGGCCCACCCCTCCCACACCACACGTCTCAAGTCCCATCTCCATGTATCAGTTAAGCCCGGTCCGGGTACTCTCAATCTCGTGCCCCTCCCTCTCTCGTTCTCTCCATCCATTCTCTCTCCCGAGCAGAAAACCCTAGGCCGCCGCCGCGGCAACAGCGCGGCCGCGTGGATCCACCTCGGCGCAAGAACGAGGCCTGCGCGGTGCGGTAGAGCGGCGACAGGAGCGTGGCCGCAGCGCAGTCGAGCAGTGGAGGCAGCGGCGGCGGCTCCCAGGTGCGGCGGCGGACACGGATGCGGCGGCGGCGGCGCTCATGGAGGAGGGCAGCTGCGGCTGCATGGGGCACAACCTCGCCCGGCCGTCAGCTGCCGCTCCCGGCCGCTGGCCTCGCTGTCCCACAACCTCAGCTAGACGGCGGCGGATCCCAAGCTCCATGGCTGTACCCCCTCGCAGCTGTACAACACTTGGTAAGAGACGTCCGTTTTTCTTGTTTGTCTACTGAAATATTAAATACTGATTTGTTCGATCCATCCCTCCTTGAAGAACTCTCAGATCCACAGGGATGCAGCTAAATCCATGGAGGATGCGACCAGATTTCATGGCGGATGGATGGAGGATGCTGATTCATGTTCGATATGTTTCAATTTGCTGGTTATGGAGTTCGATCTGCAACCAGCATAGTTTTTGGATGTACTTAGCATATGACTGGAAATTTATTTTTCTCCGGTAATGAAATGTGCTAGGATAACCTGTATGTGCTATTTCGTGTCTGCACAGTGTTTTTTTTAGTTCCAATTTCCTAAGAGTCAAAACATCCTGCATTTATTGTAGAAAGAACTTAAGAGTATGATTTTATTTTACACGGACATTGCTAGGATAACTGTGAAGCATCTTACACGGAGACTGCAATGGAGTTGCTGATTAGCAGCGCTACTACCTGTACTTGGAGATCAGGATGACATTTTGGTAAGTCAGACCTCTATAAGTTGCCATATCTGAGAAGCTGCCATGTTGGTTCAGTTGATAATATCATGTGAGTTAATCCTATGCTTACAGGTAAAGGCAGGCAACCTGGAGTACATGGCAAGGGCAGGGAGCCCGGGAGGACCATCTCTTCTCAGAAGTGAGCAAGTCACATTCTCTCTTAAATTAAAGCATGTGAAGGCCACTATTTAATTAATAGAGCAATGCAAAATGCATCTAATGACTTTCAATGAGCTGTTATATATGACTTGCAATGAACAAATAGTCCAGCTGGGCTGCAGGGTTGATTAAGAATTGGTGCATCTTCATTACCTGTAGCACCTGATCTGAGGTACAATTTTCTAAGAGCTAAATCTATATGTTTGTAGCATCCTTCATGGAACCTCCATTGGACTCCATACTCACTTTAGTTATGGAAGAGCTGCCCAGGTATGCATTGCCTTAGTTGTTTTTATATAGTCCACTTATATATGAACGGAATTATTTGCAGTCATAGGTAAGTTGAAATGAGCATATTTAAGATCTTTTCTGATAACTCTGAGCATATTTAGTGGATAATGTAGAAGTTTTTGAAGTGTATGCGTTTGATGCCTCAGTTAATCTTGATAAACTTTGTATGGAAAATAATATCATGTTTCATAATCCTGTACGTCAGCTTACAGTTTAACTTGTGAATTTACAGGCTGTTGTGCTTTCAATCATGCTTTCAATCACATTAGTAGGTCGGCAGCAGAGGGACAGCAGCTTCGGCATTGATTTTTTGGGTAAGAAGACTAGCTTTCATGTTCTGTGCATGTTGACAGGATCTGCAGCTCACTTAAGACTTAGTATGTACTTGTTATATGAATTTGTGGCAAACAATTCATCAATATGCTTGTTGCTGCAGGGCAAGTGGGCTAGAGAGGAGCACAACAAGCCTTTCAGCAATTTCTTTTCCACATGCTTGGATGCTGCTACCACTCGTCAATAAGAAGCTGATCACAGTGCTAATAGATGTGCAACCAAACCGTATGGTTGTGGATTTTGAGCTTTTGCCCACATGCATGTTAAGCTAGGTTTAGACTTGTTTAACATCAGCTATATGCATATACCTTTGAACAAGGACTAGTCCAATGTCAAGTGGAAATGTACTTGTGATACATGAATCATTGTATGTCTAATGTGATACTTTTGTATGACCGATGCTTATGGCTATAATATAATTGTAAGCTATGATGAGCTTCTATGTTATGATTTTGTATTGTCCAAAATGGAAATGTTAATTGGATGTTTCATTGATCGTATGATTATTAGTACAGATCTTGATATTAATGCATAAACAAATAATATTGTACTGTAGAGCGCCGGATGGTTGGTCGCTATATAATATATAGGGTCAAACCATTGGTCGCTATATATTTCACATACCCCGACGGCCGATTGGCCGCTATATATTTCACGCATCGCTGAGCGATTCGGCCGCTATAAACTTATAGCGGCGCTTGATTATATCGATCGACTATATTTGGTCGCTATATGTTTATAGCGACCGCCCGTATGTCGCTATCTTCGACATATAGCGACCATCCGTAGCTTCGCTATAGATAGGTTGTGGTATAGTGTTAGCAATGGATGGGGAGTTCCGCAACGCTTTCACGCCTCAAAAGTACACATGCTTTGAAACAAAATTTCTCCTCCGGGATAAGAATAAACCTTTTTAACCTTCAACTTACCCATATTACCTTTAACCGTGGAGCTTATAGCCTTTTCTTGGGATCTTGGGCAATTGAAAGATAGAACAATCAAGTCAAGCACCATGTCTCAGACTCTTTGTTCAACCATCATTCCAGAGTTTTTGCTAGTTTTCAAAATAAAACTTAAAGTTCCTTTTGTATGACCCTTTCAAGTCTCTCATTTGTGGTATAGGTGGATCCTCACTAAGGCAATAAGGTTGTTTTGCCTTTCTCTCGTAATATGTGGTATTTTTGGATTAAGGCAGTAGGACACTATGCCTTCTTCTCACTGACCCTATATCTAAAGCTTATATGTGGAGTTCATAGGTGGGAGAAAACTAAATCTACTTACTAAGCATATATTGTAAGTTCAAGCAATGGTGTTACTCTAACATGTTTGGTTCTTTATTTATGAACAAGCCATAATTAAGGGAAAGCTTATTTATTGTTGGAGCATGCTAGCACCGTAACAACTTGTGGTGGTCCTTTCTTTTTGCTTGAAGCTTTCCTTATTTGGCCTCTTGTGTAGCTTATTCCTAACTTGTCTTCTTCCTTTTTATTCCATGTTCCTTCGTCCATGCGTGCGTCTTCCTTGTGAAAAGCTTTTTTTTGTATCTTGCTTCTTCTCACTGTGAGGTCATCTCAGGACCTCCCCCAAGCTTATTTGAGAGTTTCTTCTTTTCTACAGGGGTTAGTCCAACAAAATATACCAAGATCTACTATAATATACTATTGGTTCAAAAATTAACCTAGACACCACGTCTAATTTGATTTAGGAAGACATTTTAACCTAAGCACCACGCTTAATTTAAAAAACCTTTAGAAGTAAAATCAGCACACCTTTGGTTCAAAAATCAAACTAGACACCTTGTCTAACTTAATTTAGGAACACAACTTAAACTAAGCATCGTGCCTAATTTAAAAAGGTGTTTGAAAGAACATCAAAACCAAATCAAATAATATAATATAGTAGATTATGGTAACATGAAACATTAAAGAGATTTATTCAAACAGAGATGAAGAACATGATCCCCTTTTTTTTTTTTTAGCATGTCGTTAAGGTAGAGACAACCAAGTAGTGTAGTAACATGATAAGGAATATTTCTATGCACGTGATTTTATCTTTAGCAGAATGATTGGTTGGACATACCTTACATTGTCATCCTTCGTTCTTCTTGTTCCAAATCTGAAATGGTTAGCGACAAAAATACCGAAGGAATATTTCCTCATTTATATCTCTATGCTCATTTCATAAGGGTATTATAGTAATAAGGTAAACACTCATGTTATTTCTCAAGAAATGCTTGTTTTAGGACAGCAAGCTCGTCCTTAGGAAACCATTGAATTATGATTCATGATGATAAAGTGGTTTCCCTTCTAACATCAATCTGTCTCATGATTCATGTCTATGGGACCTAGAATATTTGTGATAGATGAACACATCCACAACCACCCTTTCAAAATCTATAGGAGGGAGAGAGAATAAGGGGTCGAAGATCTTGCATGTGATAGTGATGAGAGATTAGGTGATTTAGGAAGTTTATCATGTGAAGATGGACTAGATGATGAAGTGTATATGAAGCAGCTCTCATGCTCATTGATGTCATCTTCCTTCTCAAACTCCAAGGTTAATTTATCATGGTTATCTAAGGGATTCCTTGGGTTGGTGTTTCTCGGGCTGATTGCATCTAAAATCTCGTCCATCAAATCAATGGTTGTGGCACATATGTTATTGTTGACGTTTCTTAACATCGCAGGAAAGAATCCCAAGCGTCTGAGAATTGTCGTTGTAGCTTTCACCAGGATATATTCGTGGTATCGTATTTTCCACGTGGAACGGAGGTACTCTCTCCTAACTAGTTCGCCCAAGGACACACAAGGCCATAGATGGGGAGGATTATTGAGAGGGATTCGTACACCTTTATGGTCTATGGTTAGCCTCGCTCTAGAGCTACTTGTTCACTTTCGGGCACCGGCCAACGCACCAAGCGGCAACCGGCAATTAGCTCTACGTCCACGGCCCGAGCGTGGTGGATTTCGAGGGACGGTCAAGGCTTGTCACGACCCAGCCGCCTACCCCCCTCAACGTGGGATGCTTCGCAAAGATAGAAAACCACTAGCCCAAACACCTCGTCTATGCTAGTGATTATCACTCTAGTGTTTGGCAGGTTCCCCGGTCAAAGGGTTCCACCACTAAAGTCCCGTCCCGAAGGAACGACTATCGATCCCGCAAACAAGTAGATAAAGCTTGGATAAACAAAAGACAATAAAGATTATCAGAACCGTGGAAGCTTACTTAGCCAAGATCCCGTGAAGGAGCTAAGCCCGAATCCACCGAGGTACAAGGTTGGGGAGACACCGACAAATCCGGCACTTCCCCGCTCTCGGCCTCACATCTCTCCTCCGCCGATCTCTCTACTACTAATGAGGGCCTAAGCCCATTGGAGTGAAGGAGTGGAGTAGAGGGGAGAGCTCTCTTAGAGGAGAGGGAGAGACTCTTGCCCTTGGAATTGGTGTGTGTTACAAGTGAGGGAGTGCACATCTATATATAGGACCTTCACCATGGGAGCCTATCTTGGCTAAGCCATTTGGTACTAATCCCGTATCGTCTTTTGGGCAAGCAAACACCGCCACCAGACTTTTCAGGTCGAGATGGGCCGCCAGGACGAAGATGGGCCGTTTTGGCCTCCGTGAGGGGAATGCGGCCGCACCCTA
Source organism: Hyparrhenia diplandra (assembly GCA_015847255.1). Classification (NCBI taxonomy): domain Eukaryota; kingdom Viridiplantae; phylum Streptophyta; class Magnoliopsida; order Poales; family Poaceae; genus Hyparrhenia; species Hyparrhenia diplandra. Next base: position 37,715 of record JADLZK010007858.1, read on the forward strand.
AGGTGCGGGCGCACCAAGATTATCTCCGCTTGGGCTGAAACTTTGCATGAGCACGTGGGCCTCGGAGTTAGCCGTTTCGAGTATTGGATTCGCTGAAAACCGATTTCGTATGAAAGTTATGCCCAAAACATTGAACCCATGTCCTGCGACCCGTTTATCATTTCATGTTGGATTCGAGCCTCGACCTCTTGGGCTTGTGTTTGGATATCGATATTTTATGGACTTTTCTTCTCTCTTCTCCTTGCTTTGCTTATGCCATTTTGGGCCTTGTTATCTTTTTATATGTTTTCCTTTGCTTTTGGCCCAAAATGTATATGTTTCCAATATTGCCCCTGCAAAACAAGTGAAGTACCAAAACTTGTGGAAATGGTTAGCTCAAAGCCCTATTGCTATTATATTTTGGTAGATTTATACTAATGTTGACATATATAAAATATGTAGTTGGTGACCGTCAACTTGATTATTAAACTCTCAAGCCATTGTTGTTGGTCTTCTTGGTGGTCTTGATGATTCCTAAACATGGGTTGTTTTAGGTGAATTTCTAGAATCATCATGAGTCTCAAAGAAGTAGGGATATGTGAATTCATCGGGGTCAAGGATAGGTTCGAATAGGTCATCTTGTTTAGGCATAGAAGGTGAGAAGATAAGGTTGTCTTCTATAGATAGCTTTGCTCTCCTTCTATGGCATGATCGACATGCCATCCTTGGGTTTCTCCCAATGTCTTTTATAAGAATAAGCATGTTCAAAAGAGTCATCTCCTTAAAAGAATCTGAATTATAGTCACTTGGAGATCTCTTGTATGGACAAGAATTTATTGTTATCCCATAATCTCTAAGGGTAGGTTCAAAAGGATCTTTCAAAGGTGGAATTTCTTCTTCCTTTGGGGGATTTTGGGATGTTGATGGTTCGGGGTGGATAGCTAAATCTTGGGATTGGAATTGTTATGAATTACCTATTGTAATTTCCTCTTCTTCCTTTTTCTCGGGGAAAAAGTACTAGTGGAGGTGGCGTATCCACAACATCTGTCCATGAGAAGTCTTGCTTCTCTAGCGAGACATGATAGAGGAATGCGCCTCCGCTGCATTAAGGTCATCTGCATCTTTCTTATTAAGACCTAAATAAAAATATTGAAGAAGGACAAGGTCCGGAATACCAAGGTTTGGGCAAGTAGTGGTAATAACATTGAAAACGTTCCCATGATGCAACAAGAGACTCTTCTTTATGTTGTTTAAAAGTTAGAATTTCTATTCGAAGGCGGTGAAAGGTCCCTTATGGTTTTTGGTAATTGAGTGTCAACATTAGGTGAACTAATATGTGTGAATTGAGATGATACACAGGAGATTAGTTCACATGTGATGATGCAATGAAGGAGCTTATTGCATATGAAACATGACATGGAGTCATGTGACCGAGGTGGTGAAGATCAAGACAAGGCTTGGCTTGATGGACCGGTTGCAAGTGTGAAGGGCAAGTCGAGGGACTTGACGTCGACGGACCGACGCAAGCGGTGAAGAGCAAGTGAGGTCATGATCGATGGACCAAGAAGGTCATGTGATGATATGAAATGGATCATATCATTCTTGATCGTGTTGGTGCATGTGTTGCATCGGCACTTGGAGATGGAGCGAAATGGAAATGTGCAAGACAAAGGTATAACCTATAGGGCATTTATTTTCACCGTTCATGAGGAGCTTATAGAAGTTTATGACTAGATTTAGGATAGATGGCCGTACTATCTAGAGGGGCAAACCTGTTTGCATATCAGTCATCTAGTGCCACTTGTGCGATCTAACATTGCGATGTGTTAGGATCGAGTGGCGCGGAGAGCTAACCCGTCCTTTGACTTGATTGTGAAAATGCTAACACACATGCACATGGTGATGTACACTTGGTGGTGTTGGCACATTTGCAAAGGCGGCGATGGTTTGCGAGGGTTGAGTTGGGTTTGGGGAACGCTCATCCTCTCGCCGAGCTTGCGAGGCGGGATTCGGTGCTTTCGAGAAAATGAGATGCATATTTTCTATTGCGCCGGACGCATCATGGTGGAGAAATTTGCTATCCCTCGTACTCAAGTTGGTACACTTTGAGTCCGGTCGGTGCGTCCGGTCACCTCGCGAGATCTTTGTGGTTTTTTTGTACCCAACGGCTCTATTTGGCTTGGGGGCTATATATAGAGGTTGTGGTCGGCCATGGCGGGTTGTGACCACACTCTTGCCTTGGTGGATTGTGTTGTGGTGCTAGAGAGCCCTCCCACTCACATATGCTTGATATCGTTCATCCGATTGAGTGAGAGATCGAGTTCTAGTGCATTGCGTTGAGAGATCGCATTCATGGCACTAGGTGTTCGTGTTGCAAGCCGGTGGTGCTTGTTTCTCTTAGAGGTTGCCACCTCTTAGATGGCTTGGTGGCAAGAGACTTTGTGAAGCACACAAAGAAGATTGTGCGGTGCTCCGAGGAAGAGATTGTGAGAGGTTCGTGCTCACCTCACGAGGATCGTGAAGAGCAACTCTAGTGGAGCGTGTCATTGAGCTACCACACTTGTGTGTGGGTTCACACGTGTGCCCTCGAGGGATTGGCTCGAAGACTCACAGCGTGTGAGTGTTTCGATCAAGCTCCCATCGTGGGATTTGGCAACGGCCATTAAGCTTGTGGATCATCACCGGGTGATTCGCCATACCGTGGAACCACCAAGGTGTCGGTCGACACAACGAGGAGTAGGGGAAGTTGGCAAGCTTCCCGAGACCTCGGTAAAAAATCACGGTGTCATCTTGTGTCCACACTTCGCGGTGGTTTGCAATCTCTTCATCACAAGCTTTGTTCTTACATTCCTATATATATTGTGCTTGTGCTTGAGTAGAGTAGTTGTAACTATCTAGGTTGTGTAGCTTGTTTAGTTACTTTGCTTAGCTTGAGTAGCTAGGTTTTTTTTTTTTGAGGCTTTGGGTTTGGCGTGTGTCGCCTTGTCCTTAGTGCATCTAGTGAGCTTAGGGGCTTTGTGCTTTTGCTTACTAGAATTGTGTAGGAGCTCACCCATGCTTAAAGTACTAGTGCTTAGGTTTGTGTGACCTTGCATTAGAATTGATTAGGAGCTCAAGCTAGGCTTGTCACCTCACTCTTTTGTAGGATCTTTTTTTGTGAGGTGATTTAGAGTCTTAGTTAGAGGGGTGAAGTCTTGGATAGACCGATAAGTTTAATTCCGTATTTGTTTGGGTTAGCCATCGTAATTAGTTTTTAATAGGGACTATTCACCCCTCCTCTAGTCCCCATCTCGACCCTTCAGTGGGCCACTCTATAGGTGGGAAAGAAATTTAGATAAAAATTGGAGCACATTGTTCCCCAATCTCCTTTCACTTTCTCTACGTTTAGGTAATACCACTGTTTAGCTTTTCCCGTCAAAGAGTACGGAAAGAACTTCCAACGTAAGGTATTATCGGATATGCCTTCTATACGAAGACAATCCATAATTAGCTCAAACTCGTAGGTGCGAATGTGGGTTGGCCTCGCCTTCTCCGAGAAGGATAGTTTCGAACCAATCTTATATAACCTAAAAAGCGTAGCTCATGGGACGATGTTAAGATAGGCTCTGAAGATTGTGGCGGCCTATAGCTTTCGCTTGTAGGTAGATGATATTTATAGATAGGCGTGGAATCCATAATGAAAAAGAAAACAAAAAGAATAAAAAGGGCAAAAGAATAAAAGAATATGATACAAGGATAAGGTAGATTCAAAGTCAACTCAACAACCGTTTTCCCGGCAACGGCGCCAGAAAGCTTGTTGGTATTTGTTATGCCCACAGAAATATTGAAGATGAATAATCCGCAAGCGCACGGATACCGTTGAGGTTTTAAATATCGTATCCACAGGGAAACGTGTGAGGGAGACTAAGATCTAATCTTATCCTAGAGTAGCACAAGACTCGAGAAGGTTGAAAGTATAGAGATGATTACTAAGATATCTGATCCTACTCTTAGTAAACTTCCCTTCTCTTGTTCTATCCTGGGGACATCACATAGGGGAGAAACACCAACAAAGGATGATTCATCTAGAGATAAATCCCACTAGTCCTATAGGCGGGAGGTGGAATACAAAGGATTTGACGACACTCTACCTAGGGAGTCGCCACTTGGCGCGATCTACCACCGATCCGGAATATAGGATGAATCTAACAAGATACCCGAGCCTAAGCACCATGCTTACACTATGAATATTACCTTAACCTAATGCCTTAGATTAAAGTACTCAAAAGAGACCCTTGATCGGAAGAACAATATAAACAATGATGCTTACTAAAAAAGAAGAAGAAGATTACCGAGTAACTCCAAGTGTAGGTTAACTTCCACCGAGGTACAAGTTGTAGAGGTAGCACCGACAGACCAAGCACGTCATCGGGTTCCTTCCCTCTCTCTATCTCTCATATTCTAAAGACTAGATCTAATGAGATCTAATCCCTCTTGAATGCTAGCTCATCTAGGTGCGGACTAGAACTAGACCTGGGGGAGACTTCGGGGCCTCGGCCTATTGATAATGAATGATAATGAATTAAGGTTTCACCCGAGGGTCGGGGGTCTTGTTATATAGCCCCGGACGATGCACTACAACCCTTGGATCAAACCGACCTTGATAGATGGACATGATTGCTCCTCAATGGCGGTTGTAACCGACCTAGGAAGGGGAGGCGACGGTGGGCCCATGGCCACGATATCGCCCCTGCTGGGGCGGCGGCGCCACGGCCCCTGCCAGGTGGGCCCCGGCCCGGTGCCTCGTGTTCTCTCGGTGTCCTCTAGAATGTTCTTGCGTGGGTTTCATGTCGAGGTACTTGGCGGATACGTCTTTTATGTCGTAGGGCTTGCAAACTCTTGGGCATGTTACATTTTAATCCCACGAAAATATATAAATCACCAAAACTCATGGAATTATATTAGTCAAGCCCCTAAACTATGTTAATATTCATTTTAAGCCCTTATTTCAGTTTTAAAAGCCTCTATATTTTATGCTATAATAGGTGTCAACACCGGTTGAAGGGCGTCCCAAAACGCGAGTGGGGTACCATGGTATGTTGTCTCCGTTCTCCTGGCGCCGTCTTGGTGATCTTTGGATCCAAAGAAAGAGGAGTGCCGTTCTCGTCGGGTTGGCGTGGTGTACCGATGTTCCGCTTACAGTGGCGATGGTGTCGCCTTTTACGGATGCGTGGCGTGATTGATGGTGTTCTCCACCATTGTTGATGTCGAGAGGATGTCCAGCGGGTGTAGTAGATCATAGTCGCCGAAGGTCGGCGAGTGAGCGCAACCGTCTCCTTGGTGGCGCTGGGGGGTGTCGGTGTTCTCATCGGCCGTGGCGCCCATGTGGGGAACGTTGTGGTTGCTAGTGTCGAGGTTGGCGCGAAAGGGGTGAAAGTGCATCTTGCCATTTAGTGGGTTTTGGTGAATTTAATGACAACATAATTAAAGGTCTAATAAGTTTACTAAGTGTTGAATAGGAAGCGAGTCTATTACATATACTTGTGGATTGTGTAGTAACAAGTATATTCAAGGTTCAACAAGTAAGCAAACTTGAAGGTATTCCACATAGTATGGAAGCAAAGCCAAATTGTGTATTGTCGTATTGGAAGATGATGGAAACAATCTAGTTGAAGCAAAAGACAACAATGCAAATGGAATCAATGAAATGGCTTATATGTTGTGGAATATCATAGCATCATGTGAAAGCAAGCATACTTGGCAAAAGGCAAATGAGACAAGAGTTGATGATTTTGGATTGGTCTCTATAATGGCTTGTTTCCCATGAATAGAATATTGAAATAAGTGTTAGAGTGTCAAGCCAAAATGATAAGATATAAGGAACCGTGAATTGGCTTGACCATATAGATGTTGATCCATGTATGTCTCTATGTGAGTCAAACAGAAGCTTGATTGATCTCAACATCCATATCTAGAAGATAATCAAGTAAGGATCAAAATATTGAAGAAATGGATATTCAATGGATGCTTAATGTGATGTGACTTGAGTATGCCTTGATAAGGTAAAGATAGCAAGGAAAGGGCTTGAGGTACTAAGCGAATGTGAAGGGCAAGGGTTGGCTTGGGGACCGAGGTACCATGGCTAAGGTGAAGAAGAGAGTACTTGCATTTAGTCGAGGAACTAATCAAGCCATGATGAGTCATATTGTGTTGAGGATCAAATCATTAATGGAAGTGACTCGAAGCCATGAGTTGAACTCACATTTGTGGAAATGGTTCAAGTCACATGCTCAAGGTATATTTGCTCTAAGAGATGAGACAAAGATGATAGAGGATGATGTACAGGTTCAAGGACTTCCCGGTTGCATTTTGGTGGTGTTTCCAACTCTCGACTTAAATTCATTTCTCTCTTGAATCTTGAGTTTAGGAAATGCCGTATTATTAAGAGGGATCTTAGGACCCTTGGCTACATGTGAACTAAATGGTCAAACCTCAGCTCAACCAAAAACATCACCTCACGGCCAAAACGGGCCGGTAGAGACACTTTTTACACGTTCTTTTTACGGCGGTGGCAGCAAATGCAGCGCGTTAAGTGAGGCGATCTTTGCACTTAATCGGCCGTTGGGGCGGTCGGGTATAAATACCCCTTCGGCCCCTCCCCAACGGTCACTTCTTCTTCCCCAATGTTCATTTCGTGGAAGAACATAACCAAAGCTCTTCTCTCTCTCCTCCATTGTTGCTCCTCCACTCCCCAAGCTAGATTTCGATTCCCACCATCAAATCTTGAGGGAAAAGGCAGCAAACTTCGATTGGAGACCGGATCTACAAGTTCTCCATCTTGAAAGAGCATTTGGTTCACGTTTGGCCCGGCGGTTCTAGGGTTTGTTGCTCTTGGAGCTTGCTCCTAGCCGGCTAGGGCGTCACCCTTGAGCTGCCAACTTGTGTGGCGGCCTTGGGAGGTTTGTAACCTCACTCAAAATCAAGAAAATCACCCCTCATCTCAAGGGTTCACTCCCTTGACTTGAGAACGAGGGAAGGGACAGCTTGTGTGGCGAATCCCAATCCTTTTGTGGATACCTCAACAACGTGGGCGTAACCCGACCTTTGGGGCGACGGTGAACCACGGGGAAAAATCCTTGTCTCACGTGTGCTTTTTAGATTCTTGCATATATATTCTTGTGAGCTAGGGTTTGTCCCGATCTACTTTGTTGTTGAGTTCCTAGCACTTTCTATTGGATATATGTGATATATTTGTGTGCAAGAACTTTGGGAAATTCACTCGATCTAAGTTTCGATTTGCTTAGATTTCAAACTGTAGTTTGTGTTTATGCACCGGGCGAGGCAAAGTGCCGCCGCATTGTTTAAAACTGCTTGAGTTGAGTTTTTATAGGTGATTTTAAGGTACAGGGCCTATTCACCCCCCTATAGGCCTCCTAGGCGACATCAAGGTCCTTACAAGTGGTATCAAAGCTAGGCTCTCAATTTCGGGCTTAACCGCCTTTGAGAGAAAGATGTCGACAAGTGAGGAGGTATCTCTAGAACTTTTACTTTTTGATGGCTCAAACTATGCATCTTGGTACGCTAGTGTGCTTGATATTTTTAGGGCCATGGGCCCTCATATAGAAACAGATTGTTGATGTGAGCATTTCATCTCCTAGTGATGATTTGGACTATCTATCTAGAGAGGAAGTGAAATACTTACATCATTACAATGCTCAAGCTACTAACATTTTATTTAGTGCTTTGAGTGAAGATGTATTAGATGATGTCATATTTGGAGATGATGAACCTCTTGATGATGCTCATATCATTTGGGCCATGCTCAAAGAAAGATATGGCAAGTGCAAATGTGATGAGAGCAACCTCTCATTGGAGGAACCACTTGAGGAGTGCTCAACTTCACCAACACACGATGAGCCTCAAGTGATTCTCCTAAAAGGCATAATTGATCATGCCACATCCACTTCCTCACCAACACATGACTTAATAGATGGTAATGAAATGGTTGGTGAGAACAATATTTTTACATGTGGTACTTCTACTTCCTCTAGTTCTTGTGAGACTAACATTTTGAAGGAAGAAGAAGCTTATGATCGGTGGATGCCAAATGATGAATCCACCTCACCTAGAGGCACAACTCTCTATGCCACATCTCATGTGTGCCTCATGGCAAAAGGTGAGAAGGTAAAATCAAAAGTCAAACCTCCTCCACCTCCTAGTGACATCTCTAGCAGTGATCTAAGTGAAAGCTCTAGTGATAGTGAATCTAGTGATGATGAAGAGTATGTTAGACTCATCAAGAACCTAGATCCTAAAACTAGAGTCTTTCTTTCTCAACTAATGGCGAATTTAGAGAGTACCCAAGCTGAGTTAGCAACTAGAGATGAACAACTTGACAAGCTTGAAAGGTTGTATGTTGCTAATAAGGAAGCTCTTGCATTAAAGAGAAGTGAGGTGGACTCCTTGCACAAGGCTTTGGCCGAAGAGCAAAGAGAACATGTTCTCACAATGAAGGCTAATGTTGCACTCAATGATAAGTATTGTGTCTTAGTTGAAAAGCACAAGGAGATTGAGTTGCAATATAGTCATCTTAGGGAGAGCACCTCACAACCCTCTAATGCAAAAGGACACCTCTACTCCCTCCACTAGCCAAGGTTGTGGAAAATGCTTTAATCTTGATTTGAATGTTTATGCCACTAACCTCGTTGATATGGAAGCTATGAGAAAAGAGATTGCTAGGCTCAATGAGATGATCAAAAATGAGCTTGAGTACACAAAGGAAGACAAGAAAATGGTCAATGACTCTCAAAGTGTGAAGTTTGAGATGAAGGAGTAGATTGGTACAGTTCAGCCTGCACAGACCGCGGCAGTGCCGCGCCTCAAGAGAAGGCGTGCCGCGCCCCGCAAAAATGGGAAGGCTACCAACCTGTCTCCCGATCAAACTAGGCACATAACAAGGATGGCAAGTGATGATAGCAAAGCTTCCAAGACCATCAAGGTGCAACAACAACCAAAGACTCTCATCACTTGCTTCAAGTGCAAGAAAGAGGGTCACTATGTTAAAGATTGCATCTTGAGGAAAAAAAGGAGGGGCATGAGCAAGATCCAAAAGAAGAAGAAGATGGCTCGTGCTAAGTACTCCAACATGGGACAAATTGCATCTTCTTGTTCCAACAAGGTTGATGACCAAGTCACACTTCCAAAAGCAAGAAGTGTTATGGATGCAATGAGAAAGGACATGAATTAATTTCATGTCTAAACAAGAAAAGTGAAGGCTTGTCATCATCAAGAAAGAGGCTCATCAACAAGGTAGCAAGCAAAATGCAAAAAGAGAAGGCTAACAAGAACAAGAGCCGCCTATGCTACACTTGTAGAGGAAAGGGACATTTAAGTAAGGATTGTCCCATGGGTAACACTCCTAAGCTCAACTTGTCAATTAATTCAAATATGCTTAGGATGCCCAAAAATGACACTTGTGCTAGAGAGGTGATTGGTTCACCACGTGCTAGCACAAAAGCCATTTGGGTGCCTAAGTCTCTTGTGACTAACCTTGATGGACCCAACTTAGTTTGGGTACCACCAAGTTGTCCTTGATGAGTGTTGTAGGTACTTGGAGGTGATATGAAGCTTCGGGGTGCTTGAGAAAGTTAACTGAAAATATTCACTCAAGCTATCAATCATTTCACCTTATATTCTTATATGGTTGACCCAAAGATGAATCAATGGAAATATCTCAAACTTCATATTCACCTCGATAACTAGTATCTAACCCTTCTTAGCTAGCCATTTGACTTGTGTAGTCTCTAGTAGTTCACAAATATATGTGTGTTTGTGAATTATTAGGAGTGGCTAGAGTGCTTTTAGTTTAAATGAATCATTTGCCATATGATGCTTTTAATGGCTCTCTAGTAGAGCAAGATCTTATCCATGTTGTAGGTATTGAAGAACCACCTTGTGTTGCTTTGGTTGGTCCTGCATGCAGTCTGCATTGATCTGGTCATAACTCCATCTTGGGAAGTGCAGATGACAATCCGTTTGTTGGGTTTGAAAGTTAACTTGATGAGCTTTCATACCATGTGCAGCATGTACCAAGTAATATTATAGATTGATACAGTTTTGCACTTGAAGTTGAGCATATGACAATTACTGAGACATTCTGACCAGTCTGTATTGAAACTAGTGTGTAGCCATAATCGAGTTGCTTAATAGATCAACACTGGTGGCATTGGAAACTAGACTTCTCAAGCTTTCCAATAAGTGCTCATTGACCTTCATAGCCTTTGGGAATCAAAAGTTATGAATGTTTCTTCCATCGGGTGCATTTTTTGATTGAAGTGGTCCATTTTTGATGAATTGATCAAATCTTGATAATGGTGGTTTGTTGACACTTAAGGAAGCTTAAATGGTTGAAATGCTCTCACCAAAAGAAGTGGAGATTCCTCAAATTGCTGCTGCACCAAATTCGTGACATCTCGATGCAATACATCAGTAGACCTCTACTACAACATTGCGAGCAGCGGTGCACTTTTTGTGCGTATAACAACGACAAGCGATTCGACTCGGTTCATGAACAAAAGCCTACAACTTTCATATGAGCAAAGTGAACATGAAGATATTGTCTCATTCATTACTTTCAAGAAGGGTGGTGACAACTAAATCTCAAGTGCTAGTTATGTTCAAAATTTACACCTTTGTGTCTTGTGTAGCCACTTGGTAAATGAAGCACTTGAGGATTCTCATTGGTCATTGATCATGAAAAAAGAAGACTATGACTGATACTGAATTGATCATCTACACCAAGCGGCATAGATGATTTGAGCTTCCTCCATGGACTTCAAATCAAGAATCTCAAGTTGAAGAAAGTTTTTCTTCATTCATGCTTATGTGTTGGTTTGAAGGATTTGGAGTCTTGGTTTTCACATTGGGGAATACAAGTAAATTTCAAGAAGGCCAAGAATAAAGAATCATGCTCAAGTAAAGTAAAGGCATTTATCACTCACAACTCAAAAACTTCCTACTTCATGGAATTTTTGTCACATGGTAGATTGCCAATATCTCATTTTCATATTATGGGCATCTACATGCTACAATGGTTGTGAGTATCTCTTGGCATACCTAGTTCAGTTTGATTATTCTATTGTTGCCATGACCTAGACATAGAGTGAAAATCCCAAGTTCTTAAATGAATAAAGTGCTATGTGAGAAATTTAAATGCTTAGAGCACTTATCGAAAGGGAATTTACTCTATGGCTAGAGTTGTGAGACTAATCTTTTCTCTAAGTGATTTATGTAATCTCACTATATGAGAATGTGTTCCTCAAATGGAGTGTGCTATCATATGAAGGCAATCAATCCAAAACCATGTGTTGTATTGTCTCTCTAGTTGATTTGGAGTTGATTTGTCTATGTTAGCCACTCACCATAATATGGCTTAAATCTACCCTTTGGACTTAAATGACCAACCATGCATATTCACATCTTTATTCCACTCAAAAAGAATATGCATGATTCTTTAAGGGAGATTTAGTCCATGTTATGAGGTTTCTCTATTTAGTGACCCACTTGCCTTTCACACATACAAAGGGTTACTAAATGAGAAGCTAGTGCTTGTGTTACTAATGACCTCTTGTGTTTGAGCTTATTCATAGAAAAGTATCAAGTGGAGGTTGTGCTTATCTAATTGGATATATCACAAGCTTGAAGGTTACTCTTCACCTAAAGTAAGATGATGTACTAGCGGCCACATTGATAAAAAATCGAGTTTGAATCAATTCAAGATTGAGGTTAAGATTGGATGAGCTATATTGGAGGAATTCACAAGATTGCAAAACTTTGATAAGATGACTGAATGGATATAACATCTTGTGAGTATTTTCAACCAAATTCACATCAAGATTGGACAAGAAGAAGAGAAATGAAGTGAATCATCAAATCTGTCCAGAAATTGGGAATCTGTGTTGTTGGTGTATTCAAGCATGAATTTGGAAGATCAAACAGCGATGATTTGACCTGAAACTTTGTGAGCATGATATACATGTATAGTACTTGTTGTTGTACAATTGACATGAAAATTGGTTCAGAAGAAAATCAGTTTTGAGTTAGTTTTGTCGGCTTCAGTGATGCGGTTTTCAGATTTGAGCAGACTTTGGTAGAAAATTGTTTTGGTGACCAAATAGAGTTCAAATGAGAGAAAATTTATCAAAAGTTAGAGAACTCATAGATGAAGGTCTCTACCAAATTTCATGCAATGAGGACATGTATTCTGGGAGATATGAGTGTTCTCCAAGAAAGACATAATCACGGAACTTCTTGTACTTGAGACTTCAGCGGTTGTTAGAGATTGATTTGGTGATCAAATGAAGTCCAAATGGATTGAAATTACGAAACAAGTTAGAGGACTCATATAGGAAGATCTCTACCAAATTTTATGCATATTTATCTAGTGGTCTGAGAGATATGTATGTTTCTCTAAGAATGATAGAATCTGGAAAAACCGATGAATATAATTGGATTGCATTGTGGCAACAAGATGGAGTTGGCTCTCAAATTGGTCATGAAGATATATTAAAGATTGAGAAGCATCAGTTTGATCTAAAGTGGATTCAATGAAAGAAAATAACTCACACAAGGATGCAAATGAGTTGTAATCTAAGTACAAACAGTAGCAAGTAATTATAACTAGTTGGAATAACAAGTAATCGAATTTGAAGGTTCTTAGAGGCGAGCAGATCAAATCAGCTCAACCTAGTTGAAATTAGTTTTTTTCAGCAGTTACATGTAGCAACAATGAGTTACAATTAGTTGGTACTAGCTGAAATCAATTAAGGGCTACTTGAAATCAGCTGGAACTATTGGATTGCAAGTATCTTGAAGGAGTTTGAGACTAGTTGAAGTATAGTGCAAACCTCTTCTATGGCCTTATATTGTTAGTGTGCTCAAGTGGACTTTGTGTACTCTTGTGTGAACAAATTTAGGGGGAGCTTAGCCTAAATCTTGTGTGACTATTGGCTTTCTTCAAGTATATGATGTGCGGAGTCCAACACATGTGCAAAAAAAGGAGGATCGATAGTTCTGTGGAGTCTCTAGGTGCCTCACGGTTATTCTAGGAGGTCTCGGTCTTCATGGATGAAGTGCTCCTATTTTAAATGTTGAATGTCCCAATCTTCAAGTGGAACAAGATTTGGATGAGTTGGAGAAAATAATTGAAGAGTGGGTTATCATTGCTATTTCTCCTCTCTAGAGATCATCAAGTGCTCATGGTCCATCCTTTGATCACCCAGGATCTTGCAAATCAAGAGTGGTAACTCCTAGTTCACGATTTGCAAATTTCATGAATTTTACCTATTTTGCTCTCTATGTGGGCTGCACTAGGTAAAGAAAGAACTAGGAACCTAATATATGGATCTTGGATGATCATAAGAGCTCTCTATCTCACCATATTTCATCAAGTGAGAACTATGGCCATTCAAATCATTGAAATCTCACTCATGATGGTCATATCAATGTGGTGATCTATCTACCTTGGTGGTGGTATGTGTTCTTGGCACAATTTCAATTTTTGCAATTTTGTTGTGCCTTGACCCAAGATATAGGATGAACTCCTCTAGAATCTTAAAACTGATTCAAGTGCATTTCACAAGTAATTCAAGTACTTGATGCACATATTAAGGGGAGCCCATCCTATGCCTTGTGTCTTTTGAGACTAACCTTTTCTTCTAGTGATTTGTGTAGTCTCTTGTTGAGAATGAGTTTCTCATGGGTATGCTACATTAATTCAATCCAAATTGGTAACGTTGACTCTCATATTCATTTGGATTGCAACTTTATCACTTTAGTAGCTACTCTCCATAATATAGCTTAAATTCCCTTGGTTGGACTTAATTGACCAAAAGTGCATATGTTCTTGCTTTCCACATATATATGTATGCAATATCAACAAGGGGGAATTTAGTCTATGTCATGAGGTTTTGCAATTAGTGACTCATTATGCCTTTCACATCCAAATGGTCACTAGTTGTGAAACTCTAGCTTGTGCAAATTAATGCTATCTAGGTGATACTATGAGATATGAACATGCATTCCAATTGGCATCAACTTATGAAGATACTTTCAATAGAACAACACTTGAACTTGTTGATCTTTGGGCTTTCCATTGGGTGTATGGATAGCTCTCGAAATAATCTTCGAGAAAGTCTAAAATAATTTGAAATCGAGTTCGGAGTGAAAAAGTTATGGCATTTTTTCGGTGAGGTGACCTATCTTTGTTTACGTGAGCTGCGGTAGTGCCGCACACACGAGGCGGCAAAGTGCCGCACCGACAGTCATGATTTGCTAGTTTTTGAACTCTAATGACTCGTTTTGGTTTTGGGTGCATATATACTTATTATATGGCCCCGAGATATCTGTTGACAACCAAAACATTGCAAACCTTCCATAAAGCCATATGAAGACTCTTCAAGTGATGTCTGTTGACACATGTTAACGTATACTTTTAATTGTCAACTAAACATGGAAAAGGACTAAGATATAATTAGATAACCTTATTAGGGGTTTATACTAATGATTTCCATGAGTTTTGGTAAAGTTGTGATTTGCGGGGACTTAACAGAAAACGGTAGAATTCGTGAACGCAATCCAACTCGAAACAAGTCTAGAAGGCTCGGATTACACCCGGCGTGAACGAAACTTAACACCCAAGAAAACATCATCTAGAAGACTCCGGAAGCCACGGCGCATGCGGGGCCCGGGGGGTGGGACCCACCGGGGCGATCGACAATAACGCCGCGATCGGCTTGGCGGCTAAGTCACCCCTGTTTCGAAAGCTTCCTCCACCGCCTCTAAGGCGCCAATCAAAACCGGTTGTTTAACGTCGGTTTGATCCGAGGGCGTCGGTAGAAGTACGAGATGGATTAAGATCAAACACCGGATTAGTACCGCATCGCCTGCTGAAGCTGAAGGGACAGAAGAAGACCCATATATATAGACCCCTAGACCCCACATCTCAGATCATCTCATACATCAATTTCATATCTCATCAGATGGAGGCACGACGCCTGGAGAATTAGATTAGACAGCTACAATGTAATAGAATAGATCTAGTAGAGAGTTAGGGAGAGCGGAATTGCGCTCCGATTACGGGGAGAAGTCTTGGCGTTACGGTATATCTTTGTATCTCAACTCTATTAGACTTTATGCCATAATTAGATCTATCTTTTCTAGTACTTTTATGCCGTTCATGTTATTGATTAGAATATAGTTGTTATATAATTGCATGGGATCTTCGCTCGTATTGAGTGCTCTGGTTATTCATGA
This sequence comes from Hyparrhenia diplandra, assembly GCA_015847255.1. NCBI lineage: Eukaryota > Viridiplantae > Streptophyta > Magnoliopsida > Poales > Poaceae > Hyparrhenia > Hyparrhenia diplandra. Next base: position 52,985 of record JADLZK010007858.1, read on the forward strand.
TGATTAGAGTAGTAATTAATAGTGTGGACATGGTGTCTAGACTAGAGGTTACCTTAGATTGCACCCAATCCCACGGATAGTTGTGGTAGCCCTAGCGGTAGGCGTATTCCACCACGTTGGATTGGTGTTGTAGGACCGTAGTCGGAGCTTCCTAGCCCCCTTCTCATCCCTTTCCGCGGCTAGTGTTACGATGTCCCGAAGTGTTCTTATATGATCGCTATACCTTTTCATGCTTGAGTTATCATAGAACCAAAGTACTAGAGAAGAATACGAGGAACCTAGATCTCTCCCGATTGTCCTCTCGACCTAGCTATCTATTCTATATTATAATATTCTACGGGTTATGTGCCATTAATTATATATCTTATCAAATATCATTTACCCCCTCACTTTAGTTTAGTTGGTATAATAAGTTAGTAGATACATGATGGTAATTTATCATAGTCTTTACCCTTGCTTCCCTGTGGAAAATATAAATAACGATACTGGAATACTCGGGTAAAAGCTACAATGGTATATATATTACGTGCGCTTATGAACCCTTTATTTTCTTTTTGCACTTAATAAATACCAACAAGCTTTTTGGCGCCGTTGCCGGGAAGCAATTGGCGTAAAGATTTTGATAATGATCTTGATATCTGCTAATTTAGTGTATCAATTAGCTTTAGTAGGATTACCCTTGTTCTATTGAGTGTGGAATAGACGGGACATTTGATGCCGTCGCGACCTTAGGCAAGCTTCCTCAAGGAGAAACCGAGGGGTGTTTTGAACATCAAGATCCATCAACACAAGAGCCACCGCCATCTCTTAGGTACATTTATATATATTATTCTAACCATGTGTAGATTGAAGAAAAGGTCATGCGTCACAAGAATTCAAAGCACATCTCAAGTGACGAAAGTAGAAGCTGCACAACTCACAAACTCTATTAGTGAGTCATGGTAAGTATGATCAAAGGTGAGAAAGTCTTGCTCATGAACTTTAATTTATGAGTAGTTATCTTTTCAATTGTTGCATTCCATTGCATGTTTCCCTTAAATAATTCATGCATTCTACTCCACTTAGTTTATGTTTTCTCATAGTAAGTCCATTGCATGTTTAACTCCTTGCAATCACCCAATCATGTCGATTTGCATATAAAATAAAAAAAAATAATAATAAATATTATCCTCACCATGATCATGCTCTTTCATCTCTATTTAAGTAAATCTCTATGATGCTTTCATGCCACCGATTTATGTCTGCTATAGTATGCTCTAGTTTGAAGTATTTCTCATACATCTCTTAAATGAAGCATGGTGCCTAGTTTAGGAGTGTGATCGTGCTTTCAAAAGACTTTTTTAATGCTAGTTAAATTGCTTTCCTAAATCAAATTAGGCGTGGTGTTTAGGTTGATTTTGAACCAAGAGTATGCTCTAGTAGATAGCGAGTTATTTTGACTAACCCTTGCAGAAAACTATCATATTCAATGCGGGTAAGTCAAGAGATGAACTCACAATAGAGGTGAGGCAAAGGCGTATAATGAACTCTAACAACTCTGCGCAGAAGGAAAACCCGGATCGTTCCTCATTGAAGAAAGATACGTAAGTATCACATCATTTATTTTTTTTTTTTTTTTTTTGCTAAAAGTTACATTTGCCTTGATCCTTGCTAGAGTGCAGCTAAGAACATAATTTGTTAAAAAAATATCACGATAAACAATATATGTGCTAAAGTAATCAAAGAACCATCTTTTTGTTAGCATAGATGAGTTTATATCAACCTTTGGACAACAACATGTTCTTCAAATAATTGCAATCCTTCGGGTATACGTCCACTAATATCTCGCGAGGAAAGAATCATCGGTGTGCACGGTTTAGCATGAACCTACCACACCACCACGATCTACCTCACGTCTACATCTCTAAAAAGCTGTCAAGATCCGGCTTGGGGAATGCAACCCCATTATCCGAGGTAAGTACTCTTATCCTTTACCTTATTTACTACTAGTTTGGTATGTTTGTTTTGTTAAAAAGATATAAAAAAGATGCATAACTATAGAAAACTAAATAAAAAGTTTAAGTTATATATATAGCTTGATCTTTATGTTTGCTATAAATAAATAAATAGATAGTGTGCTTAGGTTTGCTAGAATAAAATTACTTATTTGAAGATGATCCCTATGTATGGAAATGATGAATAGTTGCTCGCCTTAATCCCTCTTAAAAGTACTTACACTTTGGACTTAGATTCTCCCAAAGCTTTAAATGCTTAATTTGCTCTAAACCCAAACACTGTGGGAAGCACATGCTTAATCGAGTCTTAGCATTAAAAAGATAAAGATACATGAAAAGTTGAGCTCTTTACATTTATCATCTTCCTAGAGATACGATTCTGGTTTTTATCTTTGAAAATTATAAAACATTACATGATGAGTTCCTTAGCTATGACCCTTAAGAGTTTATCATTCGCATCAAGATTATCCCACTCCACTAAAATTTGCTTCTAACTTGGAATGCACGCATCCCCATACTCCATCAAGCCGCTAGCCATAATTATAAAAAATAAACTCTTGCAATCTTTGGATATGTCTCTCTCGGTGTTTTTATGCCAAATAGAGGCTGGGCTACATTCAAAAAAAAAAAAAGAAAAAAGAGAGGAAAGAAAAATAAATATTTAGAGAAAAAGTGAGGCGAAAAGAGGGAGAGTAAGCGGACAAAAGTCATACTAAGCGAGAAGGGCCTACCTCCTAATAAAAAAAATATATTTAGAGATGAATAATGGACACGTGTCGAGGGTGAGTAGGGCCCACATCTCTAGGGAGAGAAAAATGGACAAAAGTAGGGGCAAAGCCCACCTCTCCAAGAATGGGACAGCCCAGGTCCTAGCAATCTCTAGAAAGAGAGATATAGTCCAAGGTGCTTGAGAAGAAAAATGCTAGAAAAAGGCTAAGGGCTATTTACTACCTTTCATCCTCATCCACTTCACCACTATCATCCCACTATGTATGTCCTACCACATGTGTAACTCCACTACCACCATCTACTTAAGAGGGTCATACATAGGATCTCGAGTTTCTTTAAAAAAATATATATTGAAAAACCCGAGGATGATAGTTGATCGAAGAACTTGAGACATGGTACTTAACTTGATTGTTTATCTTGCTTATGATTCATGAAAAGGCTACACCCCATGGTAAAGCAGGTATGAGCAATCTGGTTAAGAGGAGAATTTATTTCGATAAACCGCGATTACGAGAGGTATGAAAGCGTAGTAGCAACTCTCGATCCTAATATAGCATATAGCTTTGCTAGGGACTAGCAAAGGGTAAGTTTGGGGAGTTTGTTGACACATGTTAACGTATACTTTTAATTGTCAACTAAACATGGAAAAGGACTAAGATATAATTAGATAACCTTATTAGGGGTTTATACTAATGATTTCCATGAGTTTTGGTAAAGTTGTGATTTGCGGGGACTTAACGGGAAAAGCGGTAGAATTAAGTAGCATAATCCAACTCGAAACAAGTCTAGAAGGCTCGGATTACACCCGGCGTGAGCGAAACTTAACACCCAAGAAAACATCATCTAGAAGACTCCGGAAGCCACGACGCATCGCGGGGCCCGGGGTGGGACCCACCACGGGCGATCGACAATAACTGGGGCCGTCGGCTGGCTTGGCGGCTAAGTCACCCCCTTTAGGAAGCTTCCTCCACCGCCTCTAAGACTTAATCAAAAACCGGTTGTTTAACGTCGGTTTGATCCGAGGGCGTCGGTAGAAATCTGAGATGGATTAAGATCAAACACAGGATTAGTACCGCACGCGCTTTCTTTGAAGGGACGTAAGAAGACCCATATATATAGACCCCTAGACCCCACATCTCGGATCATCTCATACATCAATTTCATATCTCATCGGATGGAGGCACGGCCTTTGGAGAATTAGATTAGACGACTACAATGTAATAGAATAGATCTAGTAGAGAGTTAGGGAGAGCGGAATTGCGCCCGGTTACGGAGAAGTCTTGGCGTTACGGTATATCTTTGTATCTCAACTCTATTAGACTTTATGCCATAATTAGATCTATCTTTTCTAGTACTTTTATGCCGTTCATGTTATTGATTAGAATATAGTTGTTATATAATTGCATGGGATCTTCGCCGTATTGAGTGCTACGGTTATTCATGATGATTAGAGTAGTAATTAATAGTGTGGACATGGTGTCTAGACTAGAGGTTACCTTAGATTGCACCCAATCCCACGGATAGTTGTGGTAGCCCTAGGTGGTGGCGGACCCTAACGGTAGGCGTATTCCACCACGTTTGGATTGGTGTTGTAGGACCGTGAGTCGGAGCTTCCTAGCCCCCTTCTCATCCCTTTCGCGGCTAGTGTTCGATGTCCCGAAGTGTTCTTATATGATCGCTATACCTTTTCATGCTTCAGTTATCATAGAACCAAAGTACTAGAGAAGAATACGAGGAACCTAGATCTCTCCGTTGTCCTCTCGACCTAGCTATCTATTCTATATTATAATATTCTCGGGTTATGTGCCATTAATTATATATCTTATCAAATATCATTTACCCCCCTCACTTTAGTTTAGTTGGTATAATAAGTTAGTAGATACATGATGGTAATTTATCATAGTCTTTACCCTTGCTTCCACGTGGAAAATATAAATAACGATACTACGGAATACTCCAGGGTAAAAGCTACAATGGTATATATATTACGTGCGCTTGCGGAACCCTTTATTTTCTTTTTGCACTTAATAAATACCAACAATGTCAAAATTATGAAGATCATATTTCAATTGGTATAGATGGATAATCTCTCAATTTGGTATATCAAGAAATATGTCTTCATTTGGTATCTCAATATGACAACAAGAGTTAGCAATGGACATTCAAATGAAATGAAGCACAAGCTTGGGTTATCTCCTTGAAAATGATGATGTTGAGAGATGGGCACAAATGAAATTATCTTGAAGAAAGAATTACTAGTCCCATCAAAGCACTAAATTTAAATATTGAAATCATCTTCTTTTGGGAGATTGTGAGGCATAGAACAAATGTATATCGCTCCATGAACTCTTGTACTACCTTTGTGCATCTAGGCCCTTACATGCTAGTGTGTGCATGTGTATGCAATATTTTGAGTCACATCATGAGTTTGTTCTTATGGTGGCGATTAGAGATTTTTAGTAGATATTTGGTTGATACCTCTAGTGGTGATGTCATGAGTTAGTCTCATGTTGAATGTCATCTTAGTGAGATATGAGCTAAATATACTAACTTCTCAAGCATCTTGACTTAAAGCGTTGCATACTTTGTTTGGTAGAAAAGTTAAGAGAGAAATCCTATATGCTAAACCTTGACCTACTCTTGCTCTCACTTGTCTACCATCATATTTCTTCCTTTTGGTGGAGAGATCCTTTTTGGAGATTAATGCCAAAGGGGGAGAAATATTAAAGTGAGATTGATATGTTGTTGTAAAGGGGTAAAGGAGAGGCATGTAAGATTTTTCAAAATTTGTGTGGTGTGTGCAAGGATAGTTTAAAGTTTTGCTCTCTAAGAACCATTTATGCTAGTGTGTATTTGTCATCATGCCTTGTATGGTGGATTGTTTATCTTTTAAGTGCATGAACTGTCATGAGCATCACGGTTATCATGTAACACCTTGCACCCACGGATGCTAAGATATAGAAGAGTTCCCACACTTTATCTTAAATATGTGCATTTGGCATTTGAGGCCAAAAGTTGAATTTACTTCAATGCACACATTTAGGGGAGCTCACTATATCATAGGATTCAAAATCTTAATGCTTATCAATCTCTTGTAAGCTTTTAATTGTGTTGTCATCAATCACCAAAAAAGGGGAGATTAAAAGTGCATCTAGCCGTTTAGTGGGTTTTGGTGAATTGAATGACAACATAATTAAAGGTCTAATAAGTTTGCTAAGTGTTGAACAGAAACCGAGTATATTACATATACTTGTGGATTGTGTAGTAACAAGTATATTCAAGGTTCAACAAGTAAGCAAACTTGATGGTATTCCACATAGTATGGAAGCAAAGCCAAATTGTGTATTGTTGTATTGGAAGATGATGGAAACAATCTAGTTGAAGCAAAAGACAACAATGCAAATAGAATCAATGAAATGGCTTATATGTTGTGGAATATCATAGCATCATGTGAAAGAAATCATACTTGGCAAAAGGCAAATGAGACAATAGTTGATGATTTTGGATTGGTCTCTATAATAGCTTGTTTCCCATGAATAGAAGATTGAAATAAGTGTTGGAGTGTCAAGCCAAAATGATAGGATATAAGGAATCGTGAATTGGCTTGACCATATAGATGTTGATCCATGTATGTCTCTATGTGAGTCAAAGCGAAGCTTGATTGATCTCAACATCCATATCTAGAAGATAATCAAGCAAGGATCAAAATATTGAAGAAATAGATATTCAATGGATGCTTAATGTGATGTGACTTGAGTATGCCTTGATAAGGTGAAGATAGAAAGGAAAGGGCTTCGAGGTACTGTTTAAGGTGAAGGGCAAGCGTTGGCTTGGGGACCGAGCGTACCATGGTTAAGGTGAAGAAGAGAGTACTTGCATTTAGTCGAGGAACTAATCAAGCCATGATAAGTCATATTGTGTTGAGGATCAAATCATTAATGGAAGTGACTTGAAGCCATGAGTTGAACTCACATTTGTGGAAATGGTTCAAGTCACATGCTCAAGGTATATTTGCTCTAAGAGATGAGACAAAGATGATAGAGGATGATGTACGAGGTTCAAGGACTTCACGGTTGCATTTTGGTGGTGTTTCCAACTCGGTGACTTAAATTCATTTCTCTCTTAAATCTTGAGCTTAGGAAATGCCGTACTATTAAGAGGGATCCTAGGACCCTTGGCTACATGTGCTAAATGCTCAAACCTCCAACTTCGGCCAAAAACATCACCTCACGTACCAAAAGCGGCCCGGTGAGACACTTTTACACTTTTCTTCATTACGGCGGTAGCGGCTGTCGGCTGTAGCGTTAAAGAGGCGATGCCGCACTTAACCCGACCGTTGGGGCGATCGGGTATAAATACCCCTTCGCCCCTCCCCAGCGGTCACTTCTTCTTCCCCAACGTTCATTTAGGTGGAAGAAACGAACCAAAGCTCTTCTATCTCTCCTCCATTGTTGCTCCTCCACTCCCCAAGCTAGATTTCGATTCCCAACATCAAATCTTGAGGGAAAAGGCAGCAAACTTCGATTGGAGACCAGATCTACAAGTTGCCCATCTTGAAAGAGCATTTGGTTCATGTTTGGCCGAGCGGTTCTAGGGTTTGTTGCTCTTGGAGCTTGCTCCTAGCCGGCTAGGCGTCACCGTTGGCCGCCAACTTGTGGTGGCAGCCTTGGGAGGTTTGTAACCTCACTTAAAATCAAGAAAATCACCCTTCATCTCAAGGGTTCACTAGCTTGACTTGAGAACGAGGAATGGGCGGCTTGTGTGGCGAATCCCAATCCTTTTGTGGATACCTCAACAACGTGGGCGTAACCCGGCCTTTGTGGCGATGGTGAACCACGGGAAAAATCCTTGTCTCACGTGTGCTTTTTACATTCTTGCATATATATTCTTGTGAGCTAGGGTTTGTCGATCTACTTTGTTGTTGAGTTCCTAGCACTTTCTATCGAATATATGTGATATATTTGTGTGCAGGAACACAGGAAATTCACTTGATCTAAGTTTAGTTGTTTAGATTTCAAAGCGTAGTTTGTGTTTGTGCCTTAGCGAGGCGGTGCGCGCTTTGTTCAAAACCGCTTGAGTTGAGTTTTTTGGTGATTTTAAGGTACAGGCCTATTCACCCCCTATAGGCCTCCCTAGGCGAAGACGTAGTCAACGTCGGTTGGGTCGCGTCATTGGCGTTGGCGTCCTTGAAGATGTCATTGCCGTTCATGGCGCCCATGGTAGCGTCGTCGTCGTTGATGTTGTTGGCGATGTCGCCGACGGTACCCGTGTTAAAGACATCTGGTTGGTGAAGGTTTTGTCATTGTTATCCAGGATGTCGACGGGGACATTGGGGTTGAGTGGCGATGTTGGCGTCGACGTCGGGCGACATCGTTGAGTCGTCCTTGTTGGTACTCCAGATGTTCCCATTATCAAAGATGATGTTGCTAGTGACCGGGGAACTTATCTACGCCATTGTAGTAGCCACGAGACGTTGACCCAATTGGGTAGGCTTTTCGTCGCAAGCGGTGGTGGGCGTCGGCGCGGCCTCGGATCCCCGATCTCGATCCGGGATCGGCGGCGGGGCGCCCTTAGGTAGGCGTGCACGGGTGCTCGCCGTGGAGGGGACGGCGTCGGCGGCACCTGGGAAGTGTTGCATTTCTTAAGCGCAATCACTAGAAACAGGTTTAGAACCCATCTCTAATAACGGCGCGCCGAAATGCTTGTTGACATTTCTTAACGCAATCACCAAAAAGGCGATCACGCTTAGATATGTCTGTTGGTATTCTCGCAACGTTTATGAGAACAAGTCCGCAAGCGCACGGAAATACCGTTGTAGCATTTCAGGAAGTATTGAGGTATCGTTATTTATATTTTTCCTAAAGGAAGGCATGGTGTAAAAGTCTCTAATAGAGGACATGGTCAAGATGACACGAATGTATAATAGACCAATGCTCATAATAGGGGTAAAACAAGATAGGTAGTAGGATAACTTGACACACACACTCAAGCCAATCTCAAGGATAAAGGTAAAAGAATGAATAAAACAATAAGTCTAACATGGAGCGGGCATATCCTAGATAGTCATGTCAAGATAGCAAATACACACATGTTTTACTATTAGAGATTCTAAGTCAAGATAGCCAAGGTCTCTGCTGAATTACTTGGGCACCGGCCACGCCCAAAGGGCGATTGTCGGGCAATTGCATCGCGCCACACCCGAGCGTGGGGGATTACAAGGACGGGGACAAGGTTGTCACAACCCGGCCGCCTACCCCCTCAACCGTGGGATGCGCCACAAAAGATAGAAAACCCTTAGCCTAGACACCACGTCTACACTAGTGATTATCACTCTAGCGTGTAAACAAGGCTTACCCGCCCCCCGGGGTCCTTCTACTAGAGCGCCGCCCGAAGGAGCGACTATCAATCCAACCCAACATCAACCAAGTCTAACTCTAGGTAGAACTCATCATATCGATCTAGCTCTTTGGTCTAAACATGTATGTATGATAAATTAAGCACGATGTTCTATAAGACAAGATCATGATATAGGAACTATAGACTAGTTCATCAACCAAGATTATATCACAAGAACTTTGCTCTAAATCAAGAACATGACTATATTGATAAGTAGAGAACAAGAACAAGATGAAGAACTCTAAATTGCTCATACCGAATAGCTCCAAAATGTCTTGCTCTCTTTTATTTTGCCAAATAATCCTACAAACTAAGAAGAAGAAGAAGAAGAAGAAGAAGAAGAAGAAGAAGAAGAAAGAAAGTGCTCTCTTGGTGTGTTGAATGAGGGGAGAGGGCCTCCTTTTATAGGTAGAGGAGAGGGGGCTCATTGGAAAATGTCCCTCCCCATATGGAAGGAGCCAAACCGACCTTGGTACACCTGCCTAAATTGCTAAACCGACCAACCAAAGAAGCGCCCTTATGGAAGGTAACAAACCGCCAAGCACGGGCCTGAACCGCTCGGGGATGGGTCTGGCCGCACCTAGTGAATGTAGCACCACCCGGGCCCCTGCGAGGCTGGGCTTTGGCATTTGGCGTCTTTGGGCACGAAAAGTTGTATGGCGGTGTTTGCTGGCCCAATTCGCGTGTTTGGTCCGTTTCTCCTTGGGCTTGATGTTCTTCAAGAATTGGCTTTCGGGGGAGACGCCTTTTGGTACATTTTCCATTTGTTTCTTATATAAATCTGCACAATAATAATTTGGACACTACAAAGTGGAAATATGTGAGTTATAAATGTATATGTGTGTAGTAAGGTATAGTTTCACCCCTTATTGGTAGAATGTTGGCGTTAAAAATGTGTCGTTAGTGACCGTCAACAAACTCCCCAAGCTTACCATTTTGGCGTCCTCGAGCAAAAGATAAGTACTGGTTGTTGATCGGGAGTTGCTACTATGTCGAATTATTTTTTTTTCAAGTGCCGGGGGTTATAATAAGATTTTCTACTAGAGTTTGAATAAAATGGCACATCTTTTCTCACCCTTTATTACCTTTCATCGTAGCGGGGCTTTTTAGCTTTTCTCAAAGTCTTGGGCGGTTGCCGGATAGAACGGTTATAATAGAAATACTTTTCATTCGTCCTTTTGATCAACTTTTCTCATCAGGGATTTATTTATTTAGATTATATTTGTTTTTCGAGAAAGTATGGGCTTTATTGCTATATATATTTATTTTTTTTTTTTTTTTTAGAGAGGTGGGCTCTTCTCGCCCTAATTTTTGTCTTTTATTTCCTCTCTTTTTCTTTCTCTTTTTTTAGAGATGTGGGCTCTACTAAGCCCTCGGACACATGTCCATTTTTCATCTCATTTTTTTAGCATAGCCCATATCATTTCTCTTTTCTTTCAAAGTAGATTCCCGGATGTCAAGTCTCTCTTTGGAACAAAATCATAGTAAATCTATTTGTACCATATCATACTTGGCAACAACTTAGACTAGATAGAGCCTCACGCAACCCACATGAATCGGGTTTTTCGGGATGAGTTTTTAGACTTAGCCCTTTGTTGGCGGTCATTATCGAGTATATTATACGCCAACCTTTATCCAATTCATGAGAAAGGGGCAAACTTATGTTACATATACCTTTACTTCTAACCTAGTTCCACTTGTATTCGTAGAAATTATGTTTTGCGGGTATAAGAGTGGAAACAGGTACAAAGTAAATCAAATAAATTAGAAAGCGTATTGAATAAAAGGCGCCAAGGAGTGGATCAATCAAGAGGACCAAACCCAGCGCATAATTTGGCCCATGCACCATCATAGGCCCAACATTTGAAGGACAAAACGCGCATAGCGGGGAGAAGGCGGGCGGGGCCCGACCCGGGGGCGGCCGGCGCCTTGGCGGCGGCGTACAATAAATTTTCGCCCTCTGTTCCCACCCTTTTCTCGGCGGTTTGGGCGGTTTTCACTCCGGTGGTTGCATGCGATTGCAAGGTTTCGTTCCACCAAGAAGACCTCGAAGCAAGGAGAGCCCTCCATTCACTTCTCCTCTCCACTATATAAAGAGAGGCACCCCCACACACACACACACACTCACACACACAACACATTACACATTGTTACATCCTCACCTTGAGCTCTACTCTCTCCACTTCATTAGTTTAGTAGTAGGATTCGAAGTTAGGCAAAGCTTCAAGGAGGGCTTGTCTCCTTGGAAGGATCTTTTGGTAATTTACTATAAAGTTCTTTCCTTTATTCAAGTCTCATTATTTATATCGCAATGCATATGAACTAGAGTATAGTTATCCTCATGTTATATTCATATTGTGCCAACTAGAGTATAGTTAGTATGATGTGAAATTTAACATGACTAACTTTAGGCTAATTGAATTATATATCGTTCTTGGGCGTAGTAGAACTAAGCTCGGGTGATGGTCGGTGTACCTTCGGGTTTACCTTTACTCTTGCCATGTCGATCCGTAGGGTGAGGGGTACCTAGGGGTTTAGGTAGTTTTCTATAAGCGTAAGCATGGTGCTTAGGTCTATAGAGAATCATCACGGGAAATGCCGGCATCCCACGGTAGTGAGGTAGGCGGCGGATGGTGACGACTCTGTTAGATCATTCGCACTCCTCCACGTCAGGGTGTCGGGTTGGAGTCTTATCAAGTGTCACCGGTGGCATATACCGGTAGCGGGCATCTCCTCATCACTTTAGCCCATCTCTCGCAATGAACCATGAATGGCATATGTAGACTATAGTCGACGCATTGGCGATATTAGAATAGCCAACTCAACATAGATTTTCCCTTTCTTGTTATTTCCTATTTATTCCTTCTAGTGCTCAAGAAGTGTGTGTGTCACCACTATCTCAATATTATTGTCGCTTACCCCTGTACATGATTAGTGGCTATCCATACATACATTGTGGGCTATCATCATCATATTAAATCTAAACCTGCCTTCCCATGGGAAAATATAAATGAACGATACCCGAATACTCCGGGTGAAATGCTACGATGATAGATCCGTGCGCTTGCGGGTTGACCCTTGTAATATTCAATTATTCTATCACGATGCTCTCTCGGCGTTATCATTAAGGATAATATTTATTCTTAGTGATTCGTTAAGAAACGCCAACAAGCATTTCCTGGCGCCCGTTGCCGGGAAGGCAAGGTTAAAAAAAAAAAATTATTAATAAAGATGATCATAACCACATGTATGGATGATAGCCCTAATCTTTGCGAGGCTAACTCTTTTTTTTTTTCTTCTTTGTGGATGAAAGCGAGGGGATAGTGTATGACTGGTCGCGCAACCTGCCGAATAACCGTCGGCGATCGGAGAGACCGCCGGAATGAGTCGGGCTCAGGCCACTCTTCTGTCATCACTCCCGAGGAGGTTGCACCTGTCATCCAAGTACCATCTTCATCAACACTCATGGCCACCAAGACACTCGTGACTACTCTGTCCCGTCGTGGGCAATGTCGATTGGCCCCCGTGTCAACTTGGGCGACAAGAACTTTGAGATAAGGACTGGCCTCATCACGATGGTACAAAAAGCAAGTCCATTACGTGGACCGCCAAGCGGGCGCAAATGCTCATCTCTCGAACTTCTTGGGTATGCGACACAATCGTCATCAAGGGGCGTTGAGCGGATCTGTCGGGGGCTCGCTTGTTTCCCTTCTCCCTTGTGGGAAAGCGAAAGCAATGGTTCTACAAGGACAAGGAGGCTATCGGCACTTGGAGTAAATGCTCCACCGCATTCCTCGCAAGGTTCTTCCCAATGGGCAAAACCAATGCCCTGGCGAATCAAAATTTCAATTTTCGTGACGGCAATGGAACCCATACGAGGCGTGGGAGAGGCTGCAAGAGTACATCCTCGCTTTGCCGCACCATGGCATGGAGAAGTGGCTCGTCCTTGAGAACTTCTACAATGGTCTTACGACCATGTCGAAGGGCCACATAGATCTTCTTCTTTGGAGGGCGTTCTTATCCCTCTTTTTGTTGAAAGCGAAACGGCTCATCGAGAAGATGATCGAGAACCAAGATGGGGGGGAGAAGAACGGGCCCCTCGAGAAAACACAAAAGGTATGCACACGTAAAAGGAGACAGACGCTTGCGCAAAGATCGATCTCGATGAAAGACTAGGACGACCAAGCTCCGTCAAGCGATTGCTAGACTCCCCATGGACTCACATATGACATGTGAAGTGCGTGGAGAGGTTGAACATTGGGGGAAGTTCTTGTCCCGAAACTTCGAGAAGAAGTAGCCTACGTCAACAGCGGATTTTCGTCGGAGGTAACAATGGGTGGAACAATCGAATGCGCCCCACAAGGAGGTAACATTTACAATTCGAATTACAATTCCAATTTCAATTCCAATCAACCCTCCTTGAAAGATTTAGTTTATGGCCAAGCTAAGATTAATGAAAGTCTAAACAAGAAATTATCTTTCAATGACAAAATGCTTGAAAATGTAAACACAAAACTAGAAACCCTATCTTACGGTAAAGAATCAATTGAGCTTTAATAAAATGATAGAAACCCAAATAGCTCAATTAAGCTGCTGCATTTGCACTAACATGGGAAAGGACTGGCCGAAGCCGAGGGCCCCATTGAATCCGTTAACATGGTAACAATAAACAACCACACCTATAAGCGGGTTATATCGGGATGTCATTGTGGACTCACCTTTTGTAGAGAAGAAGGAGGATCCGGGGAGCCCAACAATCACACGCTCAATAGGCCATACACGTTAAAACAGCGCCCTCTTGTGATCTAGGGGCAAGTGTCAACATCATGTCAAAGAAGGCCAATGACACACTCCTACACTTCCCATTATCCCGCACCAAGACCAAACTTCGAATGGCGGATCAAAGCGGTAATAAAGCGGAAGGGATTCTTGAGACATTATGGTAAGGGTGAAGGATAGCTACGTCCCCACCGGACTTCCGTCGTCGACATGGGAGAAGAAGATCACGTAGCATTGTTGTTGGGGAGACCGTTCCTCAACACAACAAACGCTACTATCCATGTTGGCAAGGGAAGGGTCGACTTTCGAATTCAGGGCGGTGGTCAATGCCTATTCAATGGATACAAACGGGAAGAAATCGAGAAAAAGAAAAAGGTTGAACCCCAAGCAAAGACAGCGATCAAGGCAAAAGGACCCCGTGAGCAGGGCGGCGGACAAAACCAAAAGAGAAGTTGTACACACTTTCTCCGCCAAGAAGGAGGAGGAATTACCCCGCAACCCCCGAAAAGATTCAAGAAGAAATAAAGTCACCATCGCCTACCACGTCACCATCCAAAAATACGAAGAAGGCATGGCGTGTGAAGCGAGCCTAAAGGTAAGCTTCACTAAAGGTAAGAAATAAATATTTTCCTTCTATAAATTTATTTTCCTCATATTAAATTATTTTTAATATTTGAATTCAAAACCTCTTTAATTAATTAATTTCCTTTTTATTACCATATTCTTTAATATTAAAAAGAATTCCTTTTCATATTTTAATCCCATTGCCATATTTCCCATGTCAATTAAAATATAAAAATAATAATATAAATAAAATATATATATTGATAAGATTTTATAAATAATGCCATACTCTGAATAAAACTTTATTCCAAAAAAATTCTTAAACATTTATAAAATGAGAAAATGAAAAAACAAAGTTTGGTCGAACCCGACCGTTGCATTTTACTGCTTACTGCTTGATCGGATTCGACCGTTTGAATGCACACCGCCAAAGCGAGGCGACGAGAGGGGCCGAGGATGGGGCCGCGCCGCATTGGGCGGCCGCCCCTTGGCGGCGCCTCTGTCCGCAGGCCAAAGCGGCCACATCGCCTAGCCGTTGCCCTCGTCCAGAGTGTCGGGGGTGCATCGGGCTATAAATTCGCGAGGTGGGCGGGAGAGCTCCCCACCCTCTCATTCTCACTCCCTCACTCTCTCATTTTGCTACTTGCTCACTTCTTGCACTCCACAAAGCATTCCCAAGCTCTAGTGCAAGAACACCCACCCCCCACTCTCTCTCACAAGCTCTCTCTCCCAAGTTCTCTCCAAGAGTAAGCACTTGTTTCCATTCCGTTCGCTTTTGTTCGCTAACATGTTCGGGAAAGCGGCAAGCGCAATCAAGAAGGGCGTGAGAAGAAGCGCGAGGCTCTCCCAAGGAAGTTCGGGTACACACGCCGACAACGCCCGAAGCATACGAAGAAGGCGCACCCTCGCAAGAGCAAGAGCAAGAACAAGCACAACCGGGGATGGCGATCGAGGAAGCCGATGCACCGCACCTCGACACGGAAGGAGAAGCGGGAGATGCAAGCCTACAACATCCTCAAGAACCGAGACTTCACTCCCGCTCCTCGCTTCCCCGACGGCGTCCTCGAAAAACTAGGTATGGACAACGAATTCCCCATCATTTGGAAAAGCGTCGGATGGTCGGGATTGCTCCCCTGGATGAGCCAGGCTCTCGCCTCCTCACCATCCAATTTCTAGGATCTTTGGAAGTTCATGATCAGGGTGTTAGCTTCAGACTTTTTGGTAAATATCACTATTACACTTGGCAAGAACTAGCTAGGCACATAGGCTTTGATGCTAAGAAATGTTGCACAAACCTAGGCTGTTGCTTTTTACCAGATTTTAATCGTGCGCCTTTTTTTCACTAAAATCTCCACCATAGTTCCTACAGATCCTAGGTTTCGTCCCTACTAATGCCAACATACATCACCCAACATTGAAATTTATGCAAAATGGATTGCCATAACTTTGTTCCCTAGGCAAGAGTTTAGATGTAGTCTTTTGGATGTTGAGATGCAATGCCTCTATGCCATAGTTCACAAGAGAAAGATTGCTCCTGTAAAAGAAATCATAAAATGCATGCTTAGCAATTTTAAACAATCCACACCTGTTTATTGTACCTCTCTTGTGACAAGGATTGCTAGTAACATTGGTGCATTGCAAGGCGAGAATGTCACATACCTAGATACTCCACCTCTGGAAATTTCATTATCACACCTATTGCAAGGGCACATAATAAAATTTGATGAGAATGACCACGAGAAGATTATCTATTATTTTTCGGGATATATAAATGAGATTTCGCTCCCTAACCCGGAACTCTCATTATATAAATCCCCATCACTCACCTTCGCTCTAGTTGAGCTAGGCGAAGCACGCAGGAGTTTACATTTCTCGCAAGTCATCACGAGAAGGAGAGCTACGGGTGAGGCTAGTGGTTTCACGGATGCCCACGACCTACACACGATACCGGTGCCCACGCCGGGTTCTTTACACCAACGCTGAACCCGGGCTCACACCCACCTTCGGTATGAGGGATATTCACACCTCATCCGGACCAAGCGAGGAGGGTGACATGGCATGAGACACACACGGTGTCCTCCGACTCGAAGGGATGCCACCACCACGTCACTCTACGGTGGACCCGAGGCGCTCAAAGAGATCAACACCCAACTTCGGGAATGTGGAACTCCGCGCAGGTGAGATTCTTGCTTGATCACTCACCGGTTTTGTGCGGGTTTCCGATCAACGCCATCGGCGGTACACGCAACACCAAGCAGAGGAGGCGGAGCGGAGCGGCGGGAGCCGCGAGGCACGATTGGCGTTCGGGCGCCACATGGGGTACTACCCCCTAACCCATAGGCCATCGGCTAGCTTGGGGAGGACCCCACGGAGGTAAGTACCTACCTCCCCTATCATTTTATTTTATCTCTTAGTTTTTCATTTTCATTTCCTTTAAAAAATGAAAAGAACAAAAATTTGATTCCACTCCAATATGTAGTATAAGGATGCTTAATTTCTCGAAGTTGAAATGATGAATAGTTGCTTTCTGTCTATAATTCAATTTGCACCTAGTTCATAACATTGTATTCCCCAATGTTTAAGTTTATTGGCTTAACTTGTCTTGTCCTAAAACTTAATGATTTGTGGGTATGCAAACACATGATTCTTCTCTAAGCTATTGCGGATATGATATGGTAAAAATAGAATCTACTATGATTTTGTTCTAAGAGAGATTCATCATTAGGAGAATAATTTTCAAAATTCCTTAATGATCAAAATTCTCATGATAGCCTATGTGAGACACACGTCATACGCTTTTGATCAAGATTCACATTCACATTGCCAAAAATAGGTTATGGGCTAAGCTAGAAAAAATGGGCGTGTGTCGAAAAAATAAAACAATGGGTGCCGATACCGCCTCAAAAAAAAAAAAAAAAAGAGAGAGAAGAATAATGGACAAGTGTCCGAGGGCGAGTAGAGCCCACTTCTCTAAAAAGAAATAAGA
Source organism: Hyparrhenia diplandra (assembly GCA_015847255.1). NCBI lineage: Eukaryota > Viridiplantae > Streptophyta > Magnoliopsida > Poales > Poaceae > Hyparrhenia > Hyparrhenia diplandra. The sequence continues at coordinate 70,433 of JADLZK010007858.1, forward strand.
GCTAGCCCATACCTTATCAAAAAGAAATAAAATTTCACTTGCACATCTTGATCAAGGCTTATGACTTGTTTCTCCTTATAGTTTGCACACGAGATGATTTAAGGAATCATTACGAAAATCTCCGCATGAATGATCAATCAAAGAATGAATGACTAGTGTTTCTATGAAAACCGTTCTATCTTGCAATAACCCAAGAGTTTGGAGAATGTTATAAGCCCCATATGATTTAAGTAAACAAGGATAGATAAAAATGCCAATTTATTTAAACAACGGAAGAATACTTTATTATGAGCATGGTACATTTTGAAATATATCGGCATTGTAGCAACTCCCGATCAACAACCAAACACTTAGCTATTTGCTCGGGGACGAGCAAAGGTTAACAAGGGGACTTGTTGGCGGTCATTATCGAGTATATTATACCGCCAACCTTTATCCAATTCATGAGAAAGGGGCAAACTTATGTTACATATACCTTTACTTCTAACCTAGTTCCACTTGTATTCGTAGAAATTATGTTTTTGCGGGTATAAGAGTGGAAAGCAGGTATACAAAGTCATCAAATAAATTAGAAAGCGTATTGAATAAAAGATGCCAAGGAGTGGATCAATCAAGAGGACCAAACCCAGCGCATAATTTGGCCCATGCACCATCATAGGCCCAACATTTGAAGGACAAAAAGCGCGCAAGGAAAGAAGGCGGGCGGGGAGGCCGACCCAGGCGGCGGCCGGCGCCGCGGCGGCCGGTATAAATTTTCGCCCAAATTTCCCGCCCTTTCTCCGGCGGATTGGAGCGGTTTTCACTCGGCGGTTGCATGCGGTGCAAAGGTTTCGTTCCGCCAAGAAGACCTCGAAGCAAGGAGAGCCCTCCATTCACTTCTCCTCTCCACTATATAAAGAGAGGCACCCCCTCACACACACACACACACACACACACAACACATTACACATTGTTACATCCTCACCTTGAGCTCTACTCTCTCCACTTCATTAGTTTAGTAGTAGGATTCGAGTTAGGCAAAGCTTCAAGGAGGGCTTGTCTCCTTGGAAGGATCTTTTGGTAATTTACTATGAAGTTCTTTCCTTTATTCAAGTCTCATTATTTATATCGCAATGCATATGAACTAGAGTATAGTTATCCTCATGTTATATTCATATTGTGCCAACTAGAGTATAGTTAGTATGATGTGAAATTTAACATGACTAACTTTAGGCTAATTGAATCATATATCATTCTTGGAGCGTAGTAGAACTAAGCTCGGGTGATGGTCGGTGTACCTTCGGGTTTACCTTTACTCTTGCCATGTCGATCCGTAGGGTCGGGGGTACCTAGGGGGTTTAGGTAGTTTTCTATAAACGTAAGCATGGTGCTTAAGTCTATAGAGAATCATGGGAAATGCCGGCATCCCACGGTAGTGAGGTAGGCGGCGGATGGTGACAGCTCTGTTAGATCCGCCGCACTCCTCCACGTCAGGGTGTCGGGTTGGAGTCTTATCAAGTGTCACCGGCTGGCATATACCAGCCTTGAGGCATCTCCTCATCACTTTAGCCCATCTCTCGCAATGAACCATGAATGACATATGTAGACTATAGTCGGCGCATTGGCGATATTAGAATAGCCAACTCAACATAGATTTTCCCTTTCTTGTTATTTCCTATTTATTCCTTCTAGTGCTCAAGAAGTGTGTGTGTCACCACTATCTCCAATATTATTGTCACTTACCCCCGTACATGATTAGTGGCTATCCATACATACATTGTGGGCTATCATCATCATATTAAATCTAAACTGCCTTCCCATGGGAAAATATAAATGAATGATACCCGAATACTCCCGGGTGAAATGCTACGATGATAGATCCGTGCGCTTTAGCATGGTTGACCCTTGCAATATTCAATTATTCTATCACGACGCTCTCTCGGCGTTATCATTAAGGATAATATTTATTCTTAGTGATTGCGTTAAGAAACGCCAATGACCACTAAACCCAAACTTTAGAGAAATTCGAATTATAAACTAGGCACAAGGTAAAACATAAGACGAGCAACTATTCATCATTTCAACAGGGGTAGAACTAAACATTTCTACAACACATATATATGAAATGGAATAAGTCTCCTCTCTCTCTTTCTTCTTCCCCTCTTTTTTTTTTTTTTATTCTCATACCTCATCATTCATATAAGATAAGAAAATAAACGAATGGAATGTGGGATACGAGTTACCTTTTTGTGGGAGTCCTCCCCAAGCTAGCTTTTGACTTACCTTCGGTTTATGAACGTTGCTAGCTTGTGAACGCTATTAACATCGTCTTTTGAGCGTGCCAGGAGACTCCCCCAAGCTTGTCTTGTGATGATCTTGGAAGAGCGGGACAACCATTCTTGGGGTTTCAAAGGTTTTTTATTTATTTTTATTTTATTATTATCATTTTTTTTTTTGGTTCACCAAACAACTTCTCGATCTCCATTGTCATCTCTTGGACTTACCCTCATGATGTTGATAAATTCCTGCAGGGGTTAGTCCATATGGTCGACCAAATTCTACACTTCGACTCCGATTCAATAATCAAACTCGACTCCATGTCTAATCCGATTAGGGTAGACTAAACGCCTATGGAAGTATGATCATTCGAATAACCAAAACTTCCAAACCAAAACATGCCAACATAGAAAAAGGACGTGTGAAATGAAAACAAGATTCATCCAATGGAGATAAAGGCATTGCAAGGCTTAACAAAATGATTATAGTTTTTTTTTTATATACTAAAAATTTATTTAGAAAATATGTTTTATTTAGAAAAATATTTTTCTTAGTTTTTTTTTCATAGAAGAATTTATTTTATTTATAAAGGTTTTTATTTTAGTTTTTTCAAAAATATTTACTTATAGATTTTTGTGTAGTAAATATTTTTGTTTATTTTGATAATTAAATATTTTATAAAACATTTTTTTTTTTTTGGAAGGTAATGGACAGAGGATGGGAGTGTAGGTTTCTCATTACCTTGGTAGGGTCCTCCCCAAGCTAGCTCAATGCTCATTGGATCGGGATTTCACCCCGTGCTCTTTGACTTTTCCCGCATGGTTAGTATATGGTAGATTCACGAGTGGACTTACCATCCTCCGTGATTACCAAAATTCAAAGCATATGCAGGAAGGAGCATTTCGAGCAAGCTAGGAGTTCAAGTTTTTTTTTTTTGAAATTTATTATAAAAGGGAGGACAAAAAGCTTCACCAAACTTTTCAAACTCAAACAAGGCTAAGATAAAGATGCAATGTAAGTCTAGCCTTGCTTTATCTCCATCATGAAATAACTCAAATGTTTATGACGTCGGCTACGGGTTCATTAATCAAATTTCAACACCTTGTCGATATTTGATTAAAGGAGGTCAATTTTAACCCAAGCACCATGCTTGATTTAAAAGATCAATGGATGTATCACACTCTAGAATGAAAATACATCCAAACCCAAGGCGTATTTCATAAACAAAGGAAACATGGATTCTTTATATGGAGATAAGTATGAGTAAAAAGAATTGGTGATCAATTACCTTTGCATACCCGAGTGTGTGTGTGTACTAACTGCGCATGAAGGCAAGAATGTTGGAACTCCCGCGGTGGTAGCTTGATGATCCATCTCAAGGGGGCCACAAGGCTTAGGTGATACACAATGGTAGTGTGTATGGACCATGGGCCTTAGTGGTCACAAAGGTGTAAAGGAGGTGGCTCCTCCTTTCCTTTCTCTTCTTCTTTTTTTTTTTCTTTTATCTTATTGGACCTTTGCGCACTGAGTGCACTTGACTGGCAGCTAGAGGATAGAGTTCAGAATCTGCGCATCGATAGCGTGATGATCTTGGTTTGGTTATGACTTCCTCAGGGCGGGCGAGCAGGGAGGCATACCAAACTCACTCCGGTGGGCAACAAGGCTTAGTCATACACAAATGATGTGCATGATCCATAAGCTTTGGTGCTTGACACAAAGGCCTTGGGAGAGGTAGATCCCTTGTTGCTTATATGGAAGCAATCTTTGGGTGGAGTCGTGTCTTCATTGTTTATTTTGACCATATAGGGCCAACCCCTCGCTCCTCTCTCCTCTTATTATTATTATTATTATTATTCAACAACCATTTTTTTTTTTTCTATATTTTTTTCTTTTATTTTTTTTATCTCTCTTTTTTTTTTTTCAACTCTTTTTTTTCCTTTTTTTTTTTTATATATATAGCAAGGCGAGGCTAATCTCTTATTCATCTCTCTTTTTTTCATCATATTTTTTCTCTCTTTTTTTTTCTTTTTTTTTATAATCCCCTTGGTGCACTTGGAACTTGATATTCTCACCATCTTCCCTCACACACTTGGACTTCAAAGTGAAAAGTCAAGTGTGCAAAGTCGTGGTCTCCTTTTGAGTGTGTTCCACCGCCCAAGAGCATCAAAGTTTTCTTGATGTAGCCCTCATGTTTTTCAGCGTCGGCGTGCCCTTCGTTCTTCTTAGTCTCCACCGAAATGGTTAGCGACAAGAATACCCGAAGGTGCATACTAACTTGATAACAGGTCCTTGCTTTTTATTTATAAGATTTTTTTATAAGAGTTTTTTTTTATAAAAGATTTTTTTTTCTTTTAGATAAGCTTTGTTATGAACAAAGGTCGCTACACATGCATATTATCATGATGAACATGTTCTAAAAAGATGCCTTATAAAAACCAATGCCTTCCGAAGAACGGCGCTGAAAATGCTTGTTGCATTTCTTGCGCAATCACTAGAAACAGGTTTAGAACCCATCTCTAATAACGGCGCCAGAAATGCGTCGTTGACATTCCTAAGTGAAACCACCGTGGTCGGTGATAACACTAGGTACATCAACGGTGATAGATCTTGCCAAATAAGATATTCATCCGCGCCGCACGGAACTATCATTGTAGCATTTCACCCGGGAGATATTCTCGAGGGGGTATCGTTATTTATATTTTCCCAAAGGAAGGCATGGTGGAAAATGATCTAATAGAGACATGAACAAGATAACACGAATGTATAATAGACCAATGCTCATAATAGGGGTAAAACAAGATAGGTAGTAGGATAACTTGACACACACACTCAAGCCAATCTCAAGGATAAAGGTAAAAGAATGAATAAAAGAATAAGTCTAATATGGAGCGGGCATATCCTAGATAGTCATGTCAAGATAGCGAGATACACACATGTTTCTTTGTTAGAGATTCTAAGTCAAGATAGCCAAGGTCTCGCTGAATTACTTGGGGCACCGCCCACGCCCAAAGGCGATTGTCCGCAATTGCACCTAGCGCCACACCCGAACGTGGGGGATTACAAGGGGACGGACGGGGCTGTCACAACCCAGCCGCCTACCCCTCAACCGTGGGATGCGCCACAAAAGATAGGCAACCCCTAGCCCGGACACCACGTCTACACTAGTGATTATCACTCTAGCGTGTTAACAAGGCTTACCCGCCCCGAGGGGTCCTTCTACTAGAGCCGACCAAGGAACGACTATCAATCCCGCAACCCAACATCAACCAAGTCTAACTCTAGATAAAACTCATCATATCAATCTAGCTCTTTGGTCTAAACATGTATGTATGATAGATTAAGCACGATGTTCTATAAGACAAGATCATGATATAGGAACTATAGACTAGTTCATCAACCAAGATTATATCATAAGAACTTTGCTCTAATTCAAGAACATGACTATATTGATAAGTAGAGAACAAGAACAAGATGAAGAACTCTAAATTGCTCATACCGAATAGCTCCAAAATGTCTTGCTCTCTTTTATAATCCTTGCCAAACTCCTCCTAAGTACAAACTAAGAAGAAGAGGAAGAAGAAGAAGAAGAAGAAGAAGAAGAAGAAGAAGAAGAAAGGGAGAGAGGCTCTCTTGTGTGGTGTGTGTACAATGAGGGGAGAGGGCCTCCTTTTTATAGGTAGAGGAGAGGGAGCTCATTGGAAAATGTCCCTCCCCATATGGAAGGAGCCCAAACCGACCTTGGTACACCTGCCTAATTTGCTAAACCGACCAACCAACGTCGGCAACGCCCGATTATGGAAGGTAACAAACCGCCTCCCGGGAATTTGGGCCTGAACCGCCTTTAGCAGGGTGCGGCCGCACCAGGGTGGTTTTGCGCCAGACTCGCTAGGCCCCGTTTGGGCTGGGCTTTGGCAGGTGGCGTCTTTGGGCCCGAAAAGTTGTATGGCGGTGTTTGCTTGGCCCATTCTGCGTGTTTGGTCCATTTCTCCCTTGGGCTTGATGTTCTTCAAGAATGCGCTTTCCAGGGAGAGACGCCTTTTTGGTACATTTTCCACTTGTTTCTTATATAAATCTGCACAATAATAATTTGGACACTACAAGTGGAAATATGTGAGTTATAAATGTATATGTGTGTAGTAAGGTATAGTTTCACCCCCTTATTGGTAGAATGTTGACGTTAAAAAAATGTGTTGTTAGTGACCGTCAACAAGCATTTAATCTACTAAGTCATTACATCTACTCTAAGGCATATGTTATCATCTATAGCATAGTAAACTCTAGATCATGTATCCGGACGACTATCAAGGAAAATCAAGAGCGAAACAAGATATTCCCCATAATCAATGTCCACGTGTCTTATAAACGGAGGGTGGATTCCAAAGGACTCAACAGGACTGTCACTCCCACGATCTACCACACGGCCCGGAATATAAGGTGCATTCGCAGGTAAATCATATATAAGCACCACGCTTACATAAATATCTTTACCACCTAACCCACTCGAGTATTGAATTAGGCGCTCTACGAATAGATACATATATCTATCATAAACTACATCTATATCAATCATACTATTAGAATAAAGTAAGAACATAGCAAACAAACACATATTATTAATAAAGTGCAAAGTCATAGATACAATATAATTCATACCGTAATTTATGTCCTTATTTCATCTCTTGTTGACATATAAAAGTATAGGATAACAGGTGTCAACACTTGTGCAAAAGACATGGCTCATTCATCATTGATGGAAGAATTGTAAGTATCAAATATCATTCTCCTTGTCTTTTTTGCTACAAGTTACCTTTGCCTTGATCCTTATACTAGAGTGCGAGACATAAAAAAAATTGTTGTATAGGACAAGATGAATACAATCTATGCTAAAAGATAAATAAAGAACCATCTTTTCATTAGCATAGGTGAAATCATACGAACTTTGGACACAACCCCTACTTCAATCTTGTTGTATTCCTTCAGGTATGTGTCCACAAATATTTCGCCAACTCATCATGCAACACGATCTAGAAAAGTAATCACTCAAAAGAAGTGGAAGGACAAAGCAATAGGCCACAAGAAACATCGAAGTCGGCATTGTTGGTATTTCTTAGCGTAAGCAACAAAGTCCGCAAGCGCACGGAAAGTACCGTTGTAGCACTTCACCTAGAAGTATTCCGTGTATCGAATTTCCACGAGGAACGGACGCTAAGTTTGTTCTTCCTAACTATCAAGGGTCAAGCATAGGAGGTGATCGTGGAAGTGATGTGTTCCTTCAAAGACTTAGACTAAGTCGGGGCTACTCTTTCTATTGCGAGTATTACGGGCACCTGAGTGCACTTGGTCACGCAAGCGATCTTGCCTAAGATACGGCTCTACTCCACAACCGGACGTGGAGGAATACAAGGCGAATAGGGGCTGTCACCACCTATCCCCTACCTCACTACCGTGGATTGCGTAGCAAACGAGGGTGATTCATAACTTAGACACCACATCTACGTTATTTGTCACTACTCTAGCGTCGATCGGGGGTATCCCGTCTTCATCGGGGGCCCTCTACTAGAGCATTCACCGGAAGGTAAACAACGATCCCGTAATTTCGACATAATAAATGATAGCGTGGAACTTAAGAATGGTAAGCTGAAGGTAAGACACGAATATCTTTCACCAAGCCGAAAGATTACCCGCAGAGGTTCAAGGTATGGAGGCGGGAGCCGACAGTCAAGACTCCGACAACCGGATGGGTGTCGCAAATCCTTACGCCGCACAAGACCGCAAGGTCGCTACTCCTCTCCCTCTCTCTACCTTTCACTCTCTCACTCCCTTCTGAGTGTCTTGGCACTCTCTAAACCACCCTTTATGTGAGACGTGGAGTGTAATTCCCGAAGGAATGTGAGGCGAGTGATGGATCACATGGTGAAGGAATGTGAATGAATTGATCCTTTATTGAATGATGTGAATGGTGAATTGGTGTCTTACAAGAGAGGTGAGTGCCTCTTTATATAGGGAAAAGAGGGAGAGAATGGAGGGCTCTCCATGTTTCTATCCTGAAATTTGAACTCTTGGGCATGCAACCGCCTAGTCTTGGTGCCAAATTAATTCTCATCACATGCAACCAAGCATTCTTGGCGGGAACATCTTCTTCCACGCATGCCACCGTCTTCCACCCATGCAACCATCAATGTGAAATGTTTTGGCGGGATTTCTTGGCGCCATCCCGAAAAGCACCGCATGCAACCGCCTTCTCTCCCTCGGACACGGGTCAAGGCAAAAGCGCGGGCGGGATCGGGCACCGTGCCACGGCAGCCGCCAAGACGGGGGCGGGCCCAGTTTGGTCCGCCAAGGCGTGGTTTTGAGGTGGGCTTGTGGCCCATTGTAGGTTGCGCCCCCCAAGGGTGCTTTGGTCGCATCAGCGTTGGTTTTGGCCTCGGTGGCATTCCCTTGTCCAAAGCGCAGATTCGATGTGTGTTTTTCTCTTCCTTTTGGCGCATTACTTTTACCTGTTTCCACGTTTATGCTCGCAAAACATATTTTCTTCGAATACAAGTGGAACTAGATTAATAGCAAAGGTTCATGTGGCAAAAGTACGTTATTCACCATGTTATACAACTAAGTTGGCGGTATAAAGTGTATGATAAGGACCGCCAACAACTCCCCACACTTAGTCTTTACTCGCCCTCGAGTAAAGTGCAAGACCAAGTGGGTTAACCTCAAGATGAAATTCAAGGTCCGCATAAAGATTATTCCAAACTTCACCCTCTTTGAGAGCATTCAAGGTGTCTACCAAATCATCATGAATAATTGAACTATGGAACAACATAGATTCCTATCTTTTTACTTCTACTCTTGCGCATAGACTTGGTTTTGAAGTTTTTGAAAAGAATAGCATTGCTCCATGGTTAATTCTCACATGAGTCTCTCATATATGTGGATTGTTTCCTTACCAAGAGCTATTCTTTTGTCACTCGCACTCATCCTAATATTTATGTAGGGTTCTCGAAGATCTTAAGTGGTGACAAGTGCATACTTACCGGTATATATTGTCGTCAAGCTTCGGATCTTAGGAGGGAAGCGTCATAACCCCGCATCAAAATGTGCAAGTGTGTGTGGAGTATGAGGTGTAAAAGCATATTTTGGGTACTCCATTGCATTTAGATTTTCCTTTAAGTTGTAATGCCTTTGGAAAAGAATATGGGCTATTTGCTAAAGGAAACAATTTTTTTTTTGGGGCGGGCTTCTTTGGTACGCCATCTTTTATTCTACTGGACACACGTCCATTTTTTTCTCTCATGCTTTCTAGCATGGAACTTTTTTCTTCTTTTCATTTTAGCATAGCCCATATCTTATTTTTGGCATATGAAGAAGGTGAATGGAGATATCATAATGAGAATGCAAGGAGTGATTCTTTTAGGTGGGTGGATGGATGCATATTATGCGCAACTTCTTGGTATAAGAGTTGGCTTTATTTGGTAGGTGTACGTGGATTTCGATCTTGAGAGTATGAAGCTCTCTCAACAATGATCTCGTAACCCGACAAAAACTCAATACAAAAGAAAGTAGCTATTTGTGGATATTGTATAGAGGCTTTTTGATAGAGGATCAATCTAATTTAAACCAGAGCATGCTTGTTTAAATTTTTAAAAGAAATCCAAGTCTTATTGCAGAGAGAGTAAAATTTCAAGTCATCTTACTATATCTCAAAGCGCAATTATTTAGATAGAGTGGTGTAACACCCTAAAAATTTGCATTTTTCAAAATTAGGCCAAATTGATTTAATTAAGCATTTTTTGTGAGCATTGGAATTTAGTAATATAATAAATTTTGTGAAGATAAAATCAACTATATGGTCTAGCTACATGTATGTGCACTCATGCTGCTGCATTGATACTTTTGTATTGTTTGGATTTGATCAACAGTGCAAAAGAAATTCAAATTGATTTGAAAAGGTTTGGAAAAAGGATTTAAATAAAAAGAAAATTTATTTCTTTTCCCTCTCACTCTTTTCTCTCCTTTCAGCCCAACCAGGCCGTATGGCCATTTTGTTTTCCCTTGCCCGAGTGGCATTTTCATTTGTTCGGCCTGCAGCCTGCTCGTCACTTCTATCTCTAGGGCCGCATTTGCTCTGGCCCACCATGCTATCGAGAGCAGCTTTGCAGCATTGCTGTCTTCTCGTCTCCTTGTTCAGTTACGACTCGAACCCGACGCCGGTGTGTAGCTGCCCGTCGTTTCCTGTTCGATAACGCAGCAGTAATGGCGCGCGTTTCCCCCTTCACCGCGCCTTCTTAAACCGAGCAGCCAACGCCGCGATGCACTTTTCCATCTCTCGCGCACTCCTATCGCAGCAAGCAGCAGCAGCGACGAACCCCTAGGCTGCTGCGCCGCCGCCGGAGAAGAACCGACGTCGCCATCATCTCGTCTCTGCAGTAAGACCCGCGCCGAGTTCCAAGATCGTCCCCGCACGAACTCGCCCGGTGACTTTTCTCTCTTTTTCTTGAAATGCATTGTGTTGACACGAAACTAGGGCTTCGCACCAACACACCGAGAGGGCCTTGGACGCCCACGAAGGCCGCGATCGACCTTGGAGCAGCGAGCACCGCAGCGTGGCAGCCCAAACCGATCTAGGGATCGGTAGGGGCGCGTGAAGCTCGGTGACGGCTGAAAGAACCTCCGAACGCACCTCCGGGAAGACCCGTCGGGAGGACGCACGCGAGGGGTGCTCTAGGATCAGCGTGGCCGCCTAGAACGCCGACGAAGAACGCGGACTTCGCCGCCGAACAGCAGGATAGAGGGGTTGAAGGAAGAAGATGACCTACAAACGGGACAGGAGATAGATTGGTTGTCGATTGGATGTAGATGGGATCAAATCGGCCATGAACCTCTCATTATATAGAGGGGGGTGGTCTTATCCCCTTAGAAAACCGTCTTAGATACGTTTCCAATCATAAAACTTGCCCAAAAACCGATTAAGAATCAAATCGGTTCAGAATTAGAGTCTCCCAACTCGCTGGAGGGTAGAGACGGAAATTTCTGGACACCCAAGACATGTCTGGGTTCCTTGCTGGAGGGTGGAGACGAAAATCGCTGGACACCTAAGACATGTCTCGGGGTCTAGTTGATTAATCTCCCAAAATTCATAATTAATTCATCCGGACTCCAAATGAGGCAAACCATATATGTTTTTCGATCAGCGACGAGAGGAATGCAATGGTGAAGTCCGTTATTACTTTTGAGGAACTTTTATCTAGACATTTTTGGGTGTCAACACATGCCCCCCTGTTTTCGGGGTGAGAGGTGCACCTAACCTCGAAAACAAAACAAAAGAAAACCAAACAACACGAATGCCCATCGGGACGGTTGTCCGGTGACTAAGGGCGATACTATGTATCGGCCATTTTTGTTCTAAGGGTGATGCATGCATGGGCCATTGTTTGGAGAGCACTAGGCCTCCTGCCAAACACTAGGGAAATATTTTTTCAAATACCTCCCGTTAGTTGCGATTTTCTAGCATTCTCCACTCATTGACTCAAGCACATAGGAGTTCCCAAATACTGCTTTGACCACTTTGAAAGGATCTTTCCAATTGGGTGACCACTTGCCAGATTGATTGCTTTTCGACCCTATTGGTAATATAGTTTGCCAAACTAAATCACCGATTTGGAACGATTTGCTCTTGACTTTCTTGTTGTAGGCTCTTGCAACACGGGCTTTGTCTTTCTCAATTTCCTTTAGAGCTTGTATTCTCTTGTCGGTTACCTCAATGAGTAACACCGACTCTTGACCATACACCAGCTCATAAGGAGTGACTTTAGTTGCATCGTGCCTCGATATGCGATGAGCCCACAAAGCTTCTGACAAGACCTCATGCCACCTTCTTGGATGTTCTTCTATTTTCTTCTTAATAAGCTTGATCAAAATATTGTTGGTTGATTCCTCTTGACCATTGGCTTGAGCATAATACAGAGATGAATTAAGCATCTTGATCTTATACGATTCGGCAAAATCCCTTTACCTCTTTCGCCATAAATGACGTTCCATGATCCGTAGTTAATGTCTGAGGAATGCCAAATCTATGAATGATGTGCTCAGTGATGAACTCAATTACCTCCTTGTGTGTCATGTTCTTCAATGGGCGCTCCGACCATTTAGTGAAGTAGTCGGTAGCAACCAAGATGAACTTATGCCCCTTCGAAGATGGAGGATGAATCTGACCGATGAAGTCCAACCCCCAACCACGGAAAGGCCACGGTTTGATAATAGGATGAAGCATAGCAGCCGGCACTAGCTGAATATTCCCAAACCGTTGACACTCTTCACATCCTCTATAGTAGCGAAAAACAATCGGCCATCATAGTAGGCCAATAGAAACCAGCCCTTCTCAATAGTCACTTCATCTTCAGAGCCGATTGATGCGTACCACAAATGCCTTCATGTACCTCTCCCATTGCTAATCTTGCTTGATTAGCCCCTAGACATTTTAACAACAAGTCTTCGGCAGTCCTCCTATAAAGCTCACCATTATGCAATGTATACTTGAAAGCAAGTCCCGAATATTTTTGTCAACTTTAGCACTAGGATCCCGCAAGAAAGACAAAAGAGGAGTTCTCAGTCCTCTAAATCGGTACTACCATTGTCCAAAACAGAAATAGACCGATTTAAAAGAACTTTACATTGCTGTCCCAAATCATTAGTACCATCGGTTTGTCCAATTAACTTTGGTTGAACCGAATTTTTACTAGAATCTGAAACAAGCAAACTTTCATGCATCGGCAATTGTTGTAAATGAAAATATTTATCTTTTTACCTCAAAGCCGGATGCCTATTGAGCAAGCAAGTTTGCTCTTTGCACACTTTTTATATGCAAATATCTAAAAGCACGATTAACACCATTAATCGGCCAAACTTGACAAAGTAAGGCACGATTGAACAAGCGCATATAATCGGCTTCGAATATAATTGAACATTAGCTACGATTTAAACATGCATAAATTCAATCGGGTTGAACTTGAGAAAAAGCATGATTAAATATACACGTGATCGGCTAAGTTTGTCAATCATATTGTTGGGTGAATATTCAACACAACATGTTATTGATGATGATATGGTTTACAAAATGGCCATTCAACATGGCGTTTACAAAAGGATCCCGTGGGGTATTTATCGTCCCCCCGGCTTCGTAGTTATCCAAAAACACTAAGAATTCTAAATTGATCTTCTACAAATTGTTTCTTCTTGGCGAAGATACATCCTTCATCTTCGCGAGGCTTCAAAGGCAATGTTTAGCCGCAATGCTTCTTATCCTCTTTGTAGTCGCTTTCAAGAACTTCGTAGTGAAGTCCCCGTGGCCATCTTCGCCCGGATTCTTGACTCATTCTTTCTTATTTTGCTCTTGTTATTCTTTCGCGAAGCCAAAGCCTTGCGAAGTCATCTTCGATGTAGAACTTTGTCTTTGTTCTACAAGTATCCTAAAATCTTCAAAGTTTGGGACTAAAGTTAAACGTAAAACCAAAGTTAGATCCCAAACAAGCCCCTCGTGGGCTTAAGGCCGACTTCAAAGGCATGAAACCCACTTAATCATAAGTTTTCTCAAAACTTTGTTTCGATTCAAAACGTCGTCCCGGACTTTAAAGTTGGACTTTGAATTTTGATTTTGAGTTTGCGGACATCTTCGCTAAGTATAATAATTTTTTAATAATTTTTTTAAAACGGCTAGTTTGACCGTTTGACCTAAGGGGTCTATAAATAGCGAAGGACCCCCCGTTTTCTTCATCTTTTCGAAGAGGGGCCACCTTTTTGAATTTTTTCACGGCGACGCGAAGTCAACTTTTCTTGCGCGGTGAGAACTCTTTCACGAAGTCAATTTTCCCGCGAAGTCGAAGCTTTTTCGGATCTCCTTATTCGGTGTATTATCCTTCCGGCGCATTTTGTTTCTTTTCTCATTTTTGTTATGACTCTAAGTGTTATTTTTCCTTAAGTTTAGAATGGCTCTTGTTGATGATGTCCCGACCGGTTCTCAAGAACAAGAAGTTGATGAAGAGGTGACTTCTCAACAAGAAAATTCGGAGGAAGGGCTTTCGGATGTTTTACGCTTCGTAATCGGAGTTGCTACCCGATGATAGGATTTTGTTGACGTTTGGTTGTAGCAAAATGACGGGGAAGATTTTAAGAAGATGGTTAAAGATGGAATTCTCGGGGAAGGACAAAGATAGGCCGCCAGAGCCGAATGAGAAAATTCCTAAGCCGAAGCCTAATGAGTGCACTGTGTTCAAGGATTTGTTTTCTCGCAGCCTTCGTGATGCCTCCTCAAAATTTTCTCGAAGAAATTTTCAAGAAATTCAACATTGAGATGCATCATTTGACTCCCAATGCAATAGTTAAGTTGTCTGTTTTTTCTCGGGCCGCGGCGAGTCAAAATGTAAAGCCGGACATAGATGCCTTCATTTCCTTGTATGAGCTTCATACTCGGTTCCGATCAAAGAAAATTGAGCAACAGATAGTCAAGTTATACTTTTGATGTCTGTAGTTTTAAGATCGCCGAGGACGTAAGCGATTTCACCCGCCTCAAAGAACAAATGGGCAAGATGGTTGGCACAACTACTGGTTTTACCATAAAGTTCCTATGATCGAAGAGAACCGTGGAAAGAAGGGAGTTGTTAAGAGTTACCCTTTGGCTTCGCGTATGCATAGGGAACGCTTTGAATGCAAGCTTGAGCCTTCTAAGTCCCAATCTTGTTCTCGAGTGTCTAAAGGCTTTTAAAAGGGTTGTTTCTCAACAAATCGACTCGAGATCTTGTTGAAGAATATTTGGTCAGCCGGAGTCCGCCACTTAGGCTTTACGGGATTTTCTTCGCTTTCATACGAAGAAAATTAGAGAAAAATATTACATTTTCCGGATAGAGATATTGTGATGCCTTCGCGTTTCAAAACCTAAGAGGAATTTATTGCTGATGTCGAGAAGAGAGCTATTGATTTGCTTGGAAAATACCTTCATACGAGAGGAAGCCGATGGATGAAATTATTGGCACGGATTATGTTAGGTGAATCGTATTTTTGATTTGGCCAACATAACTTATAAGATTCCCCCCTCCCGCTTATGCTCGAAAGAAGGATAAAAAGATAAGAAGGAGGCCGACAAAGATTTAAAGAGGAAACGGTGATAAGGCGAAGCCGTCTACTTCTCGCGAAGACACCGTGGAAAGCGGTTGTTGATAAGCCTCGGAAGAAGAAGGCTAAGAAGGTGGTGGAAGGTTTGCTTGATAACTTGATTTGTCCGACAAATGAAGTTAATGGTTCTAACCCTAGAACTTGGCCGAGGATTTGGAGGTTAGACAGATTTGTAAAATTTTTGCTCCTACTGGGTTAACTCATTGTATCGGTTGCCCATAAAACAAAAGAAAACCAAACAACACGTAATGCCCATCGACGGTTGTCCGGGTGACTAAGGGCTTATACTATGTATCGGCCATTTTTGTTCTAAGGGCGATGCATGCATGGGCCATTGTTTGGAGAGCACTAGGCCTCCCGCCAAACACTAGGGAAATATTTTTTCAAATACCTCCCGTTAATTGCCATTTTCGGCGTTCTCCACTCATTGACTCAAGCACATAGGAGTTCCCAAACACGCTTTGACCACTTTGAAAGGATCTTTCCAATTGGGTGACCACTTGCCGATTGATTGCTTTTTCGACCCTATCGGTAATATAGTTTGCCAAACTAAATCACCGATTTGGAACGATTTGCTCTTGACTTTCTTGTTGTAGGCTCTTGCAACACGGGCTTTGTCTTTTCTCAATTTCCTTTAGAGCTTGTATTCTCTTGTCGGTTACCTCAATGAGTAACACCGACTCTTGACCATACACCAGCTCATAAGGAGTGACTTTAGTTGCATCGTGCCTCGATATGCGATAAGCCCACAAAGCTTCCGACAAGACCTCATGCCACCTTCTTGGATGTTCTTCTATTTTCTTCTTAATAAGCTTGATCAAAATCTTGTTGGTTGATTCCTCTTGACCATTGGCTTGAGCATAATACGTAGATGAATTAAGCATCTTGATCTTATACGATTCGGCAAAATCCTTTACCTCTTTTCGCCATAAATGACGTTCCTTGATCCGTAGTTAATGTCCGAGGAATACCAAATCTATGAATGATGTGCTCCTGATGAACTCAATTACCTCCTTGTGTGTCATGTTCTTCAATGGAACCGCTTCCGACCATTTAGTGAAGTAGCTCGGTAGCAACCAAGATGAACTTATGCCCCTTCAAGATGGAGGATGAATCAACCGATGAAGTCCAACCCCCAACCACGGAAAGGCCACGGTTTGATAATAGGATGAAGCATAGCAGCCGGCACTAGCTGAATATTCCCAAACCGTTGACACTCTTCACATCCTCTATAGTAGCGAAAACAATCGGCCATCATAGTAGGCCAATAGAAACCAGCCCTTCTCAATAGTCACTTCATCTTTGAGCCGATTGATGCGTACCACAAATGCCTTCATGTACCTCTCCCATTGCTAATCTTGCTTGATCAGCCCCTAGACATTTTAACAACAAGTCTTCTAGCCCTCCTATAAAGCTCACCATTATGCAATGTATACTTGAAAGCAAGTCGTCGAATATTTTTGTCAACTTTAGCACTAGGATCCCGCAAGAAAGACAAAAGAGGAGTTCTCTCAGTCCTCTAAATCGGTACTACCATTGTCCAAAACAGAAATAGACCGATTTAAAAGAACTTTACATTGCTGTCCCAAATCATTAGTACCATCGGTTTGTCCAATTAACTTTGGTTGAACCGAATTTTTACTAGAATCAAACAAGCAAACTTTCATGCATCGGCAATTGTTGTAAATGAAAATATTTATCTTTTACCTCAAAGCCGGATGCATATTGAGCAAGCAAGTTTGCTCTTTGCACACTTTTTATATGCAAATATCTAAAAGCACGATTAACACCATTAATCGACCAAACTTGACAAAGTAAGGCACGATTGAACAAGCGCATATAATCGCTCCAATATAATTGAACATTAGCTACGATTTAAACATGCATAAATTCAATCGGTTGAACTTGAGAAAAAGCATGATTAAATATACACGTGATCGGCTAAGTTTGTCAATCATATTGTTGGGTGAATATTCAACACAACATGTTATTGATGATGATATGGTTTACAAAATGGCCATTCAACATATTTTACAGAGGATCCGAGGGGGGTATTTATCGTCCCCTTGGCTTCAGAGTTATCCAAAAACACTAAGAATTCTAAATTGATCTTCTACAAATTGTTTCTTCTTGGCGAAGATACATCCTTCATCTTCGCGAGGCTTCAAAGGCAATGTTTAGCTTCGCAATGCTTCTTATCCTCTTGTAGCTGTTTCAAGAACTTCACAAAGAAAGTCCCCGCGGGCCATCTTCGCCGGATTCTTGACTCATTCTTTCTTATTTTGCTCTTGTTATTCTTTTTCGCAAAGCTAAAGCCTTGCGAAGTCATCTTCGATGTAGAACTTTGTCTTTGTTCTCGGCAAGTATCCTAAAATCTTCAAAGTTTGGGACTTAAAGTTAAATAGAAACCAAAGTTAGATCCCAACAAAGAGCCCCTCGTGGGCTTAAGGCCGACTTCAAAGGCATGAAACCCACTTAATCATAAGTTTTTCAAAACTTTGTTTCGATTCCAAAACGCCGCCCCGCACTTTGAAGTTGGACTTTGAATTTTGATTTTGAGTTTGCGGATATCTTCGCTAAGTATAATAATTTTTAATAATTTTTTTAAAATGGCTAGTTTGACCGCTTGACCGAAGGGGTCTATAAATAGCGAAGGACCCCCCTCGCTTTTTTCTTCATCTTTTTCGAAGAGGGGCCACCTTTTGAATTTTTTCACGGCGACGCGAAGTCAACTTTTCTTGCGAAGTGAGAACTCTTTTCACGAAGTCAATTTTCCCGCTAAGTCGAAGCTTTTTCGCATCTCCTTATTCGTGTATTATCCTTCCGAAGTGCATTTTGTTTCTTTTCTATTTGTTATGACTCTAAGTGTTATTTTTCCTTAAAAAGGGCTTTTCGATGTTTCGCTTCGTAATCGGAGTTGCTACCCGATGATAGGATTTCGTTGACGTTTGGTTGTAGCAAAATGATCGGGGAAGATTTTAAGAAGATGGTTAAAGATGGAATTCTCGTGGAAGGACAAAGATAGGCCGCCAGAGCCGAATGAGAAAATTCCTAAGCCGGGGCTTAATGAGTGCATTGTGTTCAAGGATTTGTTTTCTCGCAGGCCTTCGATGCCTCCTCAAAATTTTCTCAAGAAATTTTCAAGAAATTCAACATTGAGATGCATCATTTGACTCCCAATGCAATAGTTAAGTTGTTCGCTTTTTCTCTCGGGCCGTGCGAAGTCAAAATGTAAAGCCGAACATAGATGCCTTCGTTCCTTGTATGAGCTTCATACTCAGCCCGATCAAAGAAAATTGAGCAGCCGCACGGTGAAGTTATACTTTGATGTTGTAGTTTTAAGACGCTGCTCAGCGACGTAATGATTTCGCCGCCTCAAAGAACAAATGGGCGATGGTTGGTATAACTACCGGTTTTACCATAAAGTTCCTATGATCGAAGAGAACCGTGGAAAGAAGGAGTTGTTAAGAGTTACCCTTGGCTTCGCGTATGCATAGGGAACGCTTTGAATGCAAGCTTGAGCCTTCTATGTCCCAATCTTGTTCGAAGTGTCTAAAGGCTTTAAAAGGGTTGTTTCTCAACGCCGACTCGAGATCTTGTTGAAGAATATTTGGTCACTGGAGTCCGCCACTTAGGCTTGGTTGGGATTTTCTTCGCTTTCAACGAAGAAAATTAGAGAAAAAAGATTACATTTTCCCCGTATAGAGATATTGTGATGCCTTCGCTTTCAAAACCGAAGAGGAATTTGTTGCCGATGTCGAGAAGAGAGCCGTTGATTTGCTTGGAAAATACCTTCATACAGAGGAAGTCGATGGATGAAATTATTGGCACGGATTATGTTAGGCCGAATCGTATTTTTGATTTGGCCAACATAACTTATAAGATTCGCCCCTCCCGCTATGCTCGAAAAGAAGGATAAAAAAGATAAGAAGGAGGCCGACAAAGATTTAAAGAGGAAACGGTGATAAGGAGAAGCCGTCTACTTCGAAGACACCGTGAAAGCGGTTGTTGATAAGCCCCTAAGAAGAAGGCGAAGAAGGTGGTGGAAGGTTTGCTTGATAACTTGATTTGTCCGACAAATGAAGTTAATGGTTCTAACCCCGGAACTTCTCGAGGATTTGGAGGTTAGGCAGATTTGTAAAATTTTTGCTCCTACTGGGTTAACTCCGGCTTTGCTTACTCCTCTTGCGGGGTACTTACAAAATTTTGGGTCTTCGCAGAACTTGGTAGCCGCGGGCAATGCTGACGAAGATGCTGCCGCTGATGCTTCTATGATGGAAGCTTCCCCCACCGGTACTGCATCTCCTTCTTCACCTAGACTTAGGGATCCAACTCGACTTTCCAAATGGGGTTGGTCGCTTCCACTCTCGCTTTATGTGATGAGCGTGATTGTCTTGACTTAGCTAAGTTAGCCAAAAATATTCATATGAATCACTTGTTAGTGAATCTAGAAAATCCTTCATCGGTTCCTAAAACAGAGGTTCCCGAGAAAAATGATGGTGCGAGATATGCCGCCGCTAAGTCGACATGGAGTCTCTGCTTTTTGAGCCTATTAAGGTCTCTAAAACTGTTGTTGAGAAAACAATTGGTATGTATGGCTATTGAGTCCTGTTTCATTTCTATTTTTATTAAATTTTCTTTTTCATATTATGTTATTCTTTTTGAGATTTGTCTTTGTTCTCGTATTGATTTCCCTTTTTGTAGAACAATCTTTTGAAGGAAAGAGCCCATATTGCCGTTGAAGTTGTAAAGAAAAACTTCAAAAGAAAGGGACCGTGGACCGCTAACTTTACTTTTTGATGATTTTGATGATGTTGTTGATGAAGAGGTCGAGGCGCACCAAATGGGGCCGTTTATCGGAGTCTCTCGTTAATGTTGAAGCTCAACGTAGAAAATTCCTTGCCCTTTGAAGGAGGGTGAAAAGATTTGTAAGTTTTTCTTACCTTTGTTTTTGCTAACTTTTGTTTTGAGATTATTTTTGCTAAGTTTCCTCTTGTTTTTCTCACTCAATATTTTCCCCGATGCTTCAACTTCATCCAAAGAGAAGATCGTTGATGTTGGATCCATGAAGGATGTTCTCGGAGATCATCCGACTCCGCAAGTGGCTGTCGATACACGAGCTTTCTTAGAAGCCGCGTGTCGAAGTCTCTTGAGAATACTTTGAAGTTTTTCTTTGAAAGCGGAGTCAACCCGATTCTTATAAGTTTGTTGAGTCGGGATAGATAAGCTTTCAAGCGCCCTTCCGAAGAAGCTAGAGAAACAATTGTCTAAGTGTATTGATGATGCTTTTTCGGTTCTCGATCTTCGAAGCGAGCTAGCGAAGATGAACCCGCTCGAACCGGCCGATGCTTGCGGTATAAATTTGATGTATAAGGTAAATCTATTTACTTGTGAGTGTATCTTTATTTATGTAGAGTTGATTATAAACTCTTTCTAACTGTTTTGTTTTGTATGTATAGGGTGCTCTTGTCAACCGTGGGCTTAGAAAATCTCTTGAAGATAGCACAGCTGCCTTCGCTGTTCGCGAGAAGTCACTCTTGGGCGAGATTGAATCCTTGAAGGCTCAACTTGCTGAAAAAGAGTTGGAGAGGGGTAAAGCCGTTGATGATTGGCATAATCTTGATAGATTGTATCATGGAGCTTCAGACACTATTAAGGAGAAGGAGAACGAACTTGCTGTCGCGAAGTCTACCATTGATACTCTTAAAAGAGAAAAAGCATCCCTGGAGAAGAAGAGAACTGAAACTGATGAACTTTTGAAGCAGAGGTTTGACAGGACCTGGGAGCTGTGTAAACAAGCTTATGAGAAGTGGGGTGCTATGCCTGAGGATCCTTGCTGGGATCTTGGAGAGTATGACCCATTTTTTAGTTGGCTTTGTAGGCAATATGAGGACCTCGGAGTTATGGTTCAGGCCGCCGCAGTATTCTACCCGCTCTTCTTCATCTTATGAAGGAGGCTAAAGATCCTTGTATGATAGCTTTCTTTGCGGAGTCCTTCAAGTTCCCCGGAGATGCTATTAGCAAGATTTCTCCTCGTACGCACTTGTTATGTAAGAAGTTTTTTGAACAATATTGGTGCAACTGTGGACGGGAGCATTGTCTTGAGAAAATCAAGGAGAAGCTGAGAAGGGTATTTATGCTTTTGTCCTTTTTATTCTTCTAAGTTTTGTCGTATTCACTTGTCTTTATCTTTCCTTATTGTTTCTTCTATCTTTGCTTTTAACAGATTGAACTTGACATCTTACGGGGAGGAAGAGAATTTGAAGAAATTAAAAGAAGAGAAGGAGAGAAAGGCTCGCGAAGTTGAGGAGATGGAGAAGAATAATGTTAGTGAGCGAAGGGACTAGCTGAATTAGTTTTGTATTTTGAGTGTTTTGTGAGGAGTAACAAAATTTGTTTGGCAAGAAAACATGTTGACAAGAAGTGTTTGTAAATTTGTTAAGTTAATAGTTTATTTGGTCTTGTCTACATTTATGGTTTTCGCACCTACTGAAGTTATTATTGTGTTTGTGATATTTGTGTTAAATTTTGACTTTGGAATATCCTCGCGCAGGATATTGTTCCTGTTTTGCTACTTATGATCGCGAAGGATAATTTCTTTTTTGAGACCTCGGAATTTTTAGAGGCTTCGCGGTAGTGCCGATATTGGTGGGTTTGTGGATAAATGCCTTGGGAAATCAAAGAAAGGATTCTTATAGGATGCCTAGGGTTGTCGATTTTAGTGCTATCCGACGGGTAATATTTGTGTTGCCCAAGTTTTTATTGTTTGTTCTTTCCTTGAGTGTTTTTTTTTTTCCAGTTCTTGAGACACATATTCTTTTTAGGTCATCGTGCTCAAGTGCGCCCCCAAGCTTTATTTTTGGGGATATATTTGAAGATACGGCGGATAAGATAATAAATGAAGTTGTTGAAGATATCTTGAGCGAGGCAAAGAACTAGTGTTGCTTCAAGAATTTTGAGCGTTTTAAGCTTTGTGCATTCGTGTTGTATGTAAACTTGAATAAATGATTTGTAAAATGTATTAATATTTTTATGTAAACTTGCTTCTTTGTACCTATGAAGCAAAATGAGATTTTTACTTGGAGTAATAATTTCTTTTTTTTTAAAAAAAAATTTTGAAAATGTCGCCCTATTTTTGTGAAATGGGAGCAAAGACTTTGTTTTGAAGCAAAACATTCTCTTTTGAAAACGCCGCCCCCTTCTTTTTTTTCGAAGTAGGAGCGAAGACTTCGATTTGAAGCCAAACATTCTCCTTAGAGAATTTTGAAAAACGCCGTCCCCTTCTTTTTTTTGGAAGTAGGAGCGAAGACTTCGATCTCGAAGCCAAACATTCTCCTTAGAGAATTTTTGAAAACGTCGCCCCTTTCTTTTTTTTGCGAAGTAGGAGAATTTTTAAAACTCGATCTTCGAAGCCAAACATTCTCCTTAGAGAAATTTTTTGAAAACGTCGTCCCTTTTCTTTTTTGCGAAGTAGGAGCGAAGACTTTGATCGGAAGCCAAACATTCTCCTTAGAGAATTTTTGAAAACGCCGTCCCCCTTCTTTTTTGCGAAGTAGGAGCGAAGACTTCGATTTGAAGCCAAACATTCTCCTTAGAGAATTTTTGAAAACGTCGCCCCTTTCTTTTTGGCAGTAGGAGCGAAGACTTCGATCTCGAAGCCAAACATTCTCCTTAGAGAATTTTTGAAAACGTCGCCCCCTTTCTTTTTTGCGAAGTAGGAGCGAAGACTTCGATCCAAGCCAAACATTCTCCTTAGAGAATTTTTTGAAAACGTCGTCCCCCTTCTTTTTGCGAAGTAGGAGCGAAGACTTCGATTTGAAGCCAAACATTCTCCTTAGAGAATTTTTGAAAACGTCGTCCCCTTTCTTTTTTTTTTTTGTGAAGTAGGAGCGAAGACTTCGATTTGAAGCCAAACATTTCCTTAGAGAATTTTTGAAAACGTCGTCCCCTTTCTTTTTGCGAAGTAGGAGCGAAGACTTCGATTCGAAGCCAAACATTCTCCTTAGAGAATTTTTGAAAACATCGTCCCCTTCTTTTTTGCGAAGTAGGAGCGAAGACTTCGATCTGAAGCCAAACATTCTCCTTAGAGAATTTTGAAAACGTCGTCCCCTTCTTTTTTTTTGAAGTAGGAGCGAAGACTTCGATTCGAAGTCAAACATTCTCCTTAGAGAATTTCGTAGGTAATAATTTTAGTTCTCGTACTCAAATTATACCTACTTGCTAATTATTTTGTGAAGACTTTTTGCCGATGTTAAAGCATTTTGCTTTTCGGCTTCAGAGTAAATGGAAGAATGGTAAAGAATGCACATATTGGGGAAACTACTTTCTCATTTATATTTGATATGAGAATTTACAATAGAGTCTGCCCGTTAAAAAACCACTCACCCCGCGAAGGGCTTCCCCGAAAGTGGAAAAAAGAGTGCAGCTCTTGATTGAAATGATAAGAATGCTTCTAAGAAATTGAATCTAACTTGCTTATTTACATAAAACTTGAACAAAGTAAAATCTAGGGATAATACTTTGCGAAGATCCTTAATGTTCCAAGTATGGCTTAACTCTTTTCTCCCTTGAGGTTCTCCAAGTGATAAGATCCTTGTCTGTTTTGATTTTGTTATAACGAAGGTTCCTTCCCATTTTTTTTGGAACTTTCCTACGGTGTCTTCGTTCCTTTTCCTCTTGAGCATGAAGTCTCCTGGTTGTAGTTCTCTTTTCACTACTTTCTTGTTGTATCATTTGCTTGTTTCTTCTTGGTACTTTCTGAGATTCATCACAGCTTGGTTTCTTTCTTCTTCAAGCAGGTCTTTGCTTGTCTTTTGATCTTCTTCGCTTGTTATTTCGACATTTGTTCTTGGACCTTCGAATTGTATTTCTTTCCGAGTCATTGCTTCGTCTCCATATAATAGCTTGAAAGGCGTAAACTTTGTTGATCTTGTTGTGGTTGTATTGTGACTCCAAACAATCCTTGGTAATTCTTCAACCCATTTTTCTTTTGGAAGTCCCACTAAATTTTTTGATATTCCCACACATATTATGCCATTTGCTCTTTCAACAGCTCCGTTTGATTGTGGGTATCTAACTGACGCGAAGCAAAGTTGTATCCCCAGACTTTCACAATAGTTTCTGAAGTCTTCGCTGTCAAATTGGGTTCCATTGTCTAAAGTTATGTGCCTTGGGACTCCGAATCTGTAGATTATGTTTTGCCAAAGAAACTTCTTCATTGTCGATGATGACATGTTTGTGATTGGCTTCGCTTCTATCCATTTTGTGAAATACTCAACTGCGACAACTGCATATTGATGATTGCCTTGAGCTGGGGGGAGTTTCCCAATTATGTCTATTCCCCATCTTGCAAGTGGCCAAGTTGGTTCAATGTGCTGAATTGGATTAGCTGGGGCATTTGACTTGCTTGCTGAAATTTGGCAATTGTGACAAGTTTTCACTATTTCCTTACTATCTTTTTTTTGAGTCAAGTTGGCCAATAGAACCCTTGTCTAAATGCTTTTTTTCGCTATGGCTCTTGGGCTCGCATGATTTCCACATGTTCCACTATGTATTTTTTTTGTAGCAATTCTTTGCCTTCTTCGCTTGAAATGCATTTGAGTAATGGTTCACAAATGCCATGCTTGAAAAGTTGATTATTGACAAGCTTGTAATTTCTTGTTTTGTGCTTCATTCTTGTTTCTTCGGCTTCACTTTCTGGTTCGTAGAATCCTCTTAGAAAGGCTATTATTTCGATCTCCAATCTTTGCTTTCAATGATGTGGATATACTTTGGTTCTTCAATTTTTGCTTTTATTGAAGATTCTGAGAGTACTTGGTAAAAACACATCTGGTGGCAATTTTACTTTTTGGGCTGTTGCCTTTGCGATTTCATCTCGCTTCTTCGTTGTTTGTTCTTGAGATGCTTCGCATCGTGAATCCTTCGAAGTGTTTTTCTTGATCTCTAACGCTTTGCAAATACTTCGCTAGTTCGGGATCTTTTGCCTTGTAATTTTTCTCAACGTGGCCCGCAACAACCCGAGAATCTGCTTTTGATCGTGATTTTTGTACTCCCATTGCTCTTGCCTTGCGAAGCCCCAAAGAATGTGCTTCATATTCCGCGATGTTGTTTGTGCATCAAAATTCTAGTCTTGCCGCATATTTCATCTTGATGCCGATGGAAGTTATTATTATTTCGCTACACCAGCCGAGGAGCCCCATGCTCCATCATTCTTGACAAGACAAAGTCCACTCTTGATGATTTTTTTGATCTTCGTAACTTGTTGCCGGTGTCCAATCTGAAATAAAATCTGCCAATACTTGTGACTTTATTCTCGCGTTCTCTTCTCAAATTCGATGAAGTATTGTGAGATTTCAGCTGCCCATTTGCCAAGTCTTCCAGAAGATTTACAACTTTGGAGTACATCTTTGAGTGGTTGGTTTGTTGGGATTCTTACTTTGTGTGCCAAGAAATAATGCTTCAACTTTCTTGTTGCCATGAGTACTGCATATGCTATTTTTTCAATTTCGAGTAGAACATTTTTGAGCCGTAAAGGGCTTCGAGACAAAGTATATTGGTTCTTGTACCAAGGCGCACTTACAGACTTTCTCGGATCTTTGAGATGTACAAAAGTAATTCTTTTATCGGTGTTTGGTGTTGTTAATGTTGAAGGATTTGAGAGATACTTCTTTATTTCTTCAAAAGCTTTTTGTTGCTCTTCTCCCCATGTGAAGTTTGTCTTCGCTCCTTTGAGTGCTTGAAAAATTGGGAAGCTTTTTTTTCTGGCGACTTTGATATGAATCTATTCAAGTGAAGCCAATCTTCCTGTTAGCTTTTGGATGTCTTTGATGTTCTTTGGAACTGTTTTGCATGATTGCTTTTATCTTCTCTCGGATTTGGGTCAATGCCTTTTTCTTTGAAACTATACATCGAGGATCTTTCCCTTACGCACACCGAAGGTACATTTCTCGGATTGAGTTTGAGATTTGATTTTCTCAAATTTTCGAATGTTTGCTTCAAATCTTTTATGTGGTCTTCGCGTTTCTTGCTTTTTACTATTATGTCGTCAACATATGCCGCCAGATTGTCTCGATTTGATCTTTAAGTGCTACCAAAGTCATTCTCGATGAAGCTTGACCCGGCATTGCGAAGCCCCTCCGCCATTCTTTGGAAGCAATAAGTTCCAAATGGTGTGATGAAACTTGTCTTTTCTTCATCTTCTTTCTTCATGTAAATTTGGTGATATCCCGAGAAACAATCAAGGAAACTTAGCATCTCGCTTCTGCAGCTTGATCGACAAGTGTGTCGATTCTTGGTAAAGGGAAGTTATCTTTAGGGCAAGCTTTGTTTAGATCTATGAAGTCTATGCACATTCTCCATTTTCCATTACTTTTCTTCACCATCACAATATTTGCTAGCCAAGTTGTGAATTGGACTTCTCTTATGACCTTCGCGTCAAGCAATCTACGTACTTCAAATTTCGCAGCCTATTGTTCTATCTTCGGAGATCTTTCGTAACTTTTGTTTCTTTGGTTTGTAACTTGGGTCGATGTTTAGGCGATGCTCGATAATGTCTCTACCGACTCCTTCCAAGTCTTTTGCCGACCATGCGAAGACATCTTGATTGCTTCTTAGAAAACTTATCAATTGTTCTTCTTCTTCTTTTGCTAGATTGGCTCCTATGATGACTTTCTTGTCGTTATCATTGGATCTAACAAAACTTCTTTGGTTTCGCCTTGGAACATGTCTTCGCTTTCTTTTTGTGACTTCGCGTTCTCTGTTATTTTTTCTTCTTCTTCGATTTCTTCTATGGCCAAGACATTTCTTTTGAGCTGGAGTTGAATCTTTTTCAATGTTTCTAGCCTCCGTTTGATTTCTATGGATTGATATTGGTCCATTGATTCTTTGGAACTTTCATGCATAAGTAGGAGTAGTTTATCACAGCTTCGAACATGTTGGGCTTCCTCTTCCGAATATTGCATTGTAATGGCTATGCATTTCAACAACATCAAATGCTACTTGTTACGTTCTTGTATTGTTTTTTGCGTTTTGAAGGATACGGGCAAAGCACAATTCTTCCAATTGAGTTTATCCTCTTACCGCCGAAGCCAACCAATGGATATTCTCGCTCTTCCGTGTTTTGTCTTTTGATTTGCATTGCATCCGGTGTTGTTGCGAAGAGTATGTCTGCAGAGCTTCCTCCATCCACTAGGATTTTTGTAACATCCCATCCATCAATGTTTGCTTCTATGACCATGGCTTCCATGTGTGGATAGTCTTTAAGTTTCATGTCTTGTTCTCGTGAAGATTATTGGTTGATGCGACCATCTTGTTTTCTTGTAAGGTCCCTCCATTGTTATTGCGTTGACTCTTCGAAAATAGTTTCTTTCTCGTTGTTGGTTGCATGCTCTATGCTGTTCCCTCCATAAATTGTCATTATTCTTCATCTCGCTTCTTTGTTGAAAGAAAGCTGGTGAGCCGTTGTTTTGAACATTTGGGGTGTTGTTTGCCACCGAAGCTTCAGGTTGTAAGTTTTGTGTTTGTCCCCAATGTGGCGGAGCTATTGCTAGTGGTTGGCAATTGTATATTGGGGGTGGTCCTGGTAGCACTTGTTGGTTGTAACTTGGATTGAAGTATGCTTGATTATGAAGTGCTTGCTTGAGACAAAAAGTTTATTGATCTTTGATTTTCCATCGATTTGCCTTCTTGTTGTAATTGCTCTATGCTCTTCTTCACCATTGGGCACATCTTCGATGTGTGGCCAGCCCCTTTGCCATGAATGATGCAATACATTTCTTCGGGCTTTAGAATCCTTCTTTCTCCGAATCTTTGATTGAAACCTCCTCTTTGGCTGTTATTGAAGTTTCGTTGTTGTCTTGGCTTTCTTTGGTTATTTTGTGCCTGGATGTTGTCTTCGCTCTCGCTTTCGTTGTTAATTTGGTTCACGAAGCGCGCGGTTGATATTGATGGTGGTATGGTCTTATTTCGAAATTTTGTGGTTTGAACTGATTGTTTGATTTTGCTTGATTTCTTTGTGCATTCTCTTCCTCAGTTTTCTTTTGAAATCATCGCCGTCGATCTTGCATATTTTTGAAATTCTTCATACAATTGGGCAACAGGTTGTTGGTCTTTTCCCTCTTGAGGTGCGAAGACAATTGTCGGCTCTCGAGGCCCGTGATTGCAAAGCAATGATGACGACTTCGCCTCGATACTTCTCGAATTTGGGTCTTCATTTGAATGAACCTCTTGTAATATTGGATTATTGGCTCTTTTGGGTATTGCTTGATGTCAAACAAGTCATCACTTGTCGCCCCTGTGTGTTGAAATCCTTGGAAATCAACTAGTAGAGTTGTTCGAAGTTGTTCCCAATTTTTGAGGGATCTTGGCTTGAGCGAAGCGTACCATTTTCGAAATGGCCCTTTCATTGCCATTATAAGTGCCTTCGCTAGTGTTTTATCATCGCCTCCTCCCCGATTCAACAAACCGCTTCAAGCTCATCAAGAATTGTCTTGGATCCGTCAAACCTTCGTAAGTTGGTATGACGTTGAATTTGAAGCCTTTTGGCCATTTTGCCATTTGTAAGTCTACCGATAATGGGGAATCTGGGTTGATTGTGACTATTGCCTTCTCGTTGTTCTGATTTATTTTGACTTCATTTGTGATGATGACTTCGCGGTCTTGATCATTGAGCTCTTCATTCAATCTTTATAACTTTGCTTCAGCTTCCTCTATTCTTTGTTTCATTGTCTTTTCTCTGGTTCTGGCTTTGCAAGCCTCAAGCTCTTTTTGTTTCTTGATCAGTTCTTCTTCTAATTCTTGTAACTTTCTTGCTTCTTCACTCTGACTTTCTTGAGGAGTGATTTCTTTGGAGATATTGTCTTCGCTTGTTCTTGGTACTTCATTCTCTGTTGTTGTTGTTTCCTCGGCAACGCTTGCCGACTTGTTCTTGGGAGGTCTTCCCATGATTTCTTGATGGCCGTGGGATAGATCGTTGCTCACACAAACGGTGGGCGCCAAGATGTTGGGTGAATATTCAACACAACATGTTATTGATGATGATATGGTTTACAAAATGGCCATTCAATATGGCGTTTACAAAGGATCCCAGGGGGTATTTATAGTCCCCCCTGGCTTCGTAGTTATCCAAAAACACTAAGAATTCTAAATTGATCTTCTACAAATTGTTTCTTCTTGGCGAAGATACATCCTTCATCTTCGCGAGGCTTCAAAGGCAATGTTTAGCCGCAATGCTTCTTATCCTCTTGTAGCTATTTCAAGAACTTCGCAAAGAAAGTCCCCCGTGGCCATCTTCGCTCGGATTCTTAACTCATTCTTTCTTATTTTGCTCTTGTTATTCTTTCACGAAGCCAAAGCCTTGCGAAGTCATCTTCAGATGTTGGGTGAATATTCAACACAACATGTTATTGATGATGATATGATTTACAAAATGGCCATTCAACATGGCGTTTACAAAGGATCCCAGGGGGTATTTATAGTCCCCCTGGCTTCATAGTTATCCAAAAACACTAAGAATTCTAAATTGATCTTCTACAAATTGTTTCTTCTTGGCGAAGATACATCCTTCATCTTCGCGAGGCTTCAAAGGCAATGTTTAGCTTCGCAATGCTTCTTATCCTCTTGTAGCTGTTTCAGTAACTTCGCAGCGAAGTCCCCGTGGCCATCTTCGCTCGGATTCTTGACTCATTCTTTCTTATTTTGCTCTTGTTATTCTTTCGTGAAGCCAAAGCCTTGCGAAGTCATCTTCGATGTAGAACTTTGACTTTGTTCTGCAAGTATCCTGAAATCTTCAAAGTTTGGGACGAAAGTTAAACAGAAACCAAAGTTAGATCCCAACACATATATATATCTTCTTCTTGCCCCCCGGGCCTTAAGTTACCGAAGTAAAATTCTCTAGGGGGCTTCTTCAAATAGCACGATGGTTGTAAATATTCATCGGCTATATTGCATGCTCAGGGCGATAACAAAGTATCGGCCATACAAATTCACATACACGAGTATGCATGGCCGAAACAAAATATTTCGGCTCTTGATCATTGATAAGCATAATAATCTGGTGATCCTCCATAATATAAAGACCCATACCAAGGGTCAACATAAGAATATGAGGGATAACCATGCATACCGTGAGATGAATTCCACATATGCACAGGCAGAGAAAATGGATGATGCCATGACCAAAGATTTTGATGATTTGGTGCAAACCTCCAACTTGGCAATTGTGTCTTGAACCTTTTCCTTTGATTCTTTGTTTGTGATGCACCACTTGCTTGATCATCATCCTTTCAATTTTTAATGCTTCCTTTAAGGACCCATGCTAAGCCCCTTTCTCTTAGCTTCTCTCAGGCTTTGAGCTTCGCAATTCTTTTTTCCCCGCCACCTTGGTAAACCGATTGAGCACGTTGGTTTTGTCTTCATTGTGGACAATGACAATTCTTTCTTGTTCTTAGATACTTTTATCTTCTTTTGTTCAGATTTAGTACCTACAATATAAATGGCTGAATTTTTAACTTGTTTACCATCAATAGCCGGTGATTTTTCAACAATGTAATCGGCTTTTCAATGGTGTCATTCAGATCTGAATTTTTTTTTTTTCCGTCCATCATATTTCACGCGGTAAACTTGTTTTTACCACCTTCCCTCTTGGCACAGCTCTACGGACCGATTTTAATCAAATCGGTCTTTGTAAGATGATGACTCTTTCAAGCGTTTCGGAGCTGCATACTCCACATGTTGTGGCTCAAAATATGACGGAACATTCACCTTTCTTTGCCAATATTGTTTTTGAGGCTTATGCTTTGGAGGCAATCTGTGATGCTTGGATTTTCTTCAATAGATTCTCTTTCCCTATCTTTGTATATTTAGCTAAGAGCTCCTCGAAGCTAAGCTTTGGCCTCCTATTGCCTTTTTTCCTTGCCATGTTCCTTGCCTCCATTAACTTTATGAGCATCCTCCTTTTTTCTTCACCTTGATGGTCATGCTCCAAAGAAGGATCTCCGGCCGATTCCCCTTGCTCAATGGAATCAATCGGCTTTTGGTGGAGATGGAGAGATTTTATTTGCCCCCAGTGTCTTCTAACATTGGAGCAACTTTGTTATCCTTTGAAACATTTTCAATTTTAATTTCATGGACAACAATCATGTCTTCACTTGAGGGTCTTCCATCTCTCTCTTGAGCGTTGGAGCTTTGGGCTTCAAGTGAATTGTCTAGTAGTGTAGGCGATTCAAAACCTGTTTACCATTAGGCCCGATTGAATCTAACCGGTCCACTTGTTGAGCCTCGAAAAACCTCAATCGGGTCATTATCGATGTCCGATTGGATCTCATGATGAAATACATTGCAATTATGAGTATTATGATCAAATGAATTACACAACTTGCAATATATAAGCTCTTCCAAGTTCTGAATTGATGGCAAAGCATTGTGATCAATATGTCTAATAAATTTACTTTTCAGCAACATGTTAAAGACATGATCACGATAGATAGAACCAAAGGTGAGCATTAAATTTGTAAGCCAAATTTCTTGTAGAAGACTAAAATTGACATCAATCCATTCGGCCACACCTTTACAATAATCTTTCATGCCGAATTAAATGTAGAACAAGCATTAGCATGAGCAATATTCTTCAATCTTAGCCCCGAATCATAAAACCCAAAGTAATTGCAAAACTTATATCTCATTCGGGACCAAGTATGAATTGAATTTAAAATAAGTAAAGCAATCCACATATATGTATAATTCACATTAAGCATTGGGAAAAGCTTTAACTTCAACAACACATTATCATCGGCCTTCCAATTGAAGACAACATGTAGGCCGATGTAATCTTGTACCTTAGTGACGAAAGATGTAGCAACCAAGGTTCTGCTCTTGATGGTCTCATCGTTAGCAATACCTTTGGAAAGAGTTTGTGTGCTCTCTCTAACGTCACTGATTTTCTCCTCAGGCTCTTCTTGCATCTCGATGCCCATCATAGTAGTGGAGAAACTTTCTGAAGCGCCTGTGGAAAAATCTACAACAACAAGAATCGGCTTAGCCGACTTCGGAAGTCGTCAATGCCGATTCATGCTCAATGACGACAACCTTAGCTAGCTCGGCTGCCTGCCTCGGGGTTGGCTTAGCCATCTCAAGTAAGGTAGTTGGCCTAGCCGACTTAGTTGGCTCTTTCTTATCGAAGCACGATTGGCTATGGCTCAATCGGCTACGAGATAAGTATTGCTGCCCATTGTGAGTTTCGCTAGCACACTCTCTCCTTTGGTGAAGATCTTGACACATTATTGAGCGAAGAACCAATACTCCACATTTATATGTGTGCTGCACTTTTTGCTTATAAATAGCTTGACCGATTTGAGCAATCGGTCTTGCTGATTTTTTCTGTCCACTAGTTCTAAACTTGTTTTGGCCAACTTTTAGAATTGATTCCAAAGCAATCCTTTTTGGACGATGACACTAGTGGTTGACCTCTCGCTTGTGAATGGGAACACGAGTTTGCCCCCGAGCGTAAGACTTGATGGTGATCTTGAGACTTTCCCGATTGTCACTAGATTTTTCTAACACCACCTCACGATCCGAGATTTGCTTTCTCTTCTTAGGCTCTCTAGGCTCGCCGATTATAACATTTTTTTCCAATAGTGGAATTGGCTTGCCCCGGTCGAATTAAAATGGCAGGATTATTTTTCTCCAGAATTTCGGCCATCGAAGGTGTCTTCCTGCAAGGTAAAGAATGTCCATCCTCTCCTAAATTGGTCTTATCGGTTTTGGATGCCGAAGAGACCATTTTTTGATTGATTGCCGAGGCAATCGGCTTAGCCGACCGAAAAGTCGGCTTGACCGATTCAAAGGCGGGTAGTTGTTTCACATAAGGTAAAAATCGTCTTGGTGGACTTTAAAGCCGGTTTAGCCGATTCTAAGGGAGCATGCAACTTTTCTCTCTTTCTCGTATCTCCGAGGTATTTTTGTGCAAAGTCCTCATTTTGCTTTTCTAGCATTTTCTAAAAACTCGACATTACCTCATCAAAATCAGTTTCAACCGAGTATACCTTGCCAAACTTTCTTTGAATCGGCTATCATGGGAATTATGAGAAGCCGAATCATGAATAGGGGCATTGATATGAGGCGCTAAATTTGTATTGATTCGCTATGGTTATTAGTAACATGTGTAGCCGAATCATGAGCATTAGTTCCTGCATATGATATTGATTTTGGAGAGCAATTTATTTTTGTCATGCATCGGCATATCACGTTGTGAACTTATAGCCGATGAACGTACATGTGGCATGTTGCTAGAAGAATTATAACTCAATAAATTTTCAGCATACATCGGCTCTTTATCATGATATACATAATTATGATGTGAAGGAAAATTATCAACAGAAGTAGCCGATGAAACATATCTAGCACTATGATAACTAGCAACACCATCATGAGAATTAACGGTACTTGCAAAAGAATTATTATAATCATGTAATTTATTTGCATGTACCTTAGGAGCGGTGTAATAATATTGCGAATCAACACTCTGATGCGCCCCCATGTGTAATCAGCAGCAGCTTTTGGTGTTTCTTGAGGGCAGCGAGATAGCAGATTTTCTCTTTCCTTGTAGATGAAGACACTGGGTAAAACTTCAGCTGACCTCCACGTGAAAACTTCTCGAAGGTTGCTTCAATGCTTCAAGTATATGTATATTGTATATATTAATTCGATACACCACAACAGCCTTGAAACAAACGTTGCTTGAATGTTATCTCTGATTTGACCAAATAACCACAACACACACAATCGGCCTTGCGGGGCCTGATTTGTCGTCGGGCTTGTAGCAACAAAATTCCAGTTGACCTTGAAGCCGGAAATAATGGCGATCACGTCAAATAGATAACAGATTGATTAAGAATAATGGCTAGGGTAGATAGATTCGGCAGCAAAGTAGAGCCGAAACAATTCTTCTTCCCCAGCGGAGTTGCCAAAAAGTGTGTTGACACGAAACTAGGGCTTCGCACCAACACACCGAGAGGGCCTTGGACGCCCACGAAGGCCGCGATCGACCTTGGAGCAGCGAGCACCGCAGCGTGGCAGCCCAAACCGATCTAGGGAACGGTAGGGGCGCGTGAAGCTCGGTGACGGCTGAAAGAACCTCCGAACGCACCTCCGGGAAGACCCGTCGGGAGGACGCACGTGAGGGGTGCTCTAGGACCAGCATGGCCGCCTAGAACGCCGATGAAGAACGCGGAGTTTGCCGCCAAACAGCAAGATAGAGGGGTTGAAGGAAGAAGATGACCTACAAACGGGACAGGAGATAGATTGGTTGTCGATTGGATGTAGATGGGATCAAATTGGCCATGAACCTCTCATTATATAGAGGGGGGGGTGGTCTTCTCCCCTTAGGAAACCATCTTAGATACGTTTCCAATCATAAAACTTGCCTAAAAACCGATTAAGAATCAAATCGGTTCGGAATTAGAGTCTCCCAACTTGCTGGAGGGTAGAGACGAAAATT
This sequence comes from Hyparrhenia diplandra, assembly GCA_015847255.1. Lineage (NCBI taxonomy): Eukaryota > Viridiplantae > Streptophyta > Magnoliopsida > Poales > Poaceae > Hyparrhenia > Hyparrhenia diplandra. The sequence continues at coordinate 105,339 of JADLZK010007858.1, forward strand.
TCTGGACACCCAAGACATGTCTGGGGTCCTTGCTGGAGGGTGGAGACGAAAATCGCTGGACACCTAAGACATGTCTGGGGTCTAGTTGATTAATCTCCCAAAATTCATAATTAATTCATCCGGACTCCAAATGAGGCAAACCATATATGTTTTTTTTTCGATCAGCGCGACGAGAGGAATGCAATGGTGAAGTACGTTATTACTTTTGAGGAACTTTTTATCCAGACATTTTTGGGTGTCAACACGTTGCTCATACGGCGTCGCCGGATTTTGCAGATCGCGTCCGTTCGCCCTTCCAAGCAGCACGCAGTAGACCTACCATCTCGCCCCGTTTTTGCCCTCGGTGAGACGCCCTCTTTCCCCTCTTTCGTTTGGTACCGGTTGTGTCCATTTTGGTGGCCGGAATCGCTTTTGAATCGCCGACGAGTTTCCTCGTCGCCGCCATGGCAAATTGTGTGGCTGTTCTTCTCTCGGTGAGAACACCATCGCATCTTCCAGATTTAATCCTCGAGCGCCCATCGCAAATCCGACGGATCTCATCAAATGATACCCCTTCGCCGGGAGTTTTACTAAAGAGACCCTCGGTCCGTCATTTTCCGCCCAAGTCCCCGGCTGTATAGAAAGCCCAAATTTGTTTTATTTTAAATAGAAAATCAGTTCAGCCTATTTACAAGTTTACCAATCGACCTTGTTTTAATCATAAAATCTGCTTTTTAAACCCAATTCGAACCGTTCAAGTTGCGTTAGAATGTCTCGTCATTTATATGTTTAACTCATTGTTAGTCAGGTTTTAAACTTTTTAATTTTTGATTTTGCATTAGCTTTATTATTTTGTTAATTGTTAACCTTATAAATTCCATATCTCCGCCGTTTTAGATCCAATTCGGTGAATTTGACGCCTATGTGATCGTAGCGACGTAAACTAGTGTTTTAAAGCATTTTCAATTTATTTATTTGCTGATGGTGTACTGTTCTCATAATATGTCTTTGTTTTCTTTGTGTATGATTGTGTGGACGATTGAATGTTGCTGCGTGATAATTGCTATAGACGGTGAGCTATACATTGCGGAATCAGAGCTTCTCGGTAATCTTGAGCGTCAGGAGTTCTCCAATCAAGGCAAGTATAGCATGGGAAATTCCTTGTTGTCCTATTCACCTTAATAATTACGTTCATTATGCATGTGTCCGCCTTGATCGACATTAAGGATTTCCTAGCTATTGTTAACTTGTACCTTGCCACCTATGGGTTTGCATTTGGGTAGTAATTTTGCTAGTGCTCTACCTACACCAAATTTTGTTCTTGTTTAATGGTTAATGCAAAGAATCATGATTTATGATGTTGTTGGTAATATTGATCATAGGGCTTAAAGAGCATGTGTTTTATTTATTTATGGTGCTCTTAGCTCTCCGTAAGGACTTATTTTGTAACTGATCATCCGGGACATACAAGATAAGCTATGGGGGTCACGTGGCTCTAGCTCTAGTTGATCAAAGGATCTTGTCTAACTATTTGTTGGGGTTACCGGTTAGGAGATATACAGGGGTTTGTACCTGTGGGCCACTGACATGTTAGACAACCCTTTGAAAGGCTTTATACGATTTTCATTGGCCGTGGAAATCATAACCCATAGTGAAAGTGTACACCTCTGCGCAGAGTAAAAACTAATATATCAGCCGTGTTCGCGGTTATGAACGGCCTTGGAGACACTTACAAAATAGATGATCATTGTTTAATATCTGTTTATGATTTATTATTATTCATACTTGTTCGTTCATGTGATTATGGGTTGATGGGAAGTTCTTGATGCTAATGCTTAAAACTTTGACAACTAAAAGCAAAATGCGCAGTTTAACCGATTGTCTATCCTTTTTTGAGCCTCATATACACCCATGTTATATTTGTTGAGTACGACATGTACTTACGCTTGTTTTACATTCAATATTTGGAAAATCCCGGATGGGTAAATGAGACTTTGGAGATGAAGATGTGTTTTTCAAGGGCTTGATGTCAACAGGCTTGGCAATCCTCGTGGATTTTAGAGCAAAGACCGGAGTGCTAGTCGTTTTACTTCCGCTTTGTTAGACCTTGCTTTTATTCATGTAATGAATATTAAACGTTATGTAATAAGCTTTGGATATGATACTCCAAGTGATTTGTCTTGCATATGTGTGTGATTGATCTCGGGGCACATATGTAATCCTTGTATTCATTTTTGTTCCTTAAAAACGGGTATGACAAATTGGTATCAGCTCTCCGTGGTCGATCAGAGGGACGCAAGCCTAGGTAGAAATTGTCGGCTTAAGGTCTTCAAATTGTTTCAACCCCTTGTTCATGTCTCAACTCCTTGATTTGACATGCTGTTAGAATCATCTCTAACCACATTCTTGCAACATCTGAAGAATAGTTTTAAGATCTTTGCCCTTAACATGAAAACCATGATAGTATCATAAGATTTAGTTAATGTTTGAAGTGTGAACATTTATTGTTATGTTGCTTTGTCATTATGCATATGCTTGATTTGAATTTTTGTAATGAGTGCTGGAGCTTTGTTGGCATGTCCACAAGTTCCCTAGTTAAGAATATTAAGGTTATAGCTAATATATGCATAATGGGCTTGGCTATCGTGTTTCTATCCTTACTGTCTTCCTAGAGCAGTCTATCACAAGTTGAAGTTTCTCGCTGTCTGGAATTCATTAAGGCTTACATATATGTGGTGTTGACTACAGATGGTTGCTCGTGGAGGAAGAGGTGGTCGAGGCCGTGGTAGGGGCAGGGGTGCCGCTAACCCACCCCCCCCCCCCCCTTTGATGACAGCTGAGGAGTTGATGACATTGCAAGGGCAACTCATGCAAACAATGATGCAATTCATGCAGAATAATCAAGGTAATCAGGGAGGAGGTGGAGGACAGCAGCATCCACCCAGAGACAAGCATGGAGATTTCTTAAAGGGGCATCCTCCATATTTCTCTCACGCTAAAGATCCTCTTGAGGCTGATGACTGGCTGCGAACTATAGAGAGGCAGCTCAACATTGTGCAGTGCGATGATGCTCAGAAGGTGCTATATGCTTCAGGGAAGTTGCAAGGAGCTGCACTAGATTGGTGGGAGTCATACCTTTATGGGCGTCCCAACAATGCTCCTCCAGTCACTTGGCGGGGAGTTTTTGCGAGAGACTTCGAGAGCTAGCCAAATTTCGATGGTCCGATAGCGGCCAAGCAAAGCGGAGTTCAGATCTCTCGAGGCAAGGTTCCATGACGGTAATAGAGTACCGTGACCGGTTCATCCAGCTCTCTCGCTATGCTCCCGATGATGTCAGGGATGATGCAAATAAGCAACGCCTATTTCTCCAAGGGTTGTATGATTCTCTTAGGCTTCAGCTCATGTCCAACTCTTATGCAAACTTCCAGGAGTTGGTGAACCGCGCTATTATTATAGATAATGAGCACAATGTGATTGACAAGAAGAGGAAGGGAAATAGAGAAGCCTCGGGAAGTAACACCCGTCCTCGTTTTGGTTCTCAGTAGAGGTACCATGGGCCGACCAGCAGTCACTAGAATCAGCCATGTCCTCAGTACCCACAAAATAATCGATGACGCCAGCCGCCCTCGAATTATCAACGTGGTGGACCTCAAACACCGCATCAGGGAAATCCCAATTCCACTCCAATGAAGAACATCCCCAGTACTCCTGTTAAATGTTATCGCTGTGGTGATTTGGGACATTATGCTAGCAGGTGTACCAAGAGGTTGAACCCAAAAACACCCCAGAAGCAGAACAGTAGCAATCAGAAGCCGTCTTCTTACTTTGGACGGGCGAATAATGTGTCCGTTGATACTGTGCAGGAAGCGCCTGGAATTATGATGGGTACGTTCAACATCAACTCTATCCCTGCCACAGTTCTTTTTGATTCTGGAGCTTCGCATACATTTATTTCCCAAACATTTGTTAGAAACAATAGCATATCTATGATATCCATGAAAAGCAACATTTTAGTAAACTCACCGGGTGGAACTTTGCAAGCTATGTGTCGTTGCCCCTCTGTCACTCTCTCTTTAAGGGGGGTAGACTTTATAGTTAGTCCGATTGTGCTGAGAACATCCGGTATTGACATGATTCTGGGATTGAATTGGTTGGGGAAATATCAAGCTAATATTCAGTGCCAAGAGAAGATGGTAGAGGTAACTGCACCTAATGGAGACCGAGTCAGTGTTGAAGTAGCGGTGCAACCACCACCTACAGGCATAGTGAACCAGCTTCATGATGATAGCCACCAGCAGGACTATATTGTGGATGAGTTTCCGGATGTCTTCCCTGATGATTTGCCAGATATGCCACCTGACCGAGACATTGAGTTTATTATTGAGTTATTACCTGGTACTGCACCTATTGCTAAGCGTCCATATATAATGGGGGGTAAGGAATTAGAAGAACTCAAGAAACAGTTAAAGGAGTTGCAGGAGAAAGGTTTCATTCGTCCTAGCTCTTCACCTTGGGGTGCACCCGTGATCTTTGTTGACAAGAAGGATGGTACGCAGCGTATGTGTGTGGATTATCGTTCTCTTAATGAAGTTACTATCAAGAATAAGTATCCATTGCCTAGAATTGATGACTTATTTGATCAGTTGAGAGGTGCTTGTGTGTTTTCTAAGATAGATCTTCGTTCTGGTTACCATCAGTTGAAGATTCAAAGTTTAGATGTGCCCAAGATAGCATTTACTACGAGGTATGGGTTGTATGAGTACACAGTTATGTCTTTTGGTTTGACCAATGCTCCTGTATACTTTATGTACATGATGAATAAAGTGTTTATGGAGTATCTTGACATGTTTGTGGTGGTATTTATTGATGATATATTGGTGTTCTCAAAGACTGAAGAAGAACATGCTGAACATCTCAGATTGGTGTTACAGAAACTTAGAGAGCATCAGTTATATGCTAAGAGGAGTAAATGTGAGTTTTGGTTGAAGGAAGTTTCTTTCTTAGGTCATGTTGTCTCTAATGGTGGAATATCAGTGGATCCAAGTAAAGTGAAGGATGTGTTGAATTGGAAGCCACCTACAGATGTAAGTGAAATTCATAGCTTTCTTGGATTGGCTGGTTACTATAGGAGGTTCATTGAAGGGTTTTCTAAACTTGCTAAACCAATGACTGCTCTGTTAGAGAAGAATGTCAAGTTTGTGTGGTCAGACAAGTGTCAATCTAGTTTTGAAGAGTTCAAGGAAAGGTTGACTACAGCTCCTGTGTTAGTATTGCCTGATCTAAGTAAGAAGTTCTCTATTTATTGTGATGCATCTCGTCTTGGTTTGGGTTGTGTTCTTATGCAAGAGGGCAAAGTTGTTGCATATGCATCCAGATAGTTGAGAAAGCATGAACTTAATTATCCTACTCATGATCTAGAGTTAGCCGCAATGGTTCATGCGTTGAAGATCTGGAGGCACTATCTAATTGGGCATAAGAGTGATATATATACCAATCATAAGAGCTTGAAGTATATCTTTACTTAGTCTGACTTGAACTTGAGACAACATCGTTGGTTGGAGTTGATCAAGGATTATGATCTTGATGTGCACTATCATCCTGGTAAAGCAAACGTTGTGGCCGATGCACTTAGCAGGAAGAGGTATGCCAATGAGTTTCGGGCAGCACCTAAGACTAAGGAGTTATGTGCAGAGTTTGAGCATCTCAACTTGGGAATCGTCTGCAATGTTGTGGAGATAGAAGTGACACCCACCTTGGAGGAAGAAATCCGCAAAGGTCAATTAGTGGATGAGAAACTGAAAGAGATAACAAAAACGTAGTAACTGGCAAAGCACCTGGGTTCCATATTGATGATAATGGTACTTTATGGTTTGGGAAAAGGATCTGTGTGCCTGAAGTGAAGTCTATTCATGATGCAATATTGAGAGAGGCACATGAGTCAGCTTATTCTATACATCCTGGTAGTACTAAGATGTATCTTGATCTTAAAGAGAGGTATTGGTGGTATGGTTTGAAGAGGGATGTAGCAGAAAATGTGGCCTTGTGTGATACTTGTCAACGTGTGAAAGCTGAGCATCAGAGACCAGCTGGATTGTTACAACCAATGAGGATTCCTGAGTGGAAGTGGAAAGAAGTTGGTATGGATTTCATAGTGGGATTGCCACACACATAGAAAGGTTACGATTCTATTTGGGTAATAGTGGACAGATTGACAAAGGTTGCTCACTTTTTGCCAGTCAAGACTACCTATAGAGGACCCCAGTTAGTTGAGTTGTATATGGAGAGGATAGTATGCTTACATGGAGTCCCAAAGAAGATTGTGTCAGATAGAGGTGCCCAATTCACGTCTCACTTTTGGGAGAAGGTACATGAGTCTTTGGGAACCAAGTTGAATTTTAGTACAACCTTCCATCCACAGACTGATGGACAGACGGAGAGGGTTAATCAGATCTTCGAGGATATGTTGAGAGCTTGTGCACTACAATATGGTACTAGTTGGGATAAGAGTTTGCCATATGCTGAATTCTCTTATAACAATAGTTACCAACAGAGTCTCAAGATGGCACCGTTTGAAGCATTGTATGGGCATAAGTGTAGAACACCATTGTTCTGGAATCAGAGGGGAGAGAGTCAAGTGTTTGGAACAGATGTGCTTAGAAATGCTGAAGAGTAGGTAAGAAAGATCAGAGAGAACCTGAGGGTAGCACAAACCCGTCAGAAGAGTTATGCCGATACTAGAAGGAAGGATTTGAGTTTCAATGTGGGCGATTACGTTTATTTGAAAGTATCACCTATGAGGAATGTTAAGAGGTTTAACATGAAAGGAAAGTTAGCACCAAGGTATGTTGGTCCTTTCAAAATTCTAGCAAGACGTGGTGAAGTGGCTTATCAATTGGAATTGCCTCCTAGTTTGTCTGGTGTGCACAATGTGTTTCATGTGTCTCAACTTAAGAGATGTTTGCGAGTACCTGAAGAGCAAATACCATTGGAAGACCTTACTGTTAAGGAGGATCTCACATATGAGGAATTTCCAATAAGGATCTTAGAGACAACTGAAAGAGTCACTAGAAGTCGGGTTATTAAAATGTGCAAAGTTCAATGGAATCGGTATTCAGAGGCGGAGGCTACATGGGAAAGAGAAGAGGAATTGAGAAAGACATATCCGCACTTTTTGAGTAAGCGCAGCCTAAATCTCGGGACAAGATTTTCTTTAAGGGGGGTAGAGTTGTACCACCCGAAAATTTGCATTTTTCAAAATTAGGCCAAATTGATTTAATTAAGCATTTTTTTTGTGAGCATTGGAATTTAGTAACATAATAAATTTTGTGAAGATAAAATCAACTATAAGGTCTAGCTACATGTATGTGCACTCATGTCTTTGCATTGATACTTTTGTATTGTTTGGATTTGATCAACAAAGAGCAAAAAGAAATTCAAATTGATTTGAAAAGGTTTGGAAAAAGGATTTAAATAAAAAGAAAATTTATTTCTTTTCCCTCTCACTCTTTTTCTCTCCTTTCAGCCCAACCGGGCCGTATGGCCATCTTGTTTTCCCTTGCCCGAGTGGCATTTTCATTTGTTCGGCCCGCGACCGCTCGTCACTTCTATCTCTCGGGCCGCATTTGCTCGCCTAGCATGCTATCGAGAGCAGCTTTGCAAAGATCGCTGTCTTCTCGTCTCCTTGTTCGATTACGACTCGAACCCGACGCCCGGTGTGTAGCTGCCCGTCGTTTCCTCGCTCGATAACGCAGCGAGTAATGGCGCGTGTTTCCCCCTTCACCGCGCCTTCTTAAACCGAGCAGCCAACGCCGCGATGCACTTTTCCATCTCTCGCGCACTCCTATCGCAGTTTAGCAAAGCAGCAGCGACGAACCCCTAGGCGCGCCGCCGCCGGAGAAGAACCGACGTCGCCAACGTCTCGTCTCTGCAGTAAGACCCGCGCCGAGTTCCGCATCGTCCGCACGAACTCGCCGGTGACTTTTCTCTCTTTTTCTTGAAATGCGTTGCTCATACGGCGTCGCCGGATTTTGCAGATGTTGCATTTCTTAAGCGCAATCACTAGAAACAGGTTTAGAACCCATCTCTAATAACGGCGCAAGAAATGCTTGTTGACATTTCTTAACGCAATCACCAAAAAGGCGATCACGCTTAGATATGTCTGTTGGTATTCTGCAACGTTTACAGAACAAGTCCACAAGCGCACGGAAATACCGTTGTAGCATTTCACCCGGAAGTATTCAGGGTATCGTTATTTATATTTTTCCCAAAGGAAGGCATGGTGTAAAAGTCTCTAATTCGGACATGGTCAAGATGACACGAATGTATAATAGACCAATGCTCATAATAGGGGTAAAACAAGATAGGTAGTAGGATAACTTGACACACACACTCAAGCCAATCTCAAGGATAAAGGTAAAAGAATGAATAAAAGAATAAGTCTAACATGGAGCAGGCATATCCTAGATAGTCATGTCAAGATAGCAGATACACACATGTTTTACTGTTAGAGATTCTAAGTCAAGATAGCCAAGGTCTCTGCTGAATTACTTCGGGCACCGGCAATCGCCCAAACTGGGATGGAGACCAGCAATTGCACTGCGCCACACCCGAACGTGGGGGGATTACAAGGGACGGACAAGGCTGTCACAACCCAGCCGCCTACCCATCAACCGTGGATGTGCCACAAAAAGATAGGCAACCCCCAGCCCGGACACCACGTCTACACTAGTGATTATCACTCTAGCGTGTTAACAAGGCTTACCCGTCCCTGGGGTCCTTCTACTAGAGCGCCGCCCCGAAGGAACGACTATCAATCCCGCAACCCAACATCAACTAAGTCTAATTCTAGGTAGAACTCATCATATCGATCTAGCTCTTGGTCTAAACATGTATGTATGATAGATTAAGCACGATGTTCTATAAGACAAGATCATGATATAGGAACTATAGACTAGTTCATCAATCAAGATTATATCAAAAGAACTTTGCTCTAATTCAAGAACATGACTATATTGATAAAATAAGAGCAAGAACAAAATGGAACTCTTGATATTATTCATACCGAAAGATACAAGATGCCCAAGCTCTCCAAGATAGCTCATTGCCTTTCTCCTTTATTCTACTACTACTAACCTACAAAGAAGAAGAAGAAGAAGAAGAAGGAAGAGGAAGAGTGGCTCTCTTGTGTGGTGTGTGTTGAATGAAGGGGGAAAGGGCCTCCTTTTATAGGTAGAGGAGAGGGGGTGTTGGTAAATCTAACGTCATTATAACATAAGGTGGAGTTAATCTCACCTAAGGCTATATGCCATCAAAAGATACTCGGTGTGGTTCATCTCTTAACACTACTATGTGCTAGGTTGTCATCCCCAGCAATAATGCTAGGAAATGCATATGTGATACTTGTGATATGTGTTGTTTGCAATCTAAGAAAATAAATATAAAAGGTCTATCCGCAGTTTACGATATAAATACCCTTTGTAGCATTTCAGGGAGTAATCCAGGTTTTGTCATTTATATTCTACCACAGGGAGGAATAATCTAAAGGTGGGTACTAACATAATTAATAAGTGGCATACTTATGAGAGTTTTGTTACTAGTGCTTACTTTAGTAGGGGTAAACCAATAATGATAATAATATGATAATGATAAAAAAAGGCAGAGGCATCACACACAGAGATAGAGAATAACTACTAAGTTAGACTTAACATTGGACTACTTTAAGAGACAAAATTCATCTATAGCATTTAATCTACTAAGTCATTACATCTACTCTAAGGTATATGTTATCATCTATAGCATAGTAGACTCTAGATCATGTATCCGGACGACTATCAAGGAAAATCAAGAGCGAAACAAGATTTTCCCCATAATCAATGTCCACGTGTCTTATAAACGGAGGGTGGATTCCAAAGGACTCAACAGGACTGTCACTCCCGCGATCTACCACACGGCCCGGAATATAAGGTGCATTCGCAGGTAAATCATATATAAGCACCACGCTTACATAAATATCTTTACCACCTAATCCACTCGAGTATTGAATTAGGCGCTCTACGAATAGATACATATATCTATCATAAACTACATCTATATCAATCATACTATTAGAATAAAGTAAGAACATAGCAAACAAACACATATTATTAATAAAGTACAAAGTCATAGATACAAGATAATTCATACCGTAATACTTGAAGATCGAGAACTCTGGGTAGGCACACCCAGCTCTAATTGTATCCAATACGCTAATCAACTTGGATGAACTAGAACTAGATGAACTAGAACTAGAACTAGTAGCTAACTCTAATCTCTGGTGGAGAAACTCTCTTCTACTTCTGCCTGACTTTGGTTGATAATGAATTACAATGAACTAGTATGAGTTAGGGTTTAACCCTGGGGGCAGATGGTCTTCTTATATAGGCCTTGGTGATGAACGATGACCATTGGATCAAACCGACCTTCAACAACGGCGTAGATACAACCACAAAGTCGGTGGTAAACCGACCTAGAAGTCGAGGGCGACTTCTTGGCCCCCACCGGGCGGCCGGCCAAATATGGATCGGGCGCCGCCGTGTCCCCGCCTCCTCCCGGCCTCACGGTTCCTTCCCGGTGTCCTCTGGTACCTTCTAGAATGTTTTAGTTCACTTTTCGGGTTGAGTTGCTTCACGGTCAAGTCTTGTCATCATATGTCTTGTATATTCCGGAACTTTCTCCATCTTTCTCTGCATTTATCTGTTAAGTCCCTGGAAATACATAATTCACCAAAACTTGTGGAATTCATTAGTATAAACCTCTGAACTTAGTATTTATTCAATTTATGTCCTTATTTCATCTCTTGTTGACATATAAAAGTATAGGATAACAGGTGTCAACAAGCTCCCCCAAGCTTAACCTTTGCTAGTCTCTTAGCAAAGCTTTTCACCAGAGTGGATCAGGAGTTGCTACAATGAATTATTATCTCACAAATACACATGTCATCAATCTAAAATTCTCCTCCAAAGATAGGTGAAACATTTTGATCTTTCTTTTGAACAACATGGGCTTTTTTATCTGCACTTAAATCTTGGGTAATTGAAAGATAGAACAATCAAGTCAAGCACTATGTCTCAAACTCTTCATTTCACCTATTTCTCGAGTTTTTATAAATTTTTCAAAATAAAACTCGAGTTTCCATTGTATGACTCTTTCAAGTCTCTCATATGTGGTATTTTTGGATCCTTACCAAAGCAATGATGTGGTGCCTTTCTCTCAAAAGGTATATGGTATTTATGGAACATGGCAAAATGTATCATGTCTTCTCTCAACCTATCTACTAAAACTTATATCCGAGCTCTTAGGTGGGAGAGACAGTATACATACTTGCAAAGCATATATTGTAAAGTCAAACAACGGATCCAAAGGAACAAGTCATACAATGTGAATATATAGAATGTATTTGTGAGGTGGATATGTGGTGGTGATAGGATATAATGATTCTAATTCTACTATGCTCCTTTGAAGGAATTAATCTCTCTCTTTTTAATTTTCAAAGACATAGAAGAGAACTTGGGCTAGCTTTTTTTCTTTCTTTATTTTTTTCAGAGAGGCGGGCATCTAAGTACCCATTGTTTTCATTTGGACACTCGTCCATTTTTTTTTTACTCTCTTTCATTTTTCTCTTTCTTTCTAGAGAGGTGGGTCCTACTCACCCTCGGACTTTTTGTCCATTTTTTCTCTCTCTTTTATTATTTTAGAGATGTGGGCTCTACGCCCTCGAACTTGTGTTCATTTTTCATCTCTTTAGGGAGGTAGGCTCTACTCGCCCATAGGACACTTGTCCATTTTTTTCCCCCCCTTTTTTTTTTTTTTCTTTTCTTTTTGAGAGATAATAAAACACATGGAGCATAAATGGGATTTTGAGAATAAGTATAGAGATGAAGAATATTTTTGGTGTTTACTTCCAGGATAGGAGTGAAACATTTTTGATGGCTAGCAAATGGATGAAAGGTATGCGGTGTGTATATGGTGTGGAATATGTGGAGATGTGTAAGTGGAATTGTATGACAAGTTCCCAAGGGTCTCAATGGTTGACTAAACTCAATACTAAACAAGTAATGAATGATAAAAGAGTTTTTCCTGTTCTAGAAACATGTATATGGTCTGTGGTAGGAATTTAGAACTCTCATTTGTCATATAGGAAACTCATCATGCAATTTTCAGATTTTCACAAATCAAACCTCCAAAATTTAGTGCAACTAGGAGTAAGATAAATAGCAGCTCAGACTATCTCATATCATATCCGCCAATTACCTAGATTAGCTCGGATGTATGTTCCCACAGAATTTCAAGCTCAAAGCAAATTTCTCAAGTTTAATCAATTTTTATTTTTAGCATGGGAGAATTCTAAACCAATGATAGGTATTTGTAAGAAAAAATAAAATAGAGCAACTATTCATCATCTCCAAGAGATAGCTACTAATTTATTTAAACAATAAACTTAAAACAAACTAATTATACACACTCTTTTTATTTGGTTTTTCATGGTTATTCATTTTTTTTTTAGCAAACAAAGCAAAGCAAATTTAAATAGACCATATATAATATATATAGAATTAAAAAATATAAAAATAGATAACCGCCAGGTCATAGGGACTTACCGCCAAACGGGACAACTCCCCAAGCCGGTGTTGATTGAGGGGGTTCAGCGACGCCCGCGACGGCGGCGTCCACGCATGACACTCATTTCTTCATTCTTTTGTTCGATGGTATCTCGATGTTGGTGATGTTCTCGTCCGTCAGGGCATTCCATTCTCTCGATAGTTGTACTTGGTTGACTGGTCATGCCTTATGTCTAGGATGGTGTTGTACATCCCTTGGAACGCATATGCATCATATCCTGCAAAAGAGTTATGAGGTGGTTCGGGAGTAGGGTGTTGCGAAGTACCTGGAGTATCATAGAAGTAACCACTTCCACGATAGGTTTCTCGACGAATATGAGCATCACCACCTTGCTCGCTCGGGCCTCCTTGTTCAAATCTAGGGTGGTTAGCGCGACCGTAATAATCGCTTGTGAAGGTGTGGGATAGGTCCATGGCTGGTATCCTCCAAATGCTGGCTCTTGTGGTCCTAGGTCTGCTCCTGTCCAGATTGGATTATGGGCACGTGTCTATCGAGTTGGCATGGTTCTCTGCATATTAATTGGTTGTGCCACGCACACTCAACAGATAAGCGCTGCACCACGATATATATAGAGAGTTCGGGGTTAGGCAACCGAATCTCCCCAACAGTAGCATGGGTCATGACAAGAGTACTTCCAATTTTCTTCAAGATATGTCCCTTACTAAAGAAATCAAAACCTATGATAGGTCTATCATCCCTTATATAGGCAACATGAGCGTTATCATCCAAGAGTCCTAAGTGGTTGGCAATTCTAGTGATAAGTGATGTGCAATTGACATTTCCTAGGAGAGTTGGTACAGCTATCCAATGTTGAACTAACATGTGAAGCGAAAGGTGGGTAAGTGTAAGTCTCTGGCTTTTGCATCCAAAAATGCATCTACATTGGTCAGGTCTTTCCAAACAGTTGCTTGGTTGAAATCGTCTAAAGCTACATCTAAGTCCATGACACAAGAGTGTAAGAAACCAAGTGCATCACTTAGATTTCTCCAAGTGAGAGAATATTGTTGTTGGAAGAATCTAAATGTGACTCCTTCATCAGTGCAATGAAGGGTACAAAGAAATTCTATGGTTAAAAACTTAGAACCTTCCTCTGTGATTTTCGCAAAAGTTTCCCAGCCCAAAAAGCGAAAAATATGAGCAAATTCAACATCCATACCTGTTTGGATTAGAAGATCATGGTCGAATTCAGGAGTATGAGTGAACTTACGACCCTTCAATTGATTGTACCTTGCTTTCTCATATTGTCCATGAAACTTGAGGTGTGAATCAGAAGTCAACCTTCTTACTGTAGCAGGGGCTGGATGTGGTGGCACATCTTGCTCTGGTTCATTGCTCATCTCTGATGGAGCTCTGGAAGATGATTCTCCAAGTTTTTGGAGACGTTGTGATCTTCTTCCAGTGAATGACTTCCAGAAGCTCATCCTGCAAAATGTTAACTCACAAACAAAACAAACAAGAGACTAATGGAGGAGTTAGAATAAAAAGTCAGAAATCAGCCGTCCAAAGTTTAGTCGTCCATGGGTTAGTCATCCGAAAGAAAGATCAAGAGGTTGTTTTTATTTGGACAGAACTTCCCCTAACAAAGTTTTATCTTGATTACTCCATATGGACAGTACCTCCACTAATTTCTCTTGATTATTCTAATGCTCTTAAGATCTTCTCCTCTCTCAAGAAAAATCTTTCTATTGCTACTAAGAACTTCCTTTCTCCTTCTCACTTCTCTTTCTCTCTACTACAAAGCCCAAAGCTTTCTGGACACTAGAACTTTGAATTACAAGCTGAAATGTTGAGCAAAGCAATGTTGGTGTGATGAAGAAGCGAGGGACGAAGGGTCTTTTATAGAGGAGCTCGAGGCCTGGCGGCCGCCAGTGGTGATGGCGCCGGCCGCCATGGTGGTGGGTCCCCTCCTACTCACCTTCATGCAGCATATTGCTCACCCCAATGCCTTGGTTTTAAGTGGGTTTTTCGGTGGAAAAGATTGGCAGAGAGTGGTGCATGGTGGTAGGTGACGTTTGAGTGGTATATGTCTTGTCCAAGTTAGGTGAAATATGGAAGTTAGTGTATGACATGTAGGACCCATCACATAGTGACTCTATTTTTGGTATTTTTCAATATATAAATGCAGGAGCAAAAAAATAATAATGTAAGAATAAATATTTTTGAGCCTCCACAATAAATATTTTCACGGGTTGTGATACACCGTAAAATTATTTATATGGGGCATAGATTTTCTGTATAGTAAAGTAAATATAGATAATTACTTGACTTACCTTGATAGATGTCCGTAGTTAAAGTCCTCGAACTGGGACTTCCCAAAATTTATTAATTATCAGGTGCATTCTCCGGTTCAGGAGATGGTACCGATGACGATTCTTCTTCAATTTCTGATTCAATCTTATTTGCTGTCAAGCTAAGCTCTGATTTGGGTTTGAATGCAAACTTTTCTTCCTTTCCATTCAAATTGAATGTAATCTCTCCAGCCATGACATTGATATGTGCATTAGCTGTGCTTAGGAAAGGTCGTCCCAGAATGATTGATACTCTGGAGTCTGGTGGCATATTCAAAACTACAAAATCCATAGGTATAAAGAATCCTCTGATATTTACTGGTACGTTTTCTGCAATTCCTGAGGGGTATCTGATTGATTGATCTGCCAGTTGTAATGATATTGAAGTTGGCTCCAAAGTTGTATGCTTAAGTTTGTCAAAGACAGACTTGGGCATTACACTAACACTTGCTCCAAGGTCACAAAGTGTTGTAAAGTGATGATCTCCAATTGAACAATTGATTACGGGGTATCCTGGATCTGTCATCTTATGTGGCAATATATTAAGAATAGCCGCACTGCATTCTTCTGTTAACTTGATCACCTCCATAGTGGGTAGTGGTCTTTTCTTATTCAAGATATATCTCGAGATACTTGGCATAGGTTGGGACTTGAATAGCGTCTAGTAGAGGTATGTTGATATATAACTTCTGGATTACCTCCACAAACTTTGTAAACTGATCATCCACTTGGGGTCCACGGTTTCTTCTGGGATATGGTAAGAGATTTGCATCATGAAAGTCTTGTGTCATTTGAGGTTCTTGAGTCAAATCTTCTATATCATCATTTTCTTCTTCTCTAATTGGTTGTACCACAGGTCTTGTTGTTGCTGCTGGTGCTGCAGGTGCTGTAATTGGTGTCCTGACTGCTGTTTCAATTATCCTTCTTGGGTCAACAGGATCACGTGTAGATTTACCTCTTCTTGTTGTAACATTATTTACCTAGTCAAGGTTAGTGGCAATAGATTTTTGCAAACAAATAACTTTGCTATTTGATTTTCTACCTTTTTATTGAAAAGATCTTTGATCTTTAAAAACAAACAGAAAAATTATCCATCTTAAGAGCTATATCTTCTAATATTTTATCATGAGCAACAAGCTTCTTAAGAAGAACATTATTTAACTTATCTTGTTCCTCAATTAATTCTCTTAAAAATGGGTTTCTAGGGACATTACCTTTATACTTACCTGGGTTGTTGAGCAGCTGTTGTAACCTTCGTTCTTGTAATTGAGTTGATGTTGAATTGTTAACAACCATGCTTGAATTTAATGCAGAATCAATATAGTCTTGTAAATCTTGTCTTTCCTGCTTATCTCTGGCTCTTCGTTCAAGCCAATCAAATAACACATCCATCTTGGTTGATATTGCTTTTATTTCTTTCCGGAACTTCTTCTATTTGATGGTAGTGTTGAGTGTCTTGATTCCAGCTTTGATTTTCTAATATTTTGTTCATGAGTGCTTCAGCTTTGTCAAGAGTGAGTGATAAAAATGATCCTTCAGCAGTTGCATCAAGTTGTTCTCGTGCTCTTTGTGTTAATCCATGGTAAAATCCTTGCATGAGCAACCAATCTTCTATTCCATGATGAGGGCAATCTGATATGTATTCTTGTAAACGTTCCCAAGCACCTAGAATTGATTCTCCTTTTCGCTATTGGAAATTGGTAATTTTTCCTCGTAGGGCATTGGTTTTACCCGTGGGAAAGAACTTTGATAGGAAAGCTGTAGAACATTCATCCCATTTCTTGATTTCTTCTTTGTTGGCGTAGAACCATGATTTCGCTTTTTCCTTCAATGAGAATGGAAATAAGCGGAGTAATATGATATCTTGGGGAACATCCTTAGGTGAGAAGGTGTTGGCAATCTCCAGAAAATTCTGCAGATGTAAGCGTGCATCTTCGTGAATCTTTCCACTGAATGGAGTAGCTTGTATCATGTTGATGAGGCTTGGCTTGAGCTCAAACTCAAGATCTTTAATTTGTAGTGTTGGTCCTGCATTTAATGTTCTCGGTGCTTAGAGCGAGAGAACTCTCGTAGGGATTTTCGACCATAGCTTCAAAAAACCGATATATGCTCTCTTGATTTATTTGATTCGATGAATGAATTAGAGTGAATCACAATCAATTTCCAATTTGATAAACCCTGTATAAAATAAACAAAAGAAAAAAAACAAGGGTAAGCCTACTAAAGCAGCTACCTAGTTTAGATTCTCATCATAAGTTTCCATTTATTAATATGTCTAACTAACTTTTATTTTCTCCCGCAACGGTGCCGAAATGCTTGTTGATAAATCTAACGTCATTATAACATAAGGTGGAGTTAATCTCACCTCAGGCTATATGCCATCAAAAGATACTCGGTGTGGTTCATCTCTTAACACTACTATGTGCTAGGTTGTCATCCCCAGCCAGTAATGCTAGGAAATGCATATGTGATACTTGTGATATGTGTTGTTTGCAATCTAAGAAAATAAATATAAAAGGTCTATCCATAAGTTTACAGATATAAATACCATTGTAGCATTTCAAGGGAGTAATCCAGGTTTTGTCATTTATATTCTACCACAGGGAGGAATAATCTAAAGGTGGGTACTAACATAATTAATAAGTGGCATACTTATGAGTTTTCGTTACTAGTGCTTACTTTAGCAGGGGTAAACCAATAATGATAATAATATGATAATGATAAATAAAGGCAGAGGCATCACACATAGAGACAGAGAATAACTACTAAGTTAGACTTAACATTGGACTACTTTAAGAGACAGTAATTCATCTATAGCATTCAATCTACTAAGTCATTACATCTACTCTAAGGTATATGTTATCATCTATAGCATAGTAGACTCTAGATCATGTATCCGGACGACTATCAAGGAAAATCAAGAGCGAAACAAGATTTTCCCCATAATCAATGTCCACGTGTCTTATAAACGGAGGGTGGATTCCAAAGGACTCAACAGATTTGTCACTCCCGCGATCTACCACACGGCCCGAATATAAGGTGCATTCAAGAGTAAATCATATATAAGCACCACACTTACATAAATATCTTTACCACCTAATCCACTCGAGTATTGAATTAGGCGCTCTATGAATAGATACATATATCTATCATAAACTACATCTATATCAATCATACTATTAGAATAAAGTAAGAACATAGCAAACAAACACATATTATTAATAAAGTACAAAGTCATAGATACAAGATAATTCATACCGTAATACTTGAAGATCGAGAACTCTAGGTAGGCACACCCAGCTCTAATTGTATCATGCGCTAATCAACTTGGATGAACTAGAACTAGATGAACTAGAACTAGAACTAGTAGCTAACTCTATTCTCCGGTGGAGAAACTCTCTTCTACTTACGCCTCGACTTTGGTTGATAATGAATTACAATGAACTAGTATGAGTTAGGGTTTAACCCCAGGGGGGCGGATGGTCTTCTTATATAGGCCTTGGTGATGAACGATGACCATTGGATCAAACCAACCTTCAACAACGGCGTAGATACAACCACAAAGTCGGTGGTAAACCGACCTAGAAGTCTGAGGCTGACTTCTTGGCCCCACCTGGCGGCCGGCCAAATATGGACTGGCGGCCGCCTGTGTCCTGCCTCCTCCCGGCCTCTGGTTCCTTCTGGTGTCCTCTGGTACCTTCTAGAATATTTTAGTTCACTTTTCGGGTTGAGTTGCTTCACGGTCAAGTCTTGTCATCATATGTCTTGTATATTCCGGAACTTTCTCCATCTTTCTCTGCATTTATCATTAAGTCCACGAAAATACATAATTCACCAAAACTTGTGGAATTCATTAGTATAAACCTCGAACTTAGTATTTATTCAATTTATGTCCTTATTTCATCTCTTGTTGACATATAAAAGTATAGGATAACAGGTGTCAACAGGGGGCTCGTTGGAAAATGTCCCTCCCCATATGGAAGGAGCCAAACGGACCTTGGTACACCTGCCTAAACTGCTAAACCGACCAACCAACGCCGGCAACGCCCTCCATGGAAGGTAATGCACCGCCTCTCCAAACACGGGCACGAACCGCCTCAAGATGGGGCGGGCGCACCTCCCCCCGGGCTCGGTTCGGGCCGGGCCTTGGCTGGCCGGGCGTGTGTGGGCTTGAAAAGTTGTGTGTCGGTGTTTGCTCGGCCCAATTCTGCGTTTTTGGTCCATTTCTCCCTTGGGCTTGTTATCTTCGGGAATGAGCTTTCGGGGAGGCGCCTTTTGGTGCATTTTTCACTTGCTTTTTATATAAATCCTGCAAAATAATATTTCTGCACTACAAGTGGAATTATGTCAATAGTAAATGTATATGTGTGTGGTAAGGTATAGTTTCACCCTCTTATTGGTAGAATGTTGACATTAAAAATATGTCGTTGGTGACCGTCAACAAACTCCCCCAAGCTTACCCTTTGCGTGTCCTCGAGCAAAGATAAGTACTTGGTTGTTGATCAGGAGTTGCTACTATGCCGATTACATTTTACAAGTGCCAGGTTTATAACAAGATTTTCTACTCTAGTTTGAATAAAAGGACACATCTTTACTCACTCTTTATTACCTTTCATCGTAGCGGGGCTTGTTAGTCGTCTCTCGAGTCTTGGGCGGTTGCGGATAGAGCGGTTATAACAGAAATACTATTCATTCATTCTTTTGATCAACTTTTTGCATCCGGGATTATTTATTTAGATTATATTTGTTTTTCGAGAAAGTATGGGCTTTATTACTATATAATTTTTTTTTTTGGAGAGGTGGGCTCTACTCGCCCTAGACTTTTGTCTTTTATTTCCTCTCTTTCTTTTTTCTTTCTCTCTCTCTCTTTTTTGGGAGATGTGGGCTCTACTCGCCCTCGGACACGTGTCCATTTTTCATCTCTTTTTTTCTTTTTTTTTTGGCATAGCCCATATCTTTTCTCTTTTTTTCTTCAAATTAGATTCTCGGATGTCAAGTTTCTCTCTTGAACGAAATCATAGTAAATCTATTTGTACCATATCATATTTGGCAACAACTTAGACTGGATAGAGCTTATGCAACCCACATGAATCAGGTTTTTCAAGATGAGTTTTAAGACTCAGCCACTAAACCCAAACTTTAGAGAAATTCAAGTTATAAACTAGGCACAGGCAAAACATAAGACAGAGCAACTATTCATCATTTCAACAGGGGTAGAACTAAACATTTCTACAACACATATATATGGAATGGAATACGTCTCCTCTCTCTCTTTCTTCTTCCCCTCTTTTGTGTTTTTTTTATTCTCATATCTCATCATTCATATAAGATAAGAAAATATCCGAATGGAATGTGAGATACTGAGTTACCTTTGTGGGAGTCCTCCCCCAAGCTAGCTTTTGACTTACCTTCGGTTTATGAATGTTGCTAGCTTGTGAACGCTATGAATGGATCTTTGATTAACATCGTCTTTTGAGCGTGCCAGGAGACTCCCCCCCAAGCTTGTCTTGTGATGATCTTGGAAGAGCGGGACAACCATTCTTGGGGTTTCAAAGGTTTTTATTTATTTATTTATTTATTTATATTTTATTATTATCATTTTTTTGGTTCACCAAACAACTTCCGATCTCCATTGTCATCTCTTGGACTTACCCTCATGATGTTGATAAATTCCTGCGGGGGCTAGTCCATATGGTCTACCAAATTCTACATTTGGCGACTCTAGTTCAATAATCAAACTCGACTCCATGTCTAATCTCGATTAGGGTAGACTTTTTGACCTAAGCACCATGCTCAATTCAAAAAAAGTCTATGGGAGTATGATCACCATATGAATGATCACCACTCCCAAACCATAACATGCTAGTATAGAAAAGGAAGCATGAATTGATAAACAAGATTCATCCAAAGGAGGTGAAGACTTTGAAAGGTGAACAAGATTTTATTATTGTTATTATTTTTTTTATATATAAATATAATTTTTTTTTTGCATGGTAACGGAAAAGGATGAGAGTGAAAGGTTCACATTACCATGTTTTTTGGTCCTCCCCAAGCTAGCTCAAAGCCCATTGGATCGGGGTTGTACCCGTGCTTTTGGCCTTTCCTGCATGGTTAGTATATGGTAGATTCGCGAGTGGACTTACCATCCTTCGCGATTACCAAATTTTGACACATATGCAGGAAGGAGCAAAAAAGAGCAGACTTGTGTTGTTTTATTTATTTATATTTTCAAATATTTTTTTATTTGAGAATTTTATTGTCAAGGGAGGACGAGAAAAACTTCACCAAACTTTTTATACTCAAATAAGGCTAAGATAAAGATGCAATGTAGGTCTAGCCTTGACTTATCTCTATCATGAAATAATTCAAATGTTTATGATGTCATCTCGGGTTCGAATAATCAAATTTCAACACCATGTCAAAATTTGATTAAAGAAGGTCTTTTTAACCCAAGCACCATGCTTGATTTAAAAAGACCAATGGATGTATCACACTCTAGAATGAAAATACATCCAAACCCAAGGCGTATTTCATAAACAAAGAAAACATGAATTTTTTTTTATTTGGAGATAAGTATGAGTAAAAAGGATTGGTGATCGATTACCTTTGCATACCTGAGTGTGTGTGTACCAACCACGCATGAAGGCAAGATGTTGAAACTCCCGCGGTGGTAGCTTGATGATCCATCTCAGGCGGGCCACAAGGCTTAGGTGATACACACAGGTAGTGTATATGGACCATGGGCCTTAGTGGTCACAAAGGTGTAAAGGAGGATGTTCCTCCTTTCCTTTACCTTCTTTTTTTTCTTTTCTTTATTGGACCTTTGCGTACTGAGTGTACTTGACCGGCAGCTTGAGGATAGAGTTCATAATTCTTTGCATCGGTAGCGTGATGATCTTGATTTGGTAATGACTTCCTCACACCGGAGTAGAGGGAGGCAGACCAAACTCACCCAGGTGCAACAAGGATTAATTACACACAAGGAATGTGTGCGAACTGTAAGCCTTGGTGCTTGCAACACAGGTCTTAGGAGAGAAAGATCCCTTCTTGCTTACATGGAAGCAATTTGGGTGGAGTCGGGTGCCTTCTTTGTTTATTTTGACCATATGGGGCCAACTGCTCCTCTCTCCTCTTATTTCTTTTTTTCTTTTTTTTTCTATACATATATTTTTTTCTTCTTTTTCGCAACACCCTTTTTTTTTTTTTTTTCGATAACACTTCTCTCTTTTTTTTTTTCTTTTTTTTCTATATATATCTTTTTTTCAACTCCTTTTTTCTCTTCTCTTTTTATAGCAAGGAGAGGCTAATCTCTTATTCATCTCTCTTTTTTTTTTTTTTTTTTTTTTTTTTCACTTCTCTTTTTTTTTATATGATCCCCTTGTATGTGGAACTTGATATTATCACCGTCCTCCCTCTCACACTTGGACTTTCGTGAAAAAAGTCGAGTGTGCAAGGTCAGGGTCTCCTTTTGAGTGCGTTCCTTCGCCCAAGAGCATCAAAGTTTTCTTGTTGATGTAGCCCCCATGTTTTCAAGCGTCGTGTGCCCCTTTGTTCTTCTTAGTCTTCACCTGAAATGGTTAGCGACAAGAATACCCGAAGGTGCATACTAACTTGATAACATATCCTTGCTTTTTATTTATAATTTTTTTTTTTTTATAAAAGATTTTTTTAGTAAATTTTTTCTTAGATAAACCTAAAATGAACAATGGTCACTACACATGCATATTATAATGAACATGTCCTATTAGATCATTCCTTTAACCAACGCCTTTCCAAGCGGCGCCCGAGAAATGCTTGTTGCATTTCTTAAGCGCAATCACTAGAAACAGTTTAGAACTCATCTCTAATAACGGCGCCCGAAATGCTTGTTGACATTTCTTAACACAATCACCAAAAAGGCGATCACGCTTAGATATGTCTGTTGGTATTACGCAACGTTCTGAGAACAAGTCAAGCGCACGGAAATACCGTTGTAGCATTTCACCCGGAAGTATTCGGGGTATCGTTATTTATATTTTTCCCAAAGGAAGGCATGGTGTAAAAGTCTCTAATTCGGACATGGTCAAGATGACACGAATGTATAATAGACCAATGCTCATAATAGGGGTAAAACAAGATAGGTAGTAGGATAACTTAACACACACACTCAAGACAATCTCAAGGATAAAGGTAAAAGAATGAATAAAAGAATAAGTCTAACATGGAGCAGGCATATCCTAGATAGTCATGTCAAGATAGCGAGATACACACATGTTTTTTTGTTAGAGATTCTAAGTCAAGATAGCCAAGGTCTTTGCTGAATTACTTCGGCACCGGCAATTGCCCAAACTGGGATGGAGACAGGCAATTGCACTGCGCCACACCCGAACGTGGGGGGATTACAAGGGACGGACAAGGCTGTCACAACCCATGGGATGTGCCACAAAAGATAGGCAACCCCCTAGCCCAGACACCACGTCTACACTAGTGATTATCACTCTAGCGTGTTAACAAGGCTTACCCATCCCCGGGGTCCTTCTACTAGAGCGCCGCCCCGAAGGAACGACTATCAATCCCGCAACCCAACATCAACCAAGTTACTAGGTAGAACTCATCATATCGATCTAGCTCTTGGTCTAAACATGTATGTATGATAGATTAAACACGATGTTCTATAAGACAAGATCATGATATAGGAACTATAGACTAGTTCATCAATCAAGATTATATCAAAAGAACTTTGCTCTAATTCAAGAACATGACTATATTGATAAAATAAGAGCAAGAACAAAATGGAACTCTTGATATTATTCATACCGAAAGATACAAGATGCCCAAGCTCTCCAAGATAGCTCATTGCCTTTCTCCTTTATTCTACTACTACTAACCTACAAAGAAGAAGAAGAAGAAGAAGAAGAAGGAAGAGGAAGAGTGGCTCTCTTGTGTGGTGTGTGTTGAATGAAGGGGGAGAGGGCCTCCTTTTATAGGTAGAGGAGAGGAGGCTCGTTGGAAAATGTCCCTCCCCATATGGAAGGAGCCAAACCGACCTTGGTACACCTGCCTAAACTGCTAAACCGACCAACCAACGCCGGCAACGCCCTCCATGGAAGGTAATGCACCGCCTCGCCAAACTGGGTTTCGAAACCATTGTTGACGGTCACCAACGACATATTTTTTTCCGTCAACTTACTACCATAAAGGGAGTAAAACTATACCTTTTTATACTCATATACATTTATCACTAATAAATTCCACTTGTAGTGTCTAGAATTTTATTTTGCAGATTTATAATAAAAGCAAGTGGAAAACTGACCAAAGTACGCCATCCGGGGAAGCGCATTCTTGCAAAATACAAGCCCAGGAGCAAATCGACCCAAAACTTCAAAACTGGGCCGAGCCAAGCCCGGCCCACAACTTTTCAAGACGAAGGAAGACACCCCACCGAGACCCGGGCCAGGGAGAGCCCGGGGGTGTGGCGCACCACCCTGAGTGCGGCCGCACCCTCCCCGAGGCGGTTTCGGCCCAGCCCGGGAGGCGGTTCGTGCACCTGCCAAATGGGGATTACCGACGTGGGATGGTTGGTTTGCTCGATTAGGAAGGTTTACAGTGTCGGTTTTGGTGTAAATTAGCACTTAGGCCCCTCCTCCAAGTGTATAAGTAGTCCCCCTCTCTCCCTCTCTCAACACACACCACTTGGAGTCCAGCAAACCAGCAATCTTCCTCTCTCTACCACCTCTACCTCTCTCTCTTCTTCTACTTCTTCTTTCTTCTTCTTCTTAGTTCTTGGTTAGCACTTGGAGTAGAAGAGCTACAAGGAGGGCTTGTCTCCTAGAAGAAAGTGCCTTGGTAATATATCTTCTCAATGGAGCATTCTTCTATTTGCAAGTCTTATATCTATGTTCTTGGCCTAACTTATGAACTAGAGTATAGTCTTGATCATGTTCTTGTGTTGGTATATGAACTAGCATATAGTTTACATATCATAATCTTGACATGTTCATCTCGGTTCATCATCGATCATCATATGCCTAACTTGATTAGAGGTGGGATATCGGTTCGTTGTTCCTTCCGGGTTTGCTCTTGTTCTAGTCCGTCCATTCGACGAGTGGGGATCTGGGGGGACAAGAGTAGTGCTACGATATGCGGGCATGGTGCCGGGTATTACGACACTGCGAATATGAGAGCATGCCATGGTTGAGGGGGTAGGCGGCTGGGTCGTGACAAGCCTTGACCGTCCCTTGAAATCCCCCACGTTCGTATGTCTTTGTAGGAGTTTCGTAAATGCCTCGGAGGGAAGCGGACTTCCGGATGGGGTCTCCCCGATATCCTAGACCTAACCATGCCTAGATCGGTTTGCATATGATCCTAACTATTCATTTGTATGGCCATGACTAGATACATTAGAATTACTCCATTAGGTTATTCATTTATTCTTTATCTATTTTCTTTATCCTTTTTTTTGGTGGATTCTTAAGTGTGTGTCACACTATCCATAAACCATTATTGCTTACCCCTGTTATGAACAATTTGGTCTAAGCAAACACATGTTCCTCTATTCGGATGCCATGCTAATAATCACATGCCTTCCTTTGGGAAAATATAAATAACGATACCTCGAATACTTCGGGTGAAATGCTACAATGATAGATCCGCGGCGCTGCGGATGAAATATCTAAGATGGCAAGATCTATCCCGTTGATAGTCCCATTCGGATCACCGACATGGTGGTTTCACTTTCGGGAAATGTCGGCGCATTTCGCGTTTGTTATTGGGGATGGGTTTTATACTGTTTCCTTTGATTGCGCTAAGAAATGTCAACAAGCATTTAACGGCGCCGTTGCCGGGAAGGCATTGTGAAAAAAAAAAAATAAATAGGCTGGCTATGAATATGAAGCGTGTGCGTGGCTACCATTTGCTCATACAGGCTAATCTTTTATGTTTTCTCCTATTGTGGGATGAAAACAGGATAGTGTATGTCGAGGTTTCCAACCGCCGGAAAACTTCATCTCCGATCCGGAGGCACTCCTAAGGAAGAACAGGTCTCGTGCCGCTTCTTCTTGGCCGGAACCCGACGGTCGAGACCGACATCCCCGCACCAACCGCATCTCAAGCCATGGCCCTGCCGCCGCCGCGCGATTCTCTACTCATTGTCACCAACATGCCCACGGGCGGTGGTGAATGTGGCGACAAAAACTTTGAAGCTGCGCGACTGGCCGATCACCATGGTGCAGGCAGTCCATTCTCTGGGCTGCCTAGCGAGGACGCGTAACGCTCATCTCCAACACTTCCTTGAGCTATGCGACACCATCGTCATCAAGGACGTCGAGCCCGACGTTATCGGGCTCCGCTTGTTTCCTTTCTCCCTCGTGGGGAAGGCGAAACAAATGGTTCTACAAGGACAAGGAAGTCATCAATGCGTGGGCTAAGTGCTCCGTGGCGTTCTCGGGCTAAGTTCTTCCCCATGGGCAAAACCAATGCCCCGAGGGGAAGGATCGCCAATTTCCGCCAGACATCAATGGAACCCATTCCCGAGGCGTGGGAGAGGCCGCAGGAATACATTCTAGCATGCCCGCACCACGGGATAGAGAATTGGCCTGGTGCTCGAGAACTTCTACAATGGTCTCACGGCCATATCGAAGGGGGCACCTCGACGCCGCCGCCGGTGGCGCATTCCTATCGCTCACCATCGATCGGGCATGTACTCGATTGATAAAATGGTGGCAAATCCGAGCTAGGGAGAAGATAGAGCCCCTAGTCAAAACACAAAAAAGGCATGCATACCGTGAAGGAGGCGGATATGCTTGCCGCAAAAATGGATCTTCTGGCCGAAGAAACCGGAGGAGCGCAAAGAGACTCAACTACGGCGGCGCCCGGTTTACGCCACGGATGCTCACATGACACGTGAGGCGTGTGGTGAAGTTGGCCACTCGGGGATAAGCGCCCCGAGACCCGTGGAAGAAGCTGCCTTCATCAACAACGACAAGCGGGTATCGCCAACCTCGCCAGGCCGGAATAACCACCCCAGCCACCATTCCAAGGCAACCAAGGGTACAACTCCAATTACAACCCCGTCGGCCATCATTGAAGGACTGCACTTTGGGCCAAGCCAAAATTAACAAAACCTCACCAAAAAGATGAGCCATCAAGACAAGATCCTTGAAGGAGTAAACAATAAGCTCGAAGGGTTGACATCGGCCGTGAAGAACCAACTAAGCTTCAATAAGATGATAGAAACACCTGGTGGCCCGGATTGCCGCTCAAGTGCCGTTAACGACTTCGGGTAGATTCCGGGGCAACCCGAGGTCCCGCACGAGTCGGTTAACATGATATCTCTCGAGGCTCATCCAACCCAGTGAGCTAAAGAAGATCCCCGTGGACTCGCCATTTATTGCCAAGAAAGGAGACCTTGGGCGTCCGATCATCAGCTGTGCCATTGGCCCTCACAACTTCGCCAATGCATTTTGTGACCTGGGGGCCAGTATCAACGTGATGTCCAAGGCCACCTTCGACGAGAATCCATGGAGGGACACTTGCTCTTGCAAGATTTGTCCTCCAAATGGCAGATCAAACAACACGGCGGCCCGAGGGAAGTCTCGAAGACATGTTGATTAAAATTCAAGATGAGTACATCCCTGCAGACTTTGTGGTCCTAGACATGGGCCCAAAGGAGGATGTGTCTCTCCTCCTGGGGAGACCATTTCTCTATACGCCAAAGCCGACATCGCATGGGGGAAGGGCTTCATAGTCTTCCATGTCGAGACAAGGCGGTAAAGTGCCCATTCATTAGGTACAAGCAACAACACACCCGGCAATCATCATCATCAAAACCGGTGTGGAGTGTTGGAGGATCCGACTCGAAACCCGGGGAGTGTGCTCCCCGCCGATGAGAGGGGAGGGTCGACAGCCGACTATAAATAACCCGCCTAAAAAAGAAAAAAAAAAAATGGGGTACATTTAAAAAAAATGTGTTTTATAAAATATTTTTTATAAAATTAACAAAAATATTTATTACATAAAATCTATAAATAAATATTTTTGAAAACTAAAATAAAAAAATCTTCATAAATAAAATTCTTTCATGGAAAATATAGAAAAATTATTTTCTACATAAAAAGTATATACAAAAATATTTTTAAAATAATTTTTCTATTTAAAAATAAGTTTATATTTGAAAATTTTTGGAAAAATTCAAAAGGGGAGAAAAATGGCCAAAAAAGCAAGCAAACAACGGTCCACGAACTTTTTGTGACCGTTGAGCACGCCCGACGGCCAAAGAAGCGGCGCCTCGGGCGGTGGCGCGCACAAGACTGTGGCGCCGCCGGGTCCCGCTTTTCGCCAACGGCTCCTAGCCGTTGTGTGGACCGACCCTCGGCCATTGGCTCGGCTATAAATAGCCCGAGCACCGGTGTGAGAGCACCCACCTCTCATTTTCACTCTTTCTCACTCTCACACTCTCTCCCACTTGTTCTACACTTCATTTTCTCCACCAAAAACATTGTGCCGAGCAAGAACACGGGTGTGAAAGTTCATACTTTCATCTAACCCTTGCACACCCGAGGTCTTGCTCAATCGTTTTTTGCGAAGCCATGAAGAAATTTTGGGAAGATCTTCGCCGGGTTGAGGCGGTCGTCAAGACATAGCTCACGACAAACAAGCACAAGCTCCGCCCTCAACTTCGATGATCTTGAAGACTCCCCATGCAAGAAGACGCGCTGCATCCGTCGGGGAGGAAGAAGCTCAAGCTCCCCGACAATCGACGAAGCCGACGCGCCGTACCTCGACATCCGTGGAGATCGGGAGATGCAAGCATATCTCCTACTCAAGGACCGTGTGTTTCAAAGACACGCCCGGAATCAACTCCGAGCTCCTCGAACAAACAGGTATGGACGATGAATTTCCTATCCTTTGGAGAGCGGTCGGGTGGCGGGATATTCCCCCTCTCGAGGAGGAAGGTTCTCGCCCTCGACAATTCAATTCTTGTGCACACTAGTAGAGGACCAGCTAGGAATTTCTTTCCGCCTTTTGGTACACTTTATCATGTCACATGGGCGGACCTAGCTCGTCACCGGGGTTTCGATTATAGATGTGCACTAAACATAGATTTTGCT
Source organism: Hyparrhenia diplandra (assembly GCA_015847255.1). Taxonomy (NCBI): domain Eukaryota; kingdom Viridiplantae; phylum Streptophyta; class Magnoliopsida; order Poales; family Poaceae; genus Hyparrhenia; species Hyparrhenia diplandra. The sequence continues at coordinate 134,350 of JADLZK010007858.1, forward strand.
CTCCCGGCTTTGTTAGAAATCACTTTTGGGAGGAAATATCCGGTGCTCATGAGGCCGGTACTTTCAAACCTCGCCACTCACGATCCAAAGACCCATCACTTAGATATATCCATCGCTGGATCTCGTTGACTTTGTTTCCTAGACACGGGGTTAGATGGGTGAATGAGGTTGAATTAAAATTACTCTATGCTATTGTCCACAAGGAGAAAGTAGCTCCGATGGTAGAGATGTGCAGGAACTTTTTACATATTATCACAAAAGTTGTTGTTCTGTCACCCGCACATCTCTTATCACACGCCGCTTCTCGCGATTGGAGCTTTGGATAATCGCCAGATAGAGTACATTTCCACACCGAGGGATTTTTGGATCAAGGCGCAGCTTGTGCGGGGGCATTTAGTTAAGATTTTACCATCCGGCGGGCTTGGTCATCTTTTTCCCGGCTATGCAACTATAGTTCGGTTACCTAACCCGGACTTACGGTTGTATAAAAGCCGTGCACTAACATTTGAGCTCGAGCTGGCGATAGCTTGCGCAGAAAGACACCCCCATCGGTTCTTCACGCAGTGTCGGGAGACCGGAGGTCGGATCCTCCTCCCATGAGCCCTACTTCACGCCCACGCCCACGACCTACGGCCTACACCGATGTTTCGAGCAAAGCATGGCCTCATCCTATGGGGACGGGGTAATACCCGGGTATGATCCTGGGTGGGAGCCGCCGCCTCGGTTTCACACCGGCACCATCGAGTGGGCTCGAAGGAGATCTGGCGGCATGGAGGGCCAACAGATTTGACTTTGACGGCGGCTCGACGATATGCCCCCACCGATCCAAAGACTGTGGCCACCACAAGGGGTGGAGGCTATCGGTATCAACCAGCTAAAGCACCTCGACGTCCGCACTAGGAACATTGAGCACACGCTCAATACCCATGTGCAAAGTACCGCATGTGTGGCGCCAGGGCGGGAGCGGCAGAGTCGCCAGAGATGGACCCAATTGGAGTCCAACATGGCTACTCAACGGTTACGCGAGGAAGCATTCGGAGGTACCAAGGCTTCGATCCCGATCAATAGGCCTCCAAATAGCTTGGGGAGGACCCCCACGGGTATCATTGCATTGCATATTTACTTCCATCAAATTTTTATTTTATTTTAGCATGTTTAAATTCCAAAGCAATCTTGCATCAAAAAAAAAATAAATAAATAAAACTAAAAAAAATCCAAAAATAGAATAAGTAGCTCTTCTATGTGCCTTAATGTTTATATATATGAGCTATAAAAATGTTTAGTCTTAGTCCCTTGTTGAAATGATGAATAGTTGCTCTGTCTTATGCTTGGCCTCGTGCCTAGTTTATAATTCGAATTTCTCTAAAGTTTGGGTTTAGTGGCTAAGTCTAAAAACTCATCCCTGAAAAACCCGATTCATGTGGGTTGCATAGGCTCTATCTAGTCTAAGTTGTTGCCAAGTATGATATGGTACAAATGGATTTGCTATGATTTCGTCCAAAAAAAGAGAAACTTGACATCAGAGAATCTACTTTGAAAGAAAAGAGAAATGATATGGGCTATGCTAAAAAAAAAAGAGAGAAAAAAATGAGATGAAAAATGGATAAGTGTCCGAGGGTGAGTAGAGCCCACATCTCTAAAAAAGAAAGAGAGGAAATAAAAGACAAAAGTCTAGGGCGTAGTAGAGCCCACCTCTCAAAAAAAAAAAAAGAGAGAAAATATATATATAGCAATAAAGCCCATACTTTCTCGAAAAAAAAATAAATATTATCTAAATAAATAAACCCCAGGATAAAAAAAAGTTGATCAAAAGGATGAATGATAAGCATCTCGGTTATAACCGTTCTATATCGGCAACCGCCCAAGACTTTGAGAAAAGCTAGAAAGCCCGCTACGATGAAAGGTAATAAAGGGTGGGAAAAAGATGTGCCATTTTATTCAAACTCTAGTAGAAAATCTTATTATAACCTCGCACTTGTAAAACGTAATCGGCATAGTAGCAACTCCTCGATCAACAACCAAGTACTTATCTCTTTTGCTCGAGGACGCGCACAAAAGGGTAAGCTTGGGGAGTTTGTTGACGGTCACCAACAACATATTTTTTCCGTCAACTTACTACCATAAAGGGAGTAAAACTATACCTTTTTATACTCATATGCATTTATCACTAATAAAATTCCACTTGTAGTGTCTATTATTTTATTTTGCTTGATTTATAATAAAAGCAAGTGGAAAATCGACCAAAGTACGCCATCCGGGAAAGCGCATTATTGCAAAACACAAGCCTGGGAGCAAATCGACCCAAAACATCAAAATTGGGCCGAGCCAAGCCCGCCCACAACTTTTCAAGACGAAGGAAGACACCCCACCGAGGCCCGGCCAAGGCCGAGCCTAGGGGGTGCGCTTGGCGGCACCACCACTGCGGCCGCGGACCCCCCCGAGGCGGTTTCGGCCCAACCTCGGGGAGGCGGTTCGTGCACCGCCAAATGGGGATTCCCACCGTGGGATGGTCGGTTTGCTCAGATTAGGAAGGTTTACTGTGTCGGTTTTGTTGTAATTTAGCATTTAGGCCCCTCCTCCAAGTGTATAAGTAGTCCCCTCTCCTCCTCTCTCTCAACACACACCACTTGGAGTCCAAAGAAACCAAAGCAATCTCTCTCTCTCTACCACCTCTACCTCTTTCTCTTCTTCTACTTCTTCTTTCTTCTTCTACTTTCTTTTTCTTCTTAGTTCTTGGTTAGCACTTGGAGTAGAAGAGCTACAAGGAGGGCTTGTCTCCTAGAACAAAGTGCTTTGGTAATACATCTTCTCTATGGAGCATTCTTCTATTTATAAGTCTTATATCTATGTTCTTGGCCTAACTTATGAACTAGAGTATAGTCTTGTTCATGTTCTTGTGTTGGTATATGAACTAGCATATAGTTTACATATCATAATCTTGACATGTTCATCTCGGTTCATCATCGATCATCATATGCCTAACTTGATTAGAGGTGGGATAACGGTTTGTTGTTCCTTCGGGTTTGCTCTTGTTCTAGTCCGTCCATTCGACGAGTGGGGATCCTGGGGGACAAGAGTAGTGCTCTAATATGCGGGCATGGTGCCCGGGGTATTACGACACTGCGGATATGAGTGCATGCCACGGTTGAGGGGGTAGGCGGCTTGGTCGTGACAAGCCTTGATCGCCCCTTGAAATCCCCCCATTCGTGTGTCTTTGTAGGAGTTCGTAAATGCTTCCTATCGGGCCGTATGGTATCCGTGGAGTCTCCCTCGTTATCCTAGACCTAACCATGATTAAATCGGTTTGCATATGATCCTAACTATTCATTTGTATGGCCATGACTAGATACATTAGAATTACTCCATTAGATTATTTATTCATTCTTTATCTATTTTCTTTATCCTTTTTCTTTGGTGGATTCTTAAGTGTGTGTCACACTATCCATAACCCATTATTGCTTACCCCTGTTATGAACAATTTGGTCTAAGCAAACACATGTTCCTCTATTCGAGATGCCATGCTAGCTTATTAATCACATGCCTTCCTTTGGGGAAAATATAAATAACGATACCTGAATACTTAGGGTGAAATGCTACAATGATAGATCCGTGCGCTGCGGATGAAATATCTAAGATGGCAAGATCTATCCCGTTGACAATCCCTTTCGGATCACCGACATGGTGGTTTTACTTGGGAATGTCACGGCGCATTTCGGGCTTATTTGTTATTGGGGATGGGTTTTATACTGTTTTCCTTTGATTGCGCTAAGAAATGTCAACAATGTGTTAACATAAAGCTTTATTGCATAGATCGAATTAATTGACAACATGATAAATGAAAGAACATAAATCATAAACATCGTAATAGATATTCATGACACGTGAAGAGGGAGCTACCCTACGTAAAAAAACGTATGCGAACCCACAACAAAGAAGGAACTACCGCACGTATAAACGTATACAAACCTCGCAAGGAACTACCGCACGTATAAACGTATACGAACCTCGCAAGGAACTACCGTGCGTATAAACGTATACGAACCCATAACGAAGAAGGAGCTACCCTACGTAAAGACGTATACGAACCCGCAACACATGATAACTTAGAAGCATAACCGTGTTCGGCAAGCTTGCCGAATCGGGGTCCATGAAGAAGGAACTACCCCGTGTAAAAAACCCATCGATTAAACCGATCTCTAATCCACCGGATGATTAGCTCTAGATTAACCCAAAGATCAGATCTACCGGATGATGACGATCTGTCAAGATCTAAACACATACGAACCAACAACATGTAACAACTTAGATTGATCTAGCTCGGCTACGATAAGCAGATAAATCTAGTAGCATGGTAGAATAAACAATTAAAGCACTAACAAAGAACTAGATCTATGATAAGATAAAGCCGAGACGTTTCAATCTAAATTGGGCAAAAAAGTGTGTGCAAACATAATTAAATAAATAAATTGTGAGCATTGCAAACATGTGGTAACTTAATGAATTCATTAGATCTTGTCAAAATCCAATGAAGCCGATAACTAGCTCTAAGCGGATCTTAGCCCACCGGATGGCTCATGATCGACAAAAGAACCCTCTTGCCCCCGATAGCTTAAATCCGCTGACGATACTAAGCGTGAACAAGACTTCTTGCAATAATCTAAATCCGCAAGGCGATAGTAGACATGGTGCAAGGTTGCCGGTACTTACAGAGGTCGACGGATTGATGAATCCTCTTGCGATGTAGATCGGCGACACGATTGGACTCGAAGGGTGGCGGAGCCAAGGCACGGAGCGGGTTGTTTGTATTGATTTGTATATGTTTTGATTGCCGGGGTCTCATATTTATACCACGGGCTTATTGAGTCCTAACTAGTTACGAATAATAATAACTAAAATATCTAGCTAAGATACATTGTCCTCCAAGTCTTCTCGGAGTCGTGGAAGTCGCACGTGGTGTGGGCCCTTGTCCTGGGATATTCTCCTTAACGCTCCACGCTTGCCGAACCATCTCACGCTCAGCTCCTTCTCGGACTCCGGCTCCTTAGCCGAATAATAGCGGCTTCCCGAATGCCACAGCACTGTAGTCGTTTTCTTGCTAGCCGAATGATCTCTTACCGAATGATCGCGCACCGATCTATCAGTCATCCAGGCTCTACCAAATTTTGGTGTTAACAGCGTTACTCTGATAATATGTGAGTGGTTGTTTAGTTACATTTACGCTTTAAAGCATTGTTTCTGATATTTATCTGTTCTGGACTACATGTGTGGACTTTCTAGGCACACATATGGCGAGAGTCTGGTCTCCTTTGGGAAATCGGGCGTGATGTAATGGTATCGAGCAATGTTATTTGTAGAACGTATGCCTAGATAGAATGGACGTTTTTTAAAAGCTATTTTTGCTAAAATCAAAGTCTAGTCTCTCCCCTATTGCTTCATTTTAGTAGAAAAGAAAACTATTTTCACAAGAACCCCCTCGTTTCCACGAGATAAAGATGGAGTGAAGATGAAGACCCTACAATGTTGTATATCAAAGATAAAATATCGTCCACCCTTTCCCTAAATAATTAGGTTTTCAACTTTGAATGCTTTTACGATAGAACGATTGCTAAGGTTGAGTGATAGTGTGTTTTCATAAGGACCCTATCATATTAGTGTGCTCTAGCTTGGATTCTTATTTTGTTATAATGTCCATGTATGATTTGGTTCTTTGTATTGAGTGTAGCTTCAGCGAATCTCGGGACGAGATTCCTGTCAAGGGGGGTAGAGTTATCACACCCTAAAATTCCTATTTTAGGATGTGACGAAGAAAACACTAAATAACAACAAATAATTTTATTATTTCCTAAAATTTATAAACTTTAGTTAAGTTTCTAATATTCTAGATAGTGTAAAATGTGAGTTTCTAAAATTTTTGCAACTCAATTTAATGGTTTGTTGCATTCATGCCTTTGCATAGTGTTTATGTATGGAAAATGAATTTCAATCTTTCAAAGTGCGCCTAGGGTTTGATCCCATCTTCATCTCTCCAAATACTAATTGAATATCTTAAACTCCAATCAAGTCTTTTGCCAAGATCCTACAAAACCATAGCTTGATCTATTATCTCTTTTTGTCACTTCCTTTCTTTCTTGAGTTCTCAGTCATTTTGTTGTCCACGAATTCTTCATGGCCAATCTTTTCTCCTCCCTTATTTTCTCTTGGTCACACCTCTCAATATTCTTCTCTTAGCAACACCCTTTATTCCCTTTCTCTTCAATTGCAAGCATGCACATAACAAAGCACAACATTTGCTCCTCTCCCTCACACACACTCTTGACTACACCCTTTACTCCATCAATCTCTTTCCCTCATGCATGCTCATAACAACCAGCTGACCTCTCCTCTATTTTTCTCATGGACAAACCAACAACCACCTCACTTCAATTCTATCTTGATAGCACCCATTCTTACTCCACTTCAATTGCATGCCTCCATGCAAAAAAACGCCCATATCTTCTTCTCTTCCCCACACTCACGCACACAATAGAATGGAAAGCCCCGTCCCTCTCTCACCTTCCGCTGCGGCCGCTGACAATCCCTTCCCCATGCAAAAATTGCAGCAAATGTTTTCCTCCTTTAATCCCCTTTACAAGCCCCTCTTAATTCTCCTTACCACTCCCTAATTGTAAGAGTAAAACAGCCATGCATCTTCCCATCTCCCTCGGTGAGAAATTGATGCGCCTCCTCTCCTTTCCTTTTTGACCAAAGGCCTCCTCTCCTTTCCTTGTTCCCCATCCGCCATGGACGCCCCTTCCACATCTCCTACCTCCCTCCCTCCGTCGTTCCTCCTCCAAAACAATGTCTCGATGCCACCATGAATCGGTTTTGCCACAACAATCCAATTCCCGATCACCGGAGGATTTGTTTGGAGAATGATGTCGCCGCCGCGTTTGTACGACCATGGTAGGTCACCCCTCCTCATCTCATCTCTGATTCTTCAGTCCATGACCCTCTCATCCACCTCTTGATTTCCATCACATGTCACGGATCATCTCGGAGGAGAACCGCAAAGCATCCCGTCGATCGCCATACCCATGGTGCCGCCACCGCCACCGACCCTCACAGCAGATGGGACGCCCCTCCCTCTCTCCTCTGTGATCTTGATGCTCTTTCATCTCTCATACATCCCATCGATCTCTCATGTGGTGCGGATCGGCTCCAATATGGAATTTGCGCCGACTTGTTTATCATGGTCCCTATCGTCACCCCGTTATCGATTCCAAACCGCCACTAATTTGATCCCCGCCTGCGGCTAATCCCAACGTGAGGACTCAAATCACTCCCTCCTATTGTTTATATGTTACTTGTAGTAGGATACATGTCATAATCTACGCTTGGTTAAATCCCGACGAAGTTTCGTCACAATCATGTCCTCGTCCCTTGCGGGACAGCGAAGTTGTTCTTGCTTTTGGCATTCATGTTCCCATTGATCTAGAACTCTCTCGCCATCACACCCTTTAACCATCATGTAGTCATTGAAGTTGCACATGACTTTGCAACACGGTTTGGCCAAATAATCAAAAGATGAAAGAGATATCATCGTTCTTGCCCTTCTTGTCCCTGCGCCCGCAGCCAGAAGTTCCTTTGGTTGGCATTCGCGTTCCCAAAGTGATCCATGCCTCCGTTCATCGATAACTTTTATCATGATGAAGAACTTGAAGTTGTACATGCCTCTACAAAGTTTCATGGACGTAACATCTAATATGAGAGAGTTATATTTGTTACCATGCTTGCTGCCCTGCAGTTTCTGCAAAGAACACTATCGCTTGTTAGCATGTGCGTTCTCGTTGTTTCATCACTCCGGTTGTCATGCCGTTCAACGACAATGTGTGTAACATCTCTCGCACATGTCCACAAAATATGGTTTGACCAAAGGATCGATATGTAGGTGATATCCCCTGTCCCCATGCTCGCTGCCCCAACCATGCCACGCCCACATAGTCCAATTTTGCAATCACGTTCCCTACTAATCCGCTTGCCAAATGACCAAAACCTTCAACAAGTAACATGTCTCATATACTTGCACATGTATCAGCAAGTTGGATCGGTCATAGGTGCCACAATGGCTGAAATATTGAGGCCGTAGTATCCGCTACTCTTTTGCTGTCCGTAAAAAATCAGCCATGCCACCCATTGTGTTCGCGTTCCCATCCAACGGATGGTCAAACCATCATGCCCCTTCACTATAACATACTACATACAATCCACAACATGCTCCATACAAGTACCTATCTTCCAAGTTAGCTTGTCTCCATCATGTTGTCTCCAATTCACTAAATCCTAGCCTTTACCTTTGATCTTGCATATCTTTTAAACTGTGTCTCCTGTTTTAGTTGTTTTTGTGCTCAACGATCGTAGCTACAAGCCTTGCGTATTTTAAACCTTTATGTCTTATTTTATATATGTTGATTGATATACTGCTTCTAGGTTTGTCTATGACGGTTGTGATGATTGTTGCGATCGTTAGAAGAGGCTATACAAGGATGATCCAGAAGGAAAGTTGGACAAGTTTGAGCACTATTTGAGGCAAGTATAGTTTTGGGATATGCTAACTTTAAACCATGATCATATGACTTGATTAATGTTTATGCACTAGACGTTAAATGTGAATTGTTTAACAACATGTGGACTTGTCTGTATTAGTGTCTCCGGGAAAACAGTACAACTGTGAGGGCCAATGGGCTCTGGTTTTAGTTCAGTATGAGGACCTTGTTTAACTTGTTAGTGGTTACCGAAAGGTGTTAGGGTAAAAACAGACTATGGATCCCCGTGGAGGGTTGTATCACACGGAACTGCCGCACCCGTGGATCCCTGGACAGGTTGTATCGCACCGACCGACGGAAGATACCTAGCGGCCCTAGCTTGTTAGACAAACCTTTGAAAGACTTCATAGTGAACCCTGCAGACTTACCTCGGTAGTGGGTCTAGAGGTCGACGGGCCTCGTACGTAGGGCAATTCATGGCTCACAGTGAAAGTGTACACCTCTGCGCAGAGTAAAACTGGTATATCAGCCGTGCTCACGATCACGAGCGGCCTTGGAACCCTTTGCATTAAAGATGATGACCTATGCTTGTTTAACAGTCCATATTTTATCGTTTATGCTTTACATTATTATGTTATAATGAGCATGGTATATGGGTAAGATATTGCCTTGCTATATTTGCTGAGTTCGACATGGACTCACTCTTGCAATTTCCCCCACCTCAGTCTGTTGGCAAAAGTCACATGGAGAATGGATGAAGATATTAGTTCTTGGCATACGGAGCCCCCAGTCAACTATCCCTGAAGATAATGGAGCCCGAGAAGTTAGCAACCGTTCCGCGTTACTCTGATAATATGTGAGTGGTTGTTTAGTTACATTTACGCTTTAAAGCATTGTTTCTGATATTTATCTGTTCTGGACTATATGTGTGGACTTCCTGGGCACACATATGGCGAGTTTGGTCTCCTTTGGGAAATCAGGCGTGACACCCCTGGCACGGGGAACTCCTGGTTTGCCACGACGTCGTGGTGGTGGACTGCTGGTGTGGTGGTTGCCGTACCCAATGCTTCATGGATGTCTGGGGCATCGTCGTTGTACAACGCTTCCGCCCACACGTCCGTTCCTCCCGTGGCTGAGTGAGCACTTGCCGCCGGGCTTGCGGGTATTTCGGCGCCATGTCCTATTCCCTCAGGCGCCATTGTGGCCGCTGCTTTTGCTGAAAGCAGAACAGCCTCTTCCTCCCCATCGGTGTCGACGAGCACGGGGAAGAGGTCGTAGTTGGAGCTGCGCCTCATGTGTCGTCGATGTCGTCGCGCCCTTGGGTGGCGGCGACCATGGTGGCGGTTGCGGCCTCTTGGTGACCGAATGCAATTGTCTTCCGATTCGATCGGAAATAGGGTCGCCTTGAAGTCACGGCCCTGCGTCGTGAACTCGAGGCTACCGAAGTGGATCGTCGCTCCTTGACGGAGCTCGTGCTCCGGCGAACAGGATGGAAAGGTCGGTGATGTCGCCATCTAGGTTGGTGGGAAGTGGTTTACGCACAGTGCTCCCCTACCTGGCGCGCCAACTGTCGGTGTTCTGAGAACCGGGGTATCCCAAGCACCGGCAATAATTTATAGGTTGTGCGCTCCCCGCCTTATGGCGTGTGCGAGCTGGAAGACGAAGAGTTTATCCTGGTTCAGACCATGGGGCCCTACGTCCAGCAGTGGTGTCCTTTTGTGTTACCTCGCACCAAATGTGCACAAGAACCGAAGCGATTACAAGTGATTTCGGGAATGAAGAAGAACTTCAATCCTGGGGTGAGATGGCTAAGTGCGTAAAACCTAGCAAAAAGGGGATCCATTCTATAGTGGCATTACTCCCCCTTTTATAGTGTAAAGGAGAGATAATGTGTACAATACGTGTCGTGTACAAATGCTAAGGTGTCTACCGCCCAAGGCCATAAGCGTGCCATGCCCGAGCCCGAGCCTCGGGTTCCCTGGAGGGGATGCCCTGGTGTGGACGCGTGTCTTGGTGCCTCCTGCGTCCGTGTCCGTCACCCGAAGGGGGAATAACCCGAGGGTCTAAAGGGATCCTCTGACCCCATTGCGATTCTTGGCTTTGCTGGGCCTGCGTCGTGGTGCGGTGTCGATATCCCGACCCTGGACCCGTGTCGAGGAAGTGGAGCTGCAAGCAAATAAATAGTGAAGTTGTGTTTCCCTGTGCAGGGTGACGCGTGTGGTAACTGCTCCCTTTACGTCCCATCAACGGGGGATGCGAGGAGATAACGGGGCAGTTGGATCGTCAGGGCAATCGATTGCCCTGTTACCACATCGTGGGAAGCAGGGACATTAAATGCAGTTGTTCCCCACTACCAGGTTGGGCTTCCCAAGGTGCGCCCGAGGTCGTTTACCCAGAGAAGGAGGGAAGAGCCATGGTCTGGACTCTTTCACCCTCGGGCGAGGCGGAGATGTCTCGCCCGAGAGCCATGGTCCTCGGGCGAGACAGGGACTGCCCTTTGGGGAGCCCACGTCCTCGGGCGAGGCGGAACTTGGCCCCCCGAGGCTCCCGACCCTTCGGATTAGGAGCAGGTTTCGGCGAGAGCGGGCCGTATGGGCTGACGTTGTGTGGGCCGATTTGGTCTATAAACCAATGGGCTGTAACAAGCCTGTTATGCATTTTTGCTTTTTCTAGTCCTCCTTCTCCATACTAACATTGGTCCCAACGGCTCTTTATTTTTATTTCTATAACTCCTCGAGTTTCACCCTGGGCCCTTCTGGCCTGGCTGGGGGTTTAGCAAGTTGGGCCTCGTTTAGAGGAGTATCTGGAGATGGGCTGCTTTGGGCCTTTAATTGGGCCAAAAGGATGTCCTGTGTATTAAGTCCTTCTTTACCAACTTTCTGGCCAGGGGCCGTCCTTCGTCATTCCGGCTATCTCCTAGCCCATGATACGTCGTGGGTTTTTACGTCCGGCGTCGTCTTCCCACCAGTTCGTCTTTTTTGGGCCCTTGGACCGTGTTATTTGTCTTGGGCCTATTTTACTCGTGGGCCGATAATTTTCGTCCCCGACAAATACCTTGAGATGAGATTTGGGCCTCCAATCAATTTGGGCCAACGGAAATCAGCCCAATATCTTATAGCGCTAAATGAGCTGCAATTTAACGTTTTTTAGCGCGCTATTAGCAGCTAATAAGCGGCAAATAGCGTTTAAGACTAAAATGGCGAATAGCTAAGCGTCCCCCGCCCGAACGCTATTTAAGCTTTTTATCAAGGTCCCTATAGCGCGCTATTTAAAACAGGGGAGACGCTCCACCTACCTAAATGTTCACTCCCCATACCCGTCGGTAATGGCGTCTCACACCCGCCTTCTCACTCCTCTCGCACTAGCGCCCGCTTCTCCTCCCATACCCTAGCTCGTCCATCCTCCGACCCCCTGAGCTCCAGCGATGGCGTCCATCCCGCATCCGCTGCCGGTGATAGGCAAGTCGGGCAACCTCACGGTGTTCCTCACGCCCCCGGTGGAGCCCGAGAGCCCGAGGTCCGAGTTCTCTACGCCCCCGACGAGTCCCCGCGCCGAGGACTCCCCTGAGTCGCCGCCGGCGCAGATGGCCCCTCCGCCCGCGCCTGTTTATTCGGTCTCCACGCCGCCGCTTGTCAAGACGGTCTCTCCACCTCTTCCCGCGGAGAAGCTCTCCCGACCCTCGCTGGTCCAGGTACCGCCACTTGTCAATACGGTCTCACCACGGCTTCCCGCGGAGCAGCTCTCCCGACCCCCGTTGGTCCAGGCACCGCCGCCGCCCGTCAAGTCGGTCTCAACGCCGCTGCAGACACCAAATCTCTATTCCATCTCCTTGCCACCGGTCCAGGTGCCGCCGTTGCAGTTCGCGAAGGCGTCGGCAGGGTCGGACGGATCGCTGCTCGCGTTCTTCTGGGACGCGGTTGCACGCGTGCAAGAAGGTGATTTGGAAGAGAATCCTTCGTGTTTAATTCCTCTGATTTATTTTTATTTTAAAGTTTGTCACTTTGAATTTTGATCCGTGAGCAAAATATTTTCCTGGTTTAGCACACGCGAGCTTGGATGAGCACATCTCGAGATGGTTCGGGCTGGACCAGTCCAAGTACCAGTGGGCGCTCAACGACTATTATGAGAGGACTGGACAGGTTATCCCACACTTTAGTTTCTTATTCGTCTGTTTGAGTGGCCATTCTTACTTTGGTTTCATGTTCTTCAGTTTGTAGTTGGCCATTTCTGTTTGTTTTGGTTGGATCAATGTCTTTGATTCCTATCAGTCCGCATAAGTTAGGCGTGGATTGAGAAAAAGAAAAGTTGTGTGTCGGTGTTGGATGGTGGAATGCTTCTGGTTTTGGTTCCCTACTTTCGGAATCTACTACACCTATATAAAGAACTCTCACTAAGGAGTTCTCTCGACATGCAAGCATGCCACCTAAACAGCCTCACTAACGCCCCACTAACACTTTCAAACATGCAAGCATGCCACCTAAGTAGCCCCACTAACGCCCCACTAACACTTTCAATTAATGTGTTAGTGAAACCAGTCATCTTGCCGCAAACTAAAAATTTTTGTGTTGTACATTAAGTTCCAAATATTATCCTTCACTGCTAGTGACCAATGTTTTGTTTCATGAAGTTGAAGATCTAAGATTATCATGACGCTTTTTATTTAGTTAATTACTAAAATTACTTTTACATTGCTCTTAACTAGATTAAAATTATATTTGCATACCCGTAGCAACGCACGAGGAATTCACCTAGTTCTAGTGATGTTGCCTACAGTAATCTTTTTGATATATAGTTGGTGACGGTAGTTGTACTGATGCCATTGATTTTAACCCAAGGTGTGGTTTTAACCCAAGGTGTGGTTTCGTGCAATTTATTTTTGATAGCTAGGATGGTGTACTGATGCTATTGATTTTAACCCAAGGTGTGGTTTTGTGCAATTTATTTTTGATAGCTAGGATGGTGGTTATAGCAATATTGTATCTGTTTGATGTGCTGTTTGGTCCCAATTTTCGCGTGGGCAATATCTGCAAAGTTTTTGTATGATTGCCTTTTGGTAGGGCGTCAAAGGGATTCAAATGGCTCCAGCTCCTCCTCCTTTGATGTCTCTGTTCATAGAAGCTATTTTTCTCTCTGCCCCATTGTTCATAGAAGCTATTTTTCTGTCCTTGCCCCATTGTTCATAGAAGCTATTTTTTCTCTCCCCACCTCAAATGAACTGGGAGCCAGTGAAACCAGTCTTTTTGGCTTCATTGGCTCTGATTCCTCATGACACTCTAACAAGGAGCTGAAGCTGCTTGAAGCCCAGCTAAATCAGGCAGCATCTGCAGGTCTAATCCCCTATTAGTTCAGATTTCAGACTACTACCACGAGCCACTTGTGATTCCCTTTAAACTTGTGTTTGCAGTCCATGCTGTTTTGCAATGTCTAAAGGTTTAACTGAAAACTCTCAGATTTAACAAAGTTTCTTCTCCATGATTTATGCCCTATCTTTTTCCATCCTGTATTATTTAATTTGAAAAATATTTTGTGAATGCATCCTATGTTCTTAACATAAAATAGCAAACATGCTCACTATTTCTTGGATGTTTTTCTATGGTAAAACATTCAAATCCTGCAAGCTTGGCACTTCATAGTTATCTTTATTTAAGGGGTGAGTTGCATACATCTGATTTAGGTTTTCTGAGAGTATAATGCACTGGGCCATCCTAACTTTTCTAGTTATTTTACTTTACTTTGTAATCTGTCCAGTGCTGCAACCAGGTGCAAGTTTAGCGAGCAGCAGAAACTAATTTGCTAGATCATGAAGCTTCGCAAGAAATTGTGCAACTTTATACGTTTGCTAATGGCTCTTCTTTGAATTTCACCTTAGGAGTTCATGAAAATATTAAGCTATTGGAGAGAAAGCATCCTAGTACTTTTTGTAGTTTCCCAAATCTTTGATTTCGAGGTCACTATATGTAGTGGTTTTAAATACACCCCCCCCCCCTCTCCTTTTTGTGGTTAAATCAGTTAATAATATTTTCTTTTTGTGAGCTGGCTGAGCTCTCACCAAACATGTAGTAGCACTGTAGATATGGACCATGCCTATTAAATCATTTATAGTGACACATATTTGCTATACACAGAGATGATTTATTGGGCGTTTGGCTTGTGGAATAAAGTGGCCCATAATTATCTCATCCTTTAGTTTTTTGTATAGATTGTGGAATGGAATGAGTTGATCCATCACCCCCTAATTCCTCAGAAACTAATAATAATTAGTATGAGTATTTGGAATGATTTGGAATAGAATGAGTTGATCCATCACCCCCCTAATTCCTCAGAAGCTAATAATTAGTACTAGTATTAAGAATGATTTCCCTTGCATGTAATTGGCCTCCTGCTTTTCGTTTATGAAATTGAACATAGTGAAGTTCAGGCCATCATAGACCGCATCTCTTCCCAATTGCCAGGTTGGAAATTTGATCTAATGAACAGAGCTCGGAGGTTGGTAATGATCCAATTTGTGACGACATCTATGGTGATTTATCTAGCTATAGCTTCGGATAGCCCATCTCAAGGAAATTGACAAGATTAGAATTTTTTTTGGAGAGGAAGAAGAGAACCTAATGGGGGTCATTGTTTACTCACCTGGCGGCTTAAAGAGCTGGGTGGACTTGTTATACATGATCTAAAATCCCTTGGCTTTCCCTTGAGCATGAGATGGTTGTGGCTTGCAAAGACCCAACCAAACAGGCCATGGGCAGAGTTTAAGATCATGTTACACCCTTATGTACATGCCTTCTTCTCCAGGGCAGTGTTCACTGTTGTCGGTGACCGAAAATCTGCTCTGTTTTGGACTGATAAATGGCTGCATGGTCAGTCCATTGAGCAACTTGATCCTCACCTTTTTTCTCTGGTCTCCAAGAGGACAGCCAAAAGACGCACAACTTTTGATGTTCTGTCGCACAAGTTCTGGACAGGGACTTATGAGGCTGTGGCTGCTATGTCAATATATATTGATGTCTAGGTTCTTGTTTCGAATGTGCAGCTGCGACCAAACTTAGCACTGCCTCTGGACAGTACTCAGCCAAGTCTGCCTATTATGCTCTCTTCTTTGGCTCAGTGCAGTTTGAAATACTTGGGCGCCAAAGAAGTGTCAAAGTTTTCTCTGGTTTGCTTTCCATAATAGATGCTGGACTGCGGATAGACTGGCCAAGAGAGGTTTACCTCATCCTGCTCAGTGTCCACTATGTGGACAAGGAAGATGATACCATCCATCATATCCTTTGTGGGTGCGTGGTTGCAAGACAAACCTGGTCCCTTGTCTTCTGTCGCTATGGGTTACAGTATTTCTCTCCATTCCCTGATGACAAAGTCCTCTGTCATGGGCAGCCAGCAGGCTGCCACCGGATGGCCACACAAGGAAGGCGCGGCCGAGGAAAGTGGCTAATTGATTAGCCTTAAGTTTAGGGGATTTGATTTGCAATTAGTTATTTCCTAATTTCTAGTTGCCAAGTTGGTTAGGCCATAGGCCTATATAGTCTGTACGAGGGGAACTTTTGGGGGCAGAAAAAGTATTATCAAACCAATCTACCTCCTTCTACCTCTAAACAAGCCTAGGCTGCAGAGGGGTATAACCTCGCCCTAGAAGACATAGATCGCGGCCATGAAAAGCATAGCCTAGGTCTAGTTATCGTCATGGACCCAATGTTCATGACAACTTGGTATCAGCAGTCCGGCGATCCTCGCCTACTCGCTCCCGCTCACCATTACTACCATCCGCCGCTGCCGACCACCCTTGTCGCTGCGCCAACCACCCCCTCCAGTTACCCGCGCTGACCACCCCACTGCTACTTAACTTCAATGGATTTTCCTAAATTTAATGGGAAATCTGATCCTCTGGCCTTCATCAACCAATGCGAGTCCTACTTCAACCGGGAGCGCATCATGGAGGAAGAAAAGGTATGGATGGCTGCCCGTAATTTGGACGATGACACCCGGGTTTGGTTCCTCCAAGCCCAGCAAGGGCACCCTGGTGTGGCGCCGCTTCACCAAGCTCCTGCACCTACGCTCCAGATCGCCCCCCACGCTCCAACCTGCTCCATCATATGTCCCCTGCTGCCAACGATACTTCACGCATCTTTGCTGATCTATTCACACAACTGGATCACCTAAAGGCGTTGCTCCATGAGAAGGAACGTCAACGCTGCGTGGCTGTACGCCGCCGAGCGCCGGTTCTTCGTGCGACAAAAGCATCGGAGGCGCAAGCAGCGGTGCGCCTACAAGCAGTGCGAGGTCTCCTTGCCCGCTGGATGGTGCGGAAGCTCCGCGTGCTGATCAGCTCGTCGCTGCACCAACTCACAGCCTGCGCATTCAACCACCCGATCTCGCCTGTATTTTCTGCACCTCCGGCAGAAGTCGAGGTCTGGGTATGCAGCCCCCTGCACGGCCAAAGATGGTCGGCTCCTTCATTCTGGCACCCACCTTGGTGCTGGACAGCTCCAACATAAGAACGGGCTGGTACTTCTTTCACTTTTCACCCAACAGGAAGTCCGTAGTTCAGTTCTTCCCATGGGATCCAGGACGAGATGGTCTGCGACAGCTATCCAGCTCAAGGATGAGCTGGGTATCCAAGGGCAGGGGAGATGTCATGGGCAGCCAGCAGGCTGCCACCGGATGGCCACACAAGGAAGGCGCGGCCGAGGAAAGTGGCTAATTGATTAGCCTTAAGTTTAGGGGATTTGATTTGCAATTAGTTATTTCCTAATTTCTAGTTGCCAAGTTGGTTAGGCCATGGGCCTATATAGTCTGTACGAGGGGAACTTTTGGGGGCAGAAAAAGTATTATCAAACCAATCTTCCTCCTTCACCTCTAAACAAGCCTAGGCTGCAGAGGGGTATAACCTCGCCCTAGAAGACATAGATCGCGGCCATGAAAAGCATAGCCTAGGTCTAGTTATCGTCATGTTCCCAATGTTCATGACATCCTCCATGTCTGGTGGATGCTTATTCTGGATTTGTTCCCCAACAACTACAAGAGAGGGTTGAATACACTAATTATTTTGGTCACCTGGTCCTTGTCGAAGCGCTGTAATGATATAGTGTTCAATGGAGCTGCTCTCAATGTAAAACTTATCTTATAAGCAGATTTGTGAAGAGGCCAATCTCTGGTGCCTAGCTGGTTCTCGTGGGTTAGCTTGCTTAGAGAGTTAAAGGTTGCCGCTAGAGAATATGGTGGTTTGTGTTTATCTGGGTCACCGTTGTAGTTGTTTTTGTTCTTCTCAGGTATTTTTTGTGGCGTCTTGGCTCCTCTGGGAGTTTTGGTGTGGAGTTCTCAATACAACGATACGCAACTCTCCTATGTATTCAAAAAAAAACTAGTAAATGGACTCATGATGCATCCATCTATAATGGGTTGATTCACCAAACCAAACATTCCATTAGAGTGGCAGTTGGTGCCATCTAAGATGCCATTGTTGTTGTGCGAGGATTTGGCAACACTAAAAATTTTTTTTTTGTGTGTGTGTGTGTGTGTGTGTGTGTGTGGCATTGTCAATTCCTAGACTGAAGGCAATGTCTGGTGCAATTTAGAGTTTCTCCACTTGTGTCAAATCCTGTGGGTTTGAAAAAACCTCGTTGCAAAATGTATAAGCGCTAGGCTGTGTATAAATTCCCTTCCCTAGGCACCAACATGGTTGGAAATGTCTGGCATGTGCTTTGCCTTGATTGTTAGATTCCAGTTAAAGCGGACATCTTTTCACCGTTTGGCCACTCATACCTCAATTATGCATAAATTCATTTTTCAAATGCAGAACGATAGTGGCAGTATGGTTATTATCACCCCATTGTTTTGTATTCAGACTATTCTGTACTGTTTTCTATATGTTCTATATTGTGGATTTGACTGAAATGTTTCCAGCAATCCAGCTAACTTAATATTTTATAATTTTGTCATCTAAAAGTGTTTCACATTTGCTTTAATTCTGACAGGAGATATATTTGAGCAACGCTGGCACTCATAAGCACAGTTGTAAAAATTCAGAAAGCATGGAAAAGGTATATTCGCTTATTTGAACAGACAGGCACCTTCACTGTCCAGTTTTTCTGATATATTATTTTTGATCTTGTATTATTTTACTTTGCAGTGAATTACTGTTTCTAGGTTGTATGTGTGTAACGAAGCTGACGCCGTGTCAAGATGCAAATAGAAGCCTTTTGTTTTCCTGAAGATTGAGGCCTCTTTTTCTGCACCCGGAAGCTCTTGGTTGTAACAAATCCATTTGTTAGCACCTATACTGTACCTCCGTTGTGGATAAAGAAAAATCTTTTTGACCCACTTTTTTTAATCGCTTTCACAACGGCTACTCTGCCACGATGAAATCACTGATGTTGCCATTGTCCTTTATTTTCGGATCTAACTTTTGTTTTAGGCGTGCTACCAAAACCAACTAACTAAATTAAGTGATTAATCAACTAATAATAACGAAACAATCAGCTAAACAAAATAGTTCAATCAATGGATCAATAAACAATTAAGCTCCTTACCTGATCCTGCATAGTCTGCTACCGCTCGGACTCGCAGTCTGACGTGCTCGGCAATGATGCACCGCCATCGACAGTTCAACCCATGCATGGCCACAGGTCCTTGCGTTCACGAACACGGACGTTATATGCCGAAGCCGACGCCGACGGTAGGCTGGTGGCGCCTCCGCCCATGCAGGCGTTCCGGCAGCCCGTGCCCACAAAAGGCCCAACTACCAAATCTACTAGTATAAACTAGTATAGTAGTAGCATCTGAGCCATCTGTAATATATTCTAAGGAAAACATCTAATAAACATAAGGCACTACCAAAGGAAAAAATAAAGACATAGGATCAATGTTAATTAGCAAAGAATAAGTACATAGGAAGTAAAACAACAACAGTGGAAAATGAAGTTCATTGGCCATGCATCAATGAAATGATAGATTCTTTTAAATAACAATCTTGGAAAACGAAAAAAATGTTTGATGACAATGAAACACATTGTTTCAGTAACTACATATGCAATATAGGTAATTGGAGGAATACCACTGGAAGGCACCGAACAGAAACAAAATTAACAAGTGGAGGCCTTATGGGCATTTCGTCGAGCACTAAGAGCAATCTAAACGGTAGGGGATTGTAAAGGCACCGAGGGGATTGTAAAGGGGGGTGGGGGGTGTTGAATGTTCCTACTATACATGTTGATGTTAGTGTGTCTGCAGTCAGCTGCAAGGAGCAAACCAAACCAGCAATTCAGTTTGGTTCTATCTCTAACAATATTGAGAAGAATGGTACATCTGTTTCGGTACCATATTGTGTTTCTAATAATTCAGATATTCCTATAATGCACGAAAGGATAATTAGAGCTTCAAACCAGCTATTCTAGCTTATGATGATAAGCGTAATTATTCTGATATTTCAGTCGGCAATTCTTTGAACTATTAGTGTTAGCTATAATGTTGGACTAGTTGAAGTTGGTGTTGATCAGAATGATACACTGATTGAGCCTAACGGTACAAAAGTTTATCACATATCTCCCTCTCCCAAAATTCTACCCGTGATTGAGAAAAGGATGGATGATAATAGAGCTATGTCAAAGCCGAGGACGGATTTTGTTTCAAGAGGGAGAGGATGATGAGCCCAGCTCCTCAAGTTAGTCTTTCAACTCCAGTTAATTTGTTGGGTAACAGTATGAAAGAAATTTCTTTCATCAAGCTTGGCGTGTTTTATGTTGATGTGAAGAAAAGCAGCCTCAATGAATGTTTAATATCCACTATTGGTATTATTGGAACCAAGCTAATATTTGAAGGAAATATTTTTCGCAAAATGAGAGAAGAAAGGAGCAACGGAAATGCATCCATATTGTTGGTTCTACTGATGTCGAGAATATGGGTGCAGTAGGCTAGTTCTTTTGTTCACGTTGGCTTATTATAGTAGATTTTTTCTCCTACCGGATTTAATTAGTTGTTTCTTAAAGACTTACTATGTAACCAACGTGCCTATCTTTGAGTCAGGGCCGGACTCGTGGCTTAGCTTGCCTGAGTCCTGCGCTGGTTCGTTGGAGCTAGTTGGCCTGCGAGCCTATATTTGAGCCTTTGGCTTTGTATCTAGATTAGATTGGTTTTCATCGTGAATTTTTCATGTCGAGCCGTCGCTCTTGGCCGGAACCCAAGATGGTGATCCCATCAATTATCAAGAATTGAAGCTGATCCTCTTGCCGGATTTGCGTGGAGGGCGTGATCGAGCTGCTGTAGTTCGGGTGCGTCGCTTGGGATTCTCAGAGTCTCTCGCGACGCGCTCCAACTAAGTGCCGCTTGGATATGTCAAGGGATCTCGGACCCATTCGATAGGATCGGAGGGCTTGATGCCTCCCTCGGTGGGATTTCTTACTTGACTGTCCAGCGTCCTTGGATGCTTCGTAGGGTGTCCCAAGCCCTGGGGCTCGGGCGAAGGCCATGTAACGGACACACCCATCGATGCCCCCTAACTCTGGTGCCTTGAAGCGGCTATCGAAACCCACACGGGCCCAGCCTTTGATCCTCTGGACCGTAGCGACCCGGAGGCCGACGCTTTGACGAAGGGGAAGGGGCCTTGAGGTCTTGGGTCGCCTCCGAGGATTCCTTCATCTTCTTTGCCTTCCCTATCCTTCGTGAAAGAACGCTTTGTGTGAGATTACCCCCGACCCCTCAATCGTGCAAGGGGAACGATCAGGGATACCCGCATCTTTTTTAATCGACCCTTAGACTGTCTCTCCGCGAGAAGGAGGGGGTGGTCAAGGTAACCTACCCTCAATGGGCGAGGCTACCTTGATCCGGTGAGCTGATAACGGATAGTCCAAGTGGAGGCCCATGCCCTATTCGATAAGGGTTGGCTGTGTGGCCCCGCGGCGCACTCCAACTAGGTGCCGCTTAGGTATGCCAAGGGAGTCTCGGACCCATTTGATAGGATCCGAGGGCTCAATGCCTCCCTTGGTGGGATCTCTTACTTGACTGCCCAGCGGCCTTGGATGCTTTGTTGGGTGCCCGAGCCCTAGGTAACGGACACACCCATCGATGCTCCTGACTCTAGTGCCCTGAGGCGGCTGTCGAAACCCACGCGGGCCCAGCCTTCGAACCTCCGGACCATAAAGGCTCGGAAGCCCGAGTTTTACCAAGGGGTGTGTCCTTGGTAGGTCGCCTCGTCTACTGCCCTGCGGGGGCAGTTCGTGGGACCACCCCTCGTCCGTTGTCTAGTGCAGGTCGGTGAGTGGAAGTGGTCGCACGCCTCCCGAGGTGACGGGTACGCTTTCCAAGTGTATTGACAAGAAGAATTGAAGGGCCGCAGGAGACTTACATCGAGGTTGAAGCTTCTTGCGTTCCCTCCCACGCTCCCTCCATGGGGCCTCGTTTCGTTGAGTTTCTACGGAGAATGTCTGGAGAACTTGAGGGTTGTCCCCCCTCTTGATAACCTCCGAATATGGTCACCTTTATTCAAAATAGAGTACAATCTCGATAGCCTTTTTGAAACATAACATGTGGGGCTTGGCCGCGAGGGCGGAGCTCATGGGTAGAAACGACGTAGCAGTTCAATGTTCCATGCGTTGTCTTAGACCTTGCCCTTGCCGTTGGCGAGCTTGTACGTTCCGAGCCTTAGTACTTCGGCGACGACGAAGGGCCCCTCCCACGGTGGGGAGAGCTTGTGGCGGTCTTTGCAGTCCTATCGCTGCTTCAGCACCTTGTCTCCCACGTTGAGCTGGACCCGACAGCCGTGGTAGCGACGAAGGTCGCGTTGATATTTGTCGGAGTGTAGGAGCGCGATGTCTCTTGACTCTTCGAGCTGGTCGAGGGCGTCCTCGCGAGCCATTCGGTTGTTGTGCTCGTCGTACGCCGTGACCCTTGGTGCGCCGTAGTTGAGATCTGAGGGCAGGATCGCCACGGATCCATAAACCAGGAAGAAGGGTGTGAATCCTGTGGCTCGACTCGGTGTCGTGCGCAAGCTCCAAATGACCGAGGGCAGCTCGGTCAACCACCTTTTCCCGAACTGGTTCAGCTAGTTGTAGATCCTAGGTTTCAATCCTTGCAAGATCATACCATTGACCCTTTTCACCTGGGCGTTCGTCCTGGGGTGTGCGACGGCCGAGAAATCCACGCGGATATGGTGGTCATCACAGAAGTTCAGGAACTTGGTGCCCGTAAAGTTGGTGCCGTGGTTGGTGAGTATCAAGTTTGGGACTCCGAAGCGATGGATGATGTCGGTGAAGAGCAGGACCGTCTGCTCCTCCTTCATGTGGGTGATGGGTCAGACCTCAATCCACTTCGAGAACTTGTCAACGGCGACCAGGAGGTGAGTGAAGCCCTAGGGGCTTTCTTCAAAGGCCCCACCATGTCTAGGCACCATACCACGAAGGGCCAGGTGACTGGTATGGTCTGGTGCGCTTGGGCTGGGAGGTGTGTCTGTCGGGCATAGAATTGGCATCCTTCGTAGGACCGCACGATCGTCGTGGCATCCGCGACAGCGGTGGGCCAATAAAAACCTTGCCTGAAGGCCTTGCCGACGAGAGTTCGGAGGGCCGCGTGGTGTCCACAGTCCCCTGAATGGATGTCTTCCAACAGCTCCTTGCCCTCGACCGTGGAGATGCATCGTTGCAGGACCCCCGTCGAGCTTCGTTTGTATAGTTCTTTAGCTTCACCGACGACCACAAATGACTTCGCCCATCGCGCGAGCCGTCTTGCCTCGACCGGCCCCGAGGGGAGGTCGCCCTGTCGGAACCAGTCGAGGTAAGGGACTCTCCAGTCTCCTGATGGTAGCGTCGCGGGGAGGGGGCCTTACTCAACTTGCATTGCTTCACCCTCGGGGTAGGTGCCTGACGGCCCCTCGTATTTAACCGTTAGGGCATGAAGGTCTCGGGTGAAGACATCGGGCGGTACCAAGGTTCGCCCCGACGCGATCTTGGCGATCTCGTCGGTGGCCTCATTGTACCTCTGCGCCACGTGCTTGAGCTCGAGCCCATGAAACTTGTCTTCGAGGCGACGAACCTCCTAACAGTACGCCTCCATCTTGGGGTCCCGACAGCTTGAGGACTTCATGACTTGGTCGACGACAAGCTCGGAGTCCCCTCGGATGTTGAGGTGTTTGATCCCAAGTTCGAGGGCGATGCGTAGTCCGTTGACCAGTGCCTCGTACTCTGCCACATTATTTGAGGCTGGGAAATGGAGGTGGATTGCGTACCTCATGTGGACACCGAGGGGCGAAATAAAGAGCAGGCCGGCGCCTGCCCCCGTCTTCATCAGCGACCCATCGAAGAACATGGTCCAGCATTCGGCCTGGAAGCGTGAGGGCGGTAGCTGTGTGTCGGTCCACTCGGCAATAAAGTCGGCCAGGACTTGCGACTTGATTGCCTTTCGGGGTGCAAAGGAGAGGGTCTCCCCCATGAGCTCTACAAACCATTTGGCTACCCTTCCTGAGGCCTCCGGGTTACGTAGTATTTCCCCGAGGGGGAAAGATGACACGATGGTAACCGGGTGACCATCGAAGTAGTGTGGGAATTTCCGCCAGGCCAGGACCATAGCGTTGATTAGCTTCTGGATCTGGGGGTAGCGTATCGTGGTCTCGGAAAGGACCTCACTTGTGAAATAGACCGGCCTCTGTACAGGCAAGGCGTGGCCTTCTTCTCTTGTTTCCACAACCATTACAGCGCTAACGACCTGAGTGGTGGCGACTACGTAAATCAGTAGGGGTTCCCTTTCCGTCGGTGGGACAAGGATCGGGGTGCTGGTAAGTAGCGCCTTCAGTTCGTTGAGCGCTATTTCGGCCTCAGTTGTCTAGGTGACGTGTTCGGTCTTCTTAAGGAGCCGGTACAGGGGGAGCCCTTTCTCACCGAGGCGGGAAATGAAACGGCTCAGGGCTGCGAGGCATCCCATAACCTTTTGGACCCCTTTGACATCTTGAATGGCCCCCATGTTGGTGACAGCGGAGATTTTCTCCGGGTTTGCCTCGATACCGCGTTTCGAGACGATGAAGCCCAACAGCATCCCTCGCGGGGCCCCGGATACACATTTTTCGGGGTTGAGTTTTACCCCCTTGGCTCGGAGGCAGTCGAAGGTGACGGTCAGGTCGTCAACAAGGTCGCACATCTACTTGGTTTTTATGACAATGTCATTAACATAGGCCTCCACGGTTTCGATATGGTCACCAAAAATGTGTTGCATACACCGCTGGTATGTCGCGCTTGCGTTCTGGAGCCCAAATGGCATGGTCGTATAGCAGTAAATTTCGAAAGGGGTGATGAAGGATGTCGCCAGTTGGTCGGACTCCTTCATCTTAATCTGATGATACCCGGAGTAGGCATCGAGGAAAGAAAGGGTCTCGCACCCCGCGGTGGAGTCCACAATCTGGTCGATTCGAGGCAAGAGGTAGGGAACCTTCGGACATGCTTTATTCAAGCCCGTGTAGTCTACACACATCCTCCACTTCCCACTTTTCTTCTTGACTAGGACGGGGTTGGCTAGCCATTCAGGATGGAAGACCTCCTTGATGAATCCGACCGCTAGGAGCTTGCGCACCTCCTCCCCGATGATCTTGCGCTTTGCCTCATCGAACCGTCGGAGTCGCTGGTTGACCGATCTCGATCCCGGCTTGATGTCCAGGGAGTGCTTGGCGACATCCCTCAGTATGCCCGACATGTCCGAGGGACTCCATGCGAACATGCTCGCGTTCGCACGGAGGAAGTCGACGAGCACTGCTTCCTATTTCAGATCAAGCTCGGCGCTGATGGTCAGCGTCCTGCCGTCCGAGGTGTTGGGGTCGAGCGGGATCTGCTTGGTCTCTTCCATGGCCGGCTCGAAGCTTCCGACGTGGCACTTGGGGTCGGGGACCTCCTCGGGGAGACGGTCGAGGTCGGCTGCCAGGGCCTCGAAATCAGCGAGGGCCTCAGCGTATTCGATGGCCTCGACATCGCAGAGGTAGGCGTGCTGGTGCGTGGGGATGACGGTGATGACCCCCTTTGGGTCTGGCATCTTGAGCTTCAAGTACGTGTAGTTGGGAATGACCATGAAATTGGCTGTTGATATTTCTTACACGATCCCAATTAGGAAGGCAAAAGAAATATATATGGGATATCTATCTAATCATGTTAGCTTGGATATGGGATTAACCTCATGATCCAATAAAGCGGAGTTAGGCGGTGTTAGTAGTGGGATGTAAACTTAGCATCATTATCCATAGTGGAGTTAATCTCACCAGGATATGTACTCAAGGTATACCACTCATTTCTAGGCATTACCTATACACTAGTCTGTCACCCTAGCAATAACGCTCTAAGAAATACGAGGCATGGTATTTGTTGATTGGCCTTGATAAAAGAGTGAACATGATATATCGCAGCGCACGGATAGAAATACCAATTGTAGCACTTCACCGGGAGTAATCAGGTATCGTATTTATATTTTACCACAGGGAAGGGAGTCTATGGAAAGTAGAGAGAAAAGGACATCTAATGATTTATGAAATGATTTATTTATGAGATCCACTTACAGTTGTACAATGCAGAGTAGCCATATGCATCTAACATTACTCAACAGGATAAGTCACAAGATAAAGATAATTATATAAATGATAAATACCCAAGTCTAAGATCATCATATGCCACTAGTATCATACGAGCAATTAGCATGTTATAGAAAGAATAGAATGAATATTCCTAAGATACTCCTAATCATACATGTCAAATGAATACTACAATTAGTGCAATACATCTAGCTATCATGGCAAGGTTGGATTACTTCTACACATGGCAAGCATTACCAATAACAACCAAGGACGAAACTTGATCATTACCGTAATTATAAACTCGACTAGTCCTACATTCGGAGGGTGGATTCCAAAGGACTCAACAGGACTGTCACTCCCGCGATCTACCACACGGCCCGGAATATAGGGTGCAATTGCAGATAAACGTTGTATAAACACCACGTTTACACATTGCTTATCACCCACATAGTGATCATCTATATGGATGCTATACAATTCCATGCATAAAATATAAAGCAATCTTACTAAACTAAACATATAATCATAGCAAGCATAAACACATATCAATAAGAATATAATAATTATAAAGATCAAAGCCATAACAATTGTATTCTAAATATAATAGTACTTACAGATCGAATACAAAAGAGAAGTCTCAAGAACGATGATCCTTGCTACTTCTTGACTATCAGGAACTCAAGATGAACTTGATCTTCAACTAGAACTAACTAGTTAGCTAGCTACTTCTAATATGAACTAGGGCTTAGGTCTAGACTTGCATTTGGACTTGATGGGTATGAGTTGATAATGAATATGATAATGAAATTGATATCGATCCCTAGGGTCATTTGGTCTTCTTATATAGTACTTGGCGATGAACGTGAACCCTTGGATCAAACCGACCTTCAACAACGGTGTAGATACAACCTCAAAGTCGGTAGTAAACCGACCTAGAAAGCTGAGGCTGACAGGTGGGACCCACCTGGCGGCCGGCCTAAATGGGCCTGGCGGCCGCCAGGGTCCTGTCTTCCCTCGGCCTCTGGTTCTTTCTGGTGTTCTCTGGTATCTTCTAGAATATTTTAGTCCACTTTTCGGGTTGAGTTACTTCACGGTCAAGTCTTGTCATCATATGTCTTGTATATTCCGGAACTTTCTCCATTCTTCTCGGCATTTATCTATCAAGTCCCTGGAAAGTCACGGAATACCAAAACTCGTGGAATTATGTTAGTTAGACCCCTAGACTTATGTTTGGTCTTTGACTTGAGCCCTTATTTCATGTTAATTGACTTATAAAATTATGCTATAACAGGTGTCAACATTGGCGTACCCCGGTCTTCCGAGGACGGCATGGTAGGTCCCGCGGAAGTCTACCACCTCGAAGGTGAGGGTCTCCTTCCTGAAATTTGAGGGGGTGCCGAAACAAACAGGAAGGTCGATACGCCCGATGGGTCTCACGTGCTTGCCTGGTACGATGCCGTGGAAGGAGGAAATGGCAGGTCGAAGCCGCGACTTCTTGATCCCTAGGAGTGGGAGGGTGTCGGCGTAGATGATGTTAAGGCTGCTCCCACCATCCATGAGTACCTTCAAGAGCCTAGTGTTGCCGATGATCGGGTCGACGACGAGAGGGTACTGTCCCGGGGACGGGATGCGGTCAGGGTGGTCGCTCCAGTCGAAGGTGATCGGCTTTTCGGACCAGTCGAGGTAGGTGGGCACGACTGCATCGGCAGCAAAGACCTCGCGGCGTTCGCGCTTCCTTTGACGGGGCATGGGGTTGGAACAGGGACCGCAACAGATCATGTAGCAGTCAGTGACCCTCGGGAAGCCATTGTCCTTCTTCCCGTCTTGCCCTCCTTCCTCTGGCGCCTTCTTCTTGTCATCGTTGTCGGTGGAGAGGGGGGGGGGCTGAGTAGTATTTCTTGAGGATGTCGCATTCGCCGAGGGTGCGTTTGACCGGGCCTCGGTGGAAGATGCATGGTTTGTTCAGCATCTCGTCGAAGACCGCTGGCCCACCTCGCGCCCTCTTGTTCTCGACGGCGGCGACAAAGGTCGGCTATGTTGGCCTCGCGCTTTCCCGAGTGAGTTTTGGGCTTGCCTTTCTTCTTGGCGTCGTGGGGGTTGATGGAGGCCTCACGATCGTGTCGGGAGGACACCTGTCATTGTCTTGCGGAGAGGTCGTGGCGCCGGGAGACCGAGCTCTCAGCCTGTTGGTACGCGGCCTGCTCGACCAGGCGTTGTATGTCGTCGCAGGCTCGTTTCCCCTCGGGGGTCGAGGTCTCGGGCATTTGCCGCAGTATGATGGCGGCGGCGGCGATGTTCTGACTCGCCCTCTTGAAGAGTGGTAGTCCGTCACCGCCAGCGTCGTTGACGATCTGACTGTGGACCTGTCGTGCACGTGCACGCGCCTTCCCACCGCGGCCGGGCGCGACTCGTTCTTGCTCGAGGGTCTGGCGGAGCTATTCGAGCTGGACCCGCTCTTCGTCGAGCTTGGCCTTCATCTCCTGGAGTTGTGCGAGCTGTGCATCCTGCACGTGCGCCGGTGTCGACGTTCCGGCCGGCCCAGGAGCTGGGCCGCGGGTGTGACCAGGACCTCACAGCCAGCCCCGCATCCTCGGCGCTGCTTTCCTCGTCCCCCGTGGTTCCTTCAAGATGGAAGCACTCGTGGCGGAAGGCGCCGCAGTCGGTGTCGTCGTCGTCATCGGAGAAGTAGCCATGGACGTCGAGACAATAGTCCCACGTGGTTAGCAACTGCCCCATAACTTCTGGGTCCTGGAGCCCGTCAAAGCAAAAGTCGTCGTCCCAGAGGGCGGCAGGTGCGGTTGTAGAGGAGAGCGTGCCAGGGTCGTCCGGGGGCTGACCCTCGAGGCTGCACCCGGGGTGGTCTCCTAGAGTCCCCAGGCTTCGTGCCATTGCGTCGACATACGTGTCGGCGGTGGTCTTGAGGCTGAAAGGAAGCACTATCGGCGTGTTGTCCGGGTTGGTCGGAGCGAGTTCCCGGGCGGCGTTGGATGTGAGACTCTTCGCCGTGGGGAGGTCGGGAGCTGCCTGGGCTCCCCCCTCGTCGAGGCATATATTGGCAATGCCCTGGGCGAGGGGCTTGGGGCTAGCGCTTATGTCGGCTTTATCGTTGCGGCGGACGCCGCCCTGCGTGGCGAGTTTGCGCTTCGATGGTAGTGGCGCTTGGGGGCCCTGCCCTTGGGCGACGTCACAGAGCTTTTGCTGTTGCCAGTGGGGCTGGCCGGGAGGAGGTAGTTGGGGTTGGACCAGACTCCAAGCTGCAAATCAAACAAAGAAAAGTGTTGGGCCAAGCTCGCTGGGTACAATGCAATCAAACAAGGGCCCTTGGTCCTTTCCACCCAGGTTGTGGACCTAGGCTGGCTCACTGGCCAGGCCTACCAGAGCTAAAGATATCAAACACACCCATAGTGTATAACTAAATCCATAACAAAATCAATGTATCTAGAAAAGCCAAAGTAAACTACAATTTGGAACGGAGTAGTCATGTGTATCAAACATGCCCATAGTCAAACCACGCAACAATATATCTCCGCCAGCTGTCACATTAATAGAACCGTGGTAGCATATGTTTATTGCGTTACAACCAAACAATGGATGTCGATCCTATGATAACTTTGTTGCATTACAATGTAAGTAGTCAGAAAGAATCGATGTGTCATCATAGAACTTGTTTATACAAAGATACTAACGGGTAATATTTGCAACATTTGGGAACTCAAACATGAAACCAACACTATGTATGAATGATTTACACATGATATATTGATTTACTAGTACAAATCTATCGGTGTTTACATAATATAATCAACACGGATAAACCAGTGGAGTGGTTTCTCACATTGTTGCACTTCTGTAAGGAGAGAGCGTGCCTGGGGACGCGACACTGAGCGTGCCAGTAAACCTGTACCAAAAGATTATGAACTGCATGACCCAAAAGATTTTCCACTATTTGTCAGTTCAGCAACCAAAATATACCAAAACCTATACTTCTGCCATAAGATAATGTGCCTACCAAATGGTTTGCCGACAACACGAAGAAACAACCACTATCCTATCTTCATATCAATTGCAGAGGCCGTGACTCCCAACCCTGGACATAACCCATTTACATATTGCTATCATCAGCATATAATGCTTGAAGTTTGATAGAAAATCGAGAAACATATAAAACTTCACGGGTAATGTTCACCAAATGTCAGTCAATAATAAATAACACAAATGTTTTCCGTGCATATATTGCACAGAACATGAATCAAGCTAAGGGCATGAATACAAAGACTCAAACATTCCATTCCTTGTAAACGGCGTTTGTTTATCAATAAGTAGGCTTTAAACAAATGATGCAAACAAAAATTGGTCCAGTCTCTAGGCTACATTTACTCAAGTGGTAATAATCGAAATATCAATACTGGCACTCCATCCTCAGAGAAGAGAATAATCCCTCTAAACATGAAACAAAAACTTTACTAACTCCATGCTTAATTTTTCTCTCGAACAACCCACGAGAGCTGCATGACATTTCAGTAAGAGCAAGGTCAATAATAGAGTCAAGTGCTTGGCTACAAGTCAAATTATACGAACCAAGTTATACATTGGCTGTCTCCTGCTCCCTCCATCCCAAAATAAGTGATGTTTTAGATTTGTCCTAAGTCAAACAGTTTATTATATCAACATGCATAACAAAATGGATGTACCTAAAAAGTCAAAGTGACTTATAATTTGAAACAAAGGGAGTATTAGATTTATCCTGAAATATATTTTCATATTCTGTACCTATTTAGTGTTACAAATATTGATGTTCTTTCCTATAAATTTTATCAAACTTAAAACAGTTTGACTTAGGACAAACTTAGAACATCACTTATTTTGGGGACGAAGGGAATATTTGTCTAAAAAAACTTTTATTATTATTATTATTATTATTATTATTATTACTATTATTATGTGCTACAATATCTCAAATTCTCTTTTCTGTCTCCTCAATACACTTGCTACTTGGGCCCAATATTGCATAACCTCCCATGCCCAGTTTGTCGCTTGCATAAGCTCTAAGCAGTCCTCTCTTCTCTTTCCACATCAGCATTATAGCTTGGCTATAAGATCATTATGTATTTGCTCTAAGAAAGGAAATCGTACAAAAGGGAGGGCTAGAGCAGACCTTCTTAATACACTCACACTAAACCATAGCCTCTTGTTTTATTAGTCTATCATTTAAACCAAACCATGTGCATTTCATGAAGATACCGAGTGTTCAGGATTGCTGTGCTGTGCATAACACCTCGGAGAGCAATTAAGTAACAATAAATCAAGGAACTAAGCAATTAAATGTCAGTCACTCTTGTTTTGTCGGCAGCAATAACCTGACAATGCCTCAATAGAATTGTTGTACAACAGATTTGTCATGCGCTTCAGTAGCCATAAGAGTTTTTTTGTAGATGTTGTGAACATATTCACAAGGGGGTAACTACCAAGTAGACTAAATATTGATAAAAGAACTTTACAAAAGTGTACAGCTAGTTCACTATTGCTAAGTCATAATGGGTGTGAAACTTCTCTCTTATAGGCATGACCCAATATGAGATTTAAGAAATGATCTCTAGCATGGTTTCAAAGGTGACAAGGTGAACCAAGGTGTACACCTTATCACCTAGGCAACAAGGCATAACTAGAAACCCAAGATGAGTTCTTGGACATTTGGGATTTGGTACAGGATGTGATCTTGCATCCTGAGGTTTAGAGATATCAACAAATGGCGCTTTGAAGCCTCGCGTGAGTCTTCTACCAAATCAGCATATGAGGCCTTCTTTCATGGGTCAACTTATTTTGTGCCGAGTAAGCTGATTTGGGGGGACATGGGCTCCAAAGAAATGTAAATTTGTCTTGTGGCTAGTTGCTCACAATCGTTGTTGGACGGCGGACAAGCTCGCACAATGGGGCCTTCCACATCCGGAGCAATGCCTTCGCACAATGGGGCCTTCCACTCCTCTTCTCTTAATGCAACAATGGTATGCAGCTCTCCTGCATATTTAAAAGATGAGCTGCACCTGCCTTGACGCCTAGGTGCCTAAGCGGCGTCAACAGAGATCTCTAGACTGAAGAAACATAAGGCTAGGTGTCTAGGCGACACCTTTATAACATGGATCCTTAGTGTTAACACCAAATTTTGGGCCAATAAAAGCTTGGAGATGTATTGCCGATCCAAGCAGGAGAAGATTGGCTGAGAAAGAATCGGCAATCGATAAAGCTGACATCGTTGAATCGGAATCGACAATCAGCTAAGTTGAGCGCATTGGCTATATCCTAAAGGAATCGGCAATTGACAGAGCTGACGTCATAAGTCCAAGAATCAGCAATGGGCTGAAATCAGCGTGAGCAAGTTCCGAAACAGAGGCTGAACCAGAGGTCTGTATTGATCCATGTGCCACGTCAGCTAAAGGAAGAAGCAATGCGGACTCCAAACGGACAAGGAAAGATTGGAGGCCAAATTATCATCGGTTAGAGATATTTTATGTTATTTTGAGTCGTATTGTTTTAGGACTCGTGCCAAGCCCTGGGTATAAATATCGAAGCCCCGGCTATTGTAAGTTCTCTACACAATCAATACAAACAACCAGACCCCGTGCCAACTTTGAGTCCAGTCCAGTCGTCGAGTTCCTGCAAATGCTTGAGGGGGCTACATCGATCCGTCGACCTCCAAGTAGCTTGTAACTTCCGGCATGTCTTGTTTTACTTTGTTTTAATGTCATCCGGTGGACATGGGCTTCGTAGATCAAGATAGTTATCGATTCTTGTTTGAGTTTGGTGTCAATGCGGTGGATATAGACTTAATACAAGGGTTAGTTATCGCCTCTATTAGATTTGGCTAATCTAGTAGATTCATCAAGTTATCTGTGTTGTTCAATTGCTAATGCTTTATTTATATATTGCAACACTCTTTGCCCAATCTAGATTGATTAGATTTGACCTTAGATCTATATAGATCTGATCGCCTTTACACTTGTTTATGTTTATCTTGCTTAAATGATTTAATCTTTATTCTTGCTTAAATGATTTAATGTTGGCTCATGCTGGGTATGCCAATGAATACCCAAGATTTGTGAAAACCAAAATTCACATCATTAATATATATACATATAATGTACTGTTGTTTAATTAGACAAAAAAACACAAATTTTTTTGACTTGAATACATGTTGTGGGTTATATACAAGTAGATTTGAAGGTTGATTCAGAACTGTCATGCGGTGGACTAGCTCTGCTTTGATCTAATAGTTTGTTTGTACATGCCTTGTTCCTGCTTCATGGACCCCAGATCGGTTAAATAGCCGACACGGTTATGCTTTCACGAGTAGCACGTATATGTAGATTTATTTGGTTTTAAAAGCATGGCGGGTAAGCTTAACTGTATAAGTGAAAAGGGTTTAAGAAGGTTAGTCATCCGGTGGACTAGTTGGAACAAATATCTGTTTGTTTATTATCGGGATCGGATCTGCATATGTGTGTTGCCTCTTTATATATATTGTTCTGGATAAGTTAGATCGGCTAGATTTCACGCTCTCATTGATATGTTTATATGGTTGACTTATTTCATCCTTTATTGCTTCAATTGTCACATGATAAGATCGGCAATTGGCATTGTTTTATTGTTACTGTATGAAACTGCTGATATTAATGCTTTACCGATCAACAGGCAGCTCTCTAGTTGTTTGATGTCTAATCCGGCTTTCAAAGCCACATATTTGGAACTGTCTGGCAATACCGGCATGTTCCACCTTAAATTACTAATCTGTTTTCTCCCTTGTCAATTACATGTCAAATTGACTGACACGTCTTGGAAACCGACTGCCCTTTGAAGCCACGCTTTTCTAGCTTGCTGTGTGTTAAGCATAGTGCGCCACTTTTTGTGCCAACACTTAGACTTTAGAATCATATACCTAATAGATAGAACATATAGAAAAAGAAACCTTTCAAACTAACAACAGAACTGTTATGTCTAGTTTTCAATTTACAAGGTGTTGTTGGGTTTCGCACAACAGTGTGGGTGATATAATGAACCATGAATAGTTCTGTACATATGAATGCAATTCTATCACATGCAGTATTAGGCCTCTAATCCATGAGCCTACATAAAAGTGCATCTACCAACATGCACATTCCACCCGAATCTGTTCAAATAGAGATAGTAGATTGCATTGAGAAATGAGGTTTGCAGTGTCATTTGTTATAGTGGAATAACAAAGTTCTTCAGATTGAGATACTGGATTCTCCCTCCCTCATGTGCCACACGCCGCCCCAGGCTACCTGTCATGACCGGCAAGCCCTATGTCAAGCGTGGTGCTGCCCGTGGCTGAGGAGCCGGTCAGGTCATGGGCCTTAGGCCCCAGTCGGTTATACATGCAATTTATTATATTTAGAAGTCTATTCATATTATTAGCAAGAGTTCTATATATTGTAAACGTACCCCTTGGGATTAATAAAGCAGAAACATTATTGTTTCCGGCTTCCTTAAGGGAGCCGGGATAACCCTAGCCGCCGCCTCTTTCTGTTCTCGCGCGAGCAGCAGCGACGGCGCCCCCGCGCCGTCTTCCCTTCGCCCTCCGTCCCAAACCACCGAGTCCCTACAACCTACGTTCCATCCGAGGAAGAAGCAGGAACCCTAACAGCTTGGTGTCGAGATGTCGAGGCCCTCCTCCTACCCCGTCGGTCCCTCCCGCCGCGCCCGCCGTCTCCGGCGCGCCGCCCGGGCTCGGCCTGCCGCGGCTGCATCGGAGTCGGCCCTCTCGGCCGACACCGGCCGGGCGCCCTCGTGACCCTCGACAGGCTGGCCTACGATGGTCGCGCCCTAAACCGCAGCGTGGCCAATCTCATCCGGGCGCCGCCGATACGCACCGCATCGTCACCGAGACCCGGCCGCAACGTCGCCGCCCTCTAGGGGCGTGGGCGCGCAGCAGCCTCCCTTGCACGTGTCGAGCCCTGCGGTTCGCTCGCCCGTCGGCGTCCCAACCGCCGGGCGCCTCGGGCCGGCCCGGCTACCGGGTGCCCATCCCACCGGTTAGCGGCCGCGGTCTCCGTCCCGGATTCCGCAATGGGCGCTGGACTATGGGTCGGCGTCGGCTCCGGCAACCTACACCAACGCCATCGTCTCCTCGGCTGCGGCGTCGCCGCCACCATCGGCCAGCACCCAACCGGCAGCGACGGCGACGTTCTACGGCGGCATCGACGCCACACCTCTACAGTGGGGGCGCACCGCCGGGTGCTCCTTCCCTACCGCGTGCGCCGCCATCCGGGGTGCACATGACGGACGACGCCGCTGCTCCTACCATGGCCGACGCGCAAGCAGCGCCGAAGTTCTACAAGTTGGAGTTCCCAACTTACGGCGACACCGTCAACCCCCTTAATTGGTTAAACCATTGTGAACAATTTTTCAGGGCAGCGCACTTTGGCGACAGATCGGGCGTGGCTTGCGTCGTACCACCTTCGCGGTGCCACACAAACTTGGTACTACGCACTGGAGCGCAACGAGGGCATGCCTCCATGGGAGTGCTTCCGCGACCTCTGCCAGTTCCAGTTCGGGCCGCCCACCCACGGCACGCGCTTGGCGGAGCTCGCCCGCCTGCCGTTCACGTCGACGGTCCAGATGTACTCGGAGCGCTACACGGACGATGACCTCGGCCCCCGGCAACAAGCACGCCTGTTTGTCGGCGGCCTACCGGAGCATATTCGGGTGGGCGTGGAGATGCGGCATCCCCGATCTTGAGCGGCGATGTACTACGCCCGGGCTTTGGCGCCGGCCAACGCGGCGCCCGTCGCGGCATGGCATGGCGCTCCCGGCCAAGACGCCGATTCCGGCGCCGGCGGCTCTCGACGTCGGCCAACCCCGAGCCTCGGCGCCGTCCCGCTTCCGCCGTCTCGTCGCCCGGCCGAACGCGAGCGCCGCCGCCAGTGGGGCGTGCTTCAAGCGCGATGAGCCCCTACGTGCGGGACCCACGTGCGCGGCGGCTGTTCTACCTCCTCAACGGCGACTACATCGACGGCGAGATCCCCCCCGAGGTCGCGACCCCGCCCGCCTTCACCAGGACGCCGCTTTTTGATGAGACCGAGCTGCGGTGGCGGCCGCCGGTGGCGGCCGCCGGGTCTCCCTCTATGCCCTCGTGGGCATTCGTCGAACGGCGCCATGCCTCTTTGCCCCGACTACGTGCATGGCCAGCGGCTCGTCGCCCTCCTGGACACCGGCTCGACGGCGAACTTCATCGGCTTCGCCGCTGTGTCTTGCCCTCCGGCTCCCTACCGTCCCCGGCCCGGCGCTACGTGTTCAAGTGGTCAATGGGGATGAGCTGCAGTGCTCCGGCGTGGCTCGTGATGTGCTCCTGACCATCCACGGTGAGGCCTTCGTCGTCACTGCTCCGGTCTGCAGTTGGGCGCCTTCGACGTCATCTTGGGCTACGACTTCCTGCGGACGCTCGGCCCCATCCTTTGGGACCTTGAGAACCGCGGCATGGCTTTTCGACCGTGGCGGCCACCGCGTCGTCGGCGGGGCTGGCGGCGGGCCTCCACATCCCGGCGCGCGCATGCGGTCTCCATTTATTCGGCCGCGCGCGACCGACCCTTCTTTGGACCGTCTTATCCTCCAGTTCGGGCTGATCTTCGACAAGCCGCGCGGTCTTCCTCCTAGCCGGCCCTACGACCACCGGATCCATCTCCTTCCCGGCACGGCGCCGGTGGCGGTGCGGCCATACCGCTACCCGCAGCTCGAAGGGCGAGCTCGGCGGCGGTGTGCTGCCATCTTTGGAACAAAGGTGTCATCCGGCCCGGCACATCCCGTTCTCGCTCGGTCTTCTGCTGGTCCGTAAGGCGGACAAGTCCTGGAGGTTCTGCATCGACTACCGCGCCCTCAACGCGGTCACCTCCAAGGACAAGTTCCCTATTCCGGTGGTGGATGAGCTCTTGGATGAGCTCCACGGTGCACGCTTCTTCTCCAAGCTCGACCTCCGTTCCGGCTACCACCAAGTGCGGATGCACCCCGCGGATATCTTGAAGACGGCATTCCGCACGCATGAGGGTCACTACGAGTTCCTCATCATGCCGTTTGGGCTGTCCAATGCCCCGGCAACCTTTCAGGCGCTCATGAACGACGTCCTGCGGCCGTTTCTTCGCAGGTTTGTGCTGGTGTTTTTCGATGATATCTTGATCTACAGCACATCGTGGGCCGAGCACTTGCAGCACGTCGCTCTGGTCCTCATGGCGCTCCGTGACCACCGCCTCCACCTGAAGCGCTCCAAGTGCTTCTTCGGGACTCCGTCGGTGGCCTACCTCGGCCATGTGATCTCAGCGGCCGGGGTCGCCATGGATGCTGACAAGGTGGCGGGTGTCCGCGCATGGCCCGTGCCGCGGTCGGCGCGGGCACTGCGCGACATCCTCGGCCTTGCGGGCTACTACGCCGCAAATGCGTCAAGGATTTCGGCATCGTCGCGGCCCCTCTGACGCGTCTTCTCCACCGCGACTCCTTCCTGTGGGATGAGGGGCGAGGGCGCCTTCACCGCGCTCAAGGCCGCCCTCACCACGGGCCCCGTTCTTGGATGCCCGGACTTCAGCAAGGAGTTCGTCGTGGGCGGCGGACGCGTCGGGCTCGGGGTCGGCGCCGTCTGCATCATCGGGCGGCCCGGGCCGATCGCCTACTTTCGGTCGCCCGTTCGCCCCGGCACCTTAAACTTGCCGCCTACGAACGCGAGCTCATCGGCTTGGTGCAAGCGATGCGCCGTGGCGGCCCTACCTCTGCCGGGGCCCTACGGGGCGCGGTTCCTCGTCGCCCGACCACTTCACCTCAAGTACATCTTTGGATCGCGGGTGTCGGCGGTGCCACAACACCGGTGGGTGAGTAAACTTTTCGGCTTCGATTTTTGCCGTGGAGTACAAAAAGGGGCGACTCAACACGGTGGCGGATCGTATCCCGCGCCCCGCGGCGCCGCCGACCTCAAAGGTTTGCCCGCCACGGGCGCCACGGTGGCCCGGGCGGGCCGTCGTTCGCCTTCATCGAAGAGGTGCGGGCCGGGCCTTTGCTACGGCTCCGGACGCGGTCCTCCTCCGGGGAGTGGTTGCGGCCGACAAGCCTGGCCGCTCCATGGCGGGCGGAGGGTGGCTTTCTTCTTTGCGCGGCGCGCAGCGCCTCGTCCCGGGCGTGGGGACTGCACCACCGGCGTTGCTCCTTGCCACGGCGCGGACGCGAGGGCACCCGAAGACCCTCCATCGCTTGCGGCGGAGTTCCACATCGGGGGACCGCACCTTGGTTCTGGCGACTTGGTGCGCGGCTACGTTACGGCGGCGGCGCAACAAGGCGGCGACAATGTTGCCGCCGGCTGCTCCGGCCCGGCCGGGCGTGCCGTCAGGTGTGGTCCGATATCTCCATGGACTTCATCGAAGGGCTGCCCAAGGTCGGCGGCAAGTCCGTCATCCCGTCGTCGACCGCTTCTCCAAGTATGCGCACTTCACCCCGTTGGGCCACCCGTACACGGCGACTTCGGTGGCCCGCGCATTCTTTGACGGCTTCGTGCGCCTCACGGGTTTCCGACCTCCATCGTCAGCGATCGGGACCCTGTCTTCACCGGCCACGTCTGGCACGATCTCTTCAAGATGGCCGGTGTGGAGCTGTGCTCATGCATGACTTTCCGCCCTTAGACGGACGGGCAATCGAAGGTGGTCAACAAGGTGATTGCCATGTACCTCCGCTGTGTCACCGGCGACCGCCCTCGCGCTTGGGTGGATTGGCTCTCCTGGGCGGAGTACTGCTACAACACGTCTTACCACTCCGCCCTACGCGCCACGCCGTTCGAGGTGGTCTACGACAGGCTGCCCCCACCCATGCTGCCTTATCGTCCTGATTCGGCTCGCACGGAGGAGGCGGCGGCGCTTCTACGGGACCGTGATGAGATCTTGGCGGAGGCACGACAGCGCCTCATTTAGGCCCAGCAGCTGGCCAAGAAGTAATATGACGCCCATCACCGCGACGTGGAGTTTGCGGTCGGCGACTGGGTCTGGCTCCGTCTCCATCGCTCGGCTCAGACCTTGGACCCCCGCGCCAAGCACAAGCTGGGTCCTCGCTGGGCTGGCCCCTTCCGGGTGGCTGCGCGCATTGGCAGTGTGGCATACCGCTTGGAGCTCCCAGAAGGCGCGCGGCTGCACGATGTCTTTCATGTCAATCTCCTCAAGGCGAACAGGGGCGAGCCGCCGGCCGGGTCGGGCTCTCTTCCACCTACGCAGGATGGCCGTATTCTTCCAGCGCCGAGTCGTGCTCTGCGGGCTGAGCTGCCCCGCGGCATTTGGCGTATCTTGATCCAGTGGCGCTGCATGGCCGACGAAGACGCTACCTTGGAGCCGCTGGACAAGTTCAAGGAGGCCTACCCCGACTTCCAGCTCGAGGACGAGCTGTTTCAGAAGGCGGGGAGAGATGTTATGAC
Source organism: Hyparrhenia diplandra (assembly GCA_015847255.1). NCBI lineage: Eukaryota > Viridiplantae > Streptophyta > Magnoliopsida > Poales > Poaceae > Hyparrhenia > Hyparrhenia diplandra. Next base: position 173,849 of record JADLZK010007858.1, read on the forward strand.
TAGCAAGCCCTATGTCAGGCGTGGTGCTGCCCGTGGCTGAGGAGGAGCCGGTCAGGTCATGGGCCTTAGGCCCCAGTCGGTTATACATGCAATTTATTATATTTAGAAGTCTATTCCTATTATTAGCAAGAGTTCTATATATTGTAAACGTACCCCTTGGGATTAATAAAGCAGAAACATTATTGTTTCCGGCTTCCTTGAGGGAGCCGGGATAACCCTAGCCGCCGCCTCTTTCTTTTCTCGCGCGAGCAGCAGCGACGGCGCCCCCGCGCCGTCTTCCCTTCGCCCTCCGTCCCAAACCACCGAGCAATCATCCCTACAACCTACGTTCCATCTGAGGGAGAAGCAGGAACCCGAACACTACCAGCCTTCTGCCGCAAGGGCACCATGGGCCATAGCAATGTCCCGTCCCTTGTCCTCCAACCTTCTTCCACTACACTTCCCACCCCTTACCAATCTAAGCCCATCACAAAGACATATTTATCATTCTTTTACATTTAGCTATCATACCAATATTATGCACTTTTCAAGTGGATCCCTTCAATCCTACAGAAAAGTTTGCCCTTTCCTCATTTAGTAGAACTATTACCTATCATTAATATTTAATGTTTATGGTTATTCATATGATTTACTAATGATAGGTAAAGTCCTGAAAACAGGACCACTTAATCTTACTAAACCTCTTCAAAACTTGACTAGGACAAAATTTCTAGGGAACTTGGATAAAACCTCTAACTGCTACAATACCATTGGTTAGCAGTACTACTAAACAATAAAGGCTAATCAAACACATGTTCATTCATGCTGGTAAGGAACAATATATTCATTCAAACTGCAAATGATGTAACACACATGCCAATACGGTAAAATAAAAACTCAAGGGAAAGAAGAAAGTGTACTTGATACCAAAGGAGACTGCTTTGTCTCAGTGACAGCAGAGGACTACATGGAAATCGTGTGCCAAGCACCACAATACGAACAGTGGAGTGTTATTGGCATGAGCGACACAAAGTCACTTAGCTCGACGTTAATTAAGAGAGTAAATGAGGAATACCCTACATAGAAGAACCGCTGTTCGCTTACAAAGGTATAACCTTTCGCTCCCCGGGGCAAAGCTGCTTCGCACCACTGATAGACAACTACTTAATTAAGATTCCATTTCAAAGGCGCTACTTTGTTTCGCAAGCCTTTGTCATTGTCAGTCAACTAAGGTTGGCCCTCGGCCCCCTGCGAATCGGCCAAGAGCTCAACAGAAAGTTACTATCTTACAAAAGGGTATTTCCACTGTTTATCTTTGAGAAACAACTGTTATATCTTAATAGTTGGGCATGACTAGTGTCAGTTTAGTCCTTGTTTCCACCAGTTCTGATGAAAATATACTTGTACATCAATACTACAAGTGTTCTCAACATATGCCTTATAAATACTTTCTATTTCTTGTGACATTGAAACAAAATTGAGTGCAAACAAATAACTAGCCACAGCTGTATCTATTCTACAAAACTAAAAGTTGAAATGCACAAGCACATATTAGTTGTGATAAACTTACAGATCAAATCTGTGATATGGCTCCTCAATTTGTTTGGATTCCAGCAACATAGTTATCTCTGAAGCACTTTTGCCATCGTGGTCGTTAGGTGCACGAAATGAATGAGTTCATACTGCACCCAGCAGATATGCTGATATCTGTTTATTCTGGAAGGTTGCACCAGAGATGAGATGAAAAACAATCAGGGTACTGCACAGAATGCACCTGCCTTCACCACCACCCATCAGTAAACTTATGACCTGATTACAACAGCCATGAAACAAGACAGACCACCAAGATCATAAGATCTTGTGACGTGATGAATACAACTAGCTCCATCCTGCTAGTCATATGAATTGATCTTTTCAAGTAACAGTGATGCATTAATCCCAAGCAAACAAGGGTTTAACTCTATTACTGCCTTTAAGTCCTGCATGGAGATGGAATTTGTCTCTGGAGGTATAATAGAACTCTGCCCAGAAACATGGGTATGTGATACACCATTTATTAGCTTTCGGCACAGCTGCTGCTTCAATGCCTCATGTCTTAGTTTGCCATGTTGAGACCTTGCTCTAACTAATTCAACACAAGATCCAATCAACTGCTTCACAAAAACATCAATGCCATTATTCAACAAATTGGCACACTCTATCGAGACCCCTTCCAACCCAGATGCTCCTGCCATTTTGTCCATCCTCTTCTTCACTGATGAAGTCTCACAGAGTTCACCAACTTCAATACAAGTGTCAGAGGTATCCTTTGAACTGTCAGAAGCAAGGCGTAAAGGTATTTGGGCCACACCAAAACTGCCAGGACGTAACTGAATGCCTAGTGGTGCTTGCACTGGACCTTGGGAGTGGTGTATAATTTCTTGTCCCAGGTTTTCTCTTGAAGCCTTAGCAGACCCATTGCTAGAACTATGTAAACTGAATGGTTCCTTCTGCACACGTGGTCGCTTGACAAGTGGCTCCACATGGTCACTTTTTTGCAATTGTGTACATCTCTTCAGATCACTCAAACAATGAACACCATTCTCCAGGATAATAGTCTCACAGTGATCCAGTGATGACTTTTGGGTTAGTATATTTTCCCTTCTGCTTAATGGTTTGTTCTCTTTGACTAGATTCAACGTGCCACCATTGTCCCAGACAGGAGGAACAATTGCATGGCCAGAAGTGGTGGCACCTCTGGCAAGCTTAGGATCCTTAATTACAGGTGGGCCACAAGCTCGACTGGCATTATGTAGAATGGAACGGATAAGGTGGTTGTGCAATGGGAGGTTTTCACGGCCAAGTGCCACAAGACAGAGCTTCTCGAATTCACTCTTGCTCAGTCTTGAAGATAAGAACCTTTCCAGGTGCTGAAAGTACTTCCTTGCTCTTTCAGGCCCGATCCTCTTAAAAATCTTGGACTTGATCTCACGGACATCAATACGAGTACTCTGTCCTACTGCAGGAGATCGTAATGGCTGAAGGCTTGGCGTGGGTTGTACTGATGGTGGTGTAGAGGACGGCATTTCTCAGGAAAGGAATTCCATATATCTACAACTGCCAATCATGGAAAATCACTGCAATGATGAATATCTCAATCAAAAACATATAACAAATGTACAGTAACGACAAAAGCATGGAAACGCATGCCACCAGTAGACAATGGCTTACCCAAGAACAGTTAATCAGTATGTCCAACAATAGAATACTAAAGATGTGTTTGGTATAGATTTGGTGGACCGGATTGGGATTGAGATATGGGGAGGCTGTGGGATTAAAAAAAACTTTAACGAAAGCCATCAGAAATTAGGATTAGTCTACCCCATATGTCATGCATAAACCAGACACATTAGCCCATAATGATACAAGCTTTTGCAATCCAATACAGGCCAACATAGCTTAGGAATGGAATCAAACTCATATTGAAAATGAACAACAAACAAAGCAATCATACTAATAATTCCGTTAAAAATGGCATGTTCAGATCAACTCTAAATTAAAAGAAGAACAATTCTAAACCTGAAACTAAACGGAACAAAAAAAAGCCATGTTTCCTTGATGTGACCAAGCTACCTTTATTCACAACAGAAAAATTTCAAACTGATGTTTTTGGGGGTAAACACAAGTAACTATGGCATAACTAAAAAATCTGTAACCACCTGCTGCCAGAAGCAAGCTTCAATAAGCCTGATCCTGTAAAATCATCATACATCGAAGGACAAAAAACATCTCCAAATATCCACCAAACAGAGAACCGAAATCGCAAGCTCCAGAGTGATCAAATTTTGGACAGATACTGTTGAAAAGTTCAGATCGTATATATAGCTCCACAAACCCAAGGTTTGCTGATCAAATTCACAACAGAAGAGACCATACAGCTAGGGTTTCGCACGAAAATCAAACTTTCAAGCTCGAACCCATGCGCATAGCAAGAAGACATCGACCAACAAGCTTACACGGCAATACCAAACCCTGACACGGCATGGGTGTAGAGCTCAAACTCCCCAATCCCCAGCTCGCCCTCTCTGATCCATTCGGGGTCACCCCAATTCGACCCCAAAACGAAGTTACCGCACCCGAATTCTAGCTCCCCGGCGCCCAAATACTGAGTACGAGGCCACGCTGGCAAGTGGCGCGGCCGCCATTGGCCGCCGGTCCGCCATTGCCGGCCGTGGCCACGCCTCGTGTGGGGATGGATCGAGGCGGCGGGATTGGAACGGGACGCAGAGCTCTCACCTTTGCTTCTGCGGCGCGCCCGCAGGCGCGGGCGAGGCCGTGGGTGGCAGGAGCGATCGGGAGCTGCTCTCGTTGGGCTCCACGGGCTGCAGCAGCTGTCGCCGAGGCGTGCTCTCACGGAACGCTTCGTTTATAGAAGGGGACAAGGCCTGGGGTGCTTCGCGAGTTTGCGACGGCGCCCGGCGCCGGCGGCTGCGCCTGATGCTGCGACGGAGGAGGTGGTGGTGCGAGGTTGCTGGCTGCTGTTGGGTTGGGCTTGGTGTTGGTGCCGCGGCCGTTCTCCGTTCCGTCTCGGTCTCGATGTTGGTTGTACTTGTCTCTGATGACTCGCCCCCTCCTCCGTTCTTCCTCGCTTGCTGGCTGCAGTCTACTTTCACGGATTTTTTTTTTCCAGTGATTTTGAATTTTTTTTTCCTTTGTCATTTTGGTTTTGCTAGCTCTAATACTTGTCGACTAGGTACAACAAACGAATTATATAACACATCTAATCTGTCCCGTTACATTTGCGGTCAAAAGTTGAGCAAGTAACATATGCGAAGAGCTAGGGGAAGAACAGCTAGAGAAGCAAAGGAGTATGATGCATTGTCAAGTAAGCTATCAAATAACTTCAACGATGGTGATGATGATGTGTTATATCATGTCTCTAAGAAGGGCAAGTAGAAGAACGAGAGCAGCACCAACTAGAAGAAATTTACAGTCGTATTCCATAATTAAACCATTTTAATTTCTATTGAAAAAAGGGAATGGCGCACATCAAATTCATGATTAGGAGATGGAAACTAACTTTGTGAGCGATGTTCTGTTCATGACAAGAACGGAGCGCGTGTACAACATTAACTGTTGGTCTCTGTAAACAAGTTGGAGTGCAGTGTGCCAATCATGGCAATGAATACCAAATTTTCATCTCCATAGCAGACACTACCACATGAAATGTGTCAAAGAACCAGAAGGTTATGTAGTAGTCACATATACTATAACAGAACGATATTCAGGTACAGTATACAGAACATAGAGGAGCATGCCAATTCAAGGAAAACAGTAACAAGAGTAGGGAGAAATAATCAAGATAATAAAATATCCACTAGTGAAAATGTTGAACCTAGCAGCCCAGTATATGTTAGCTTGACGATGCCAAAAGAGGTGCAGCAATGAACACAAAATCGACTCCATAAAAAATACATGGAAATAGTTCACTTCTAAGTCCAGCAAGTCAAAACTAAACCTCATTATCGTTTGAAAATAAACAAAGTCCAAAACCGACTCCATCATAAAGTGCAAACTAGTCTGCAAAGAACTTTTGCTCAGAGATGGTGGAAATCTAATGATATAATAGTCATCATTATTCTAGATGTTTTTCTTAACGCTGGAATCTCCCAGATAAACAGTTGTACCAAATTTGATAGCTTTCTTGTCACAGCCGCGACGGGGAGGCGGCGGCGACGAGGCCGGCGGCGCCTGGGGGGGCTACTACTACTCACATTAACTTTTAGCGGTTATTTTAGGTTTTCCATGGCGGTTTTTGCAACCGCCACGAAGCCGAGATCACGGTTAATAGATTAACTATGGCGGTTTCCTTAAGATGACCGCCATGGTTAATATATTAACTATGACGGGTTTTATTAATAACCGCCATGGTTATTTAATTCAAGATTAATAAAAAAATAAATCGTAAATATTATAAAATTATAAATTATGATGTACACCACTTAATTAAATAATAAAATAAGAGAATATTTACACAAATCTTGAACATGCATCACATTTCGACATTCAAATCACATGTTTCGCGTTCAAGCACTTAGTTTAAAAGTTACAAACAGACCTGACCATCAGTTTTACAAACACACCTCGATCGATTAAGTTTAGGTTACAAATAGAGTTGACATCTAAAAAAGGATCACCCCACATATAGTCTGCCATGTTCAACTTATTCCTCCAGTCCTATAGTTCCCATAACCCGTCGTCTAGAGCAAGCTGGCTCGTCTCGTCGAAGAAGTGGCCACTCTGGTTGCACAATGTTGCCAGTGACGGCCCTACAGATCTGGCCAATCGAATCCCTAAACGTAAGGTCCATGTCGGCGTCTTTCAACCACCAATTTTGTGTGGTTCTCTTCTTCAGCTCATGCCAGGAACTACGGTACACGTCACTGCGCCTCATGGCCTGACAAATATAGAAACCACACAAGGGTGTGCCTGCAGGCTACTTAGGGCACTGCATGCACGATATATGTACCAAAAAATGGTTAGAATATTATGAGAGCATTCAATATGGACGAGCAGACACGAGTAATGCTACATACCGGGTACTCTCGCCTGATCTTCAGTTCGTTCCAATGGTCCCTTTTCCGTGCCTTGCTCCTCCGATCGAATGAATTGGGGTTGGCCAAGTAATAGTTGTAAGCCCTGTAGGAAATCCAAGAATGTCAACAACTATGTATGTCAAACTTAATATGTATGTTGTGTGTGTATGAAAGAGATTACGACGGCGGCGTGGGGCGGCGTGGATGGGGGCGGCGGCAGGCGCGGGCACTGTAACACCCTAGGTGTTAAGCATCTTGAAAGCATGAGCATTTGCATATCATGATCATCATTTCATGCCTGAGCAAGTTGATAATAGCATTTACTTTGAATTGCTCTCATTTCATACTTGTTTGACCTAGCTACTATAGGATCTTTGCTATAATGATGTTTTGGACCTAGATTGTGCCTAGATATATTTTTGACATAATTTAGGACCATGTTTGAGCTTGTGTTTCAATTTAGAAAATTTTTATAAATTAGCCCTAGAGTGTCAAACCTCTTTGACCCATTTTGAAACTCCTTTCAAAAGTGCTTGATAGAAGTGTTTCTAGCAAAAAGTTTCTATAGATGAAATGAAGTACTTTTTATGTAGAACAAATGATCTTTTATAAGTTTCTTGTGAAAAGGTTTGGAAATCATTCAAATAGTGCCCAACAGTTTGGGTCAAATTTGAGTCAAATTCAAACTCTGTTTTGACTAGTTTGATTTGACCTTGCTGTTTTTAATTTTTAGTTTCAAATCTATGCCGAATTAGAAAAAGTTCATATTGAGTGTTTTGTAGCTTATGAAATTCTCTACAAAGTTGATGTTTTGACTTTTTCAAATTCCACACGAATCTCGACGCACAGGCCAAAAACAGTCGCTGAGTCGAAAACAGCGAGTAAAGGGGGGACCTATCGGCCGGCTCTCGGACACACACCGCCGTGGCGACGTGGCGTGGCCTTGAACGCCGACGGCGTATGGGCGGATGGGCGGTACCCGGTCGTGCGCCGCATAAATAGGACGCCAGCGCCACGCCCTAACCCTAGCACCACTCCCGGCGCCGCCACCCACTCCACCCACCCGGGAAAACGCGCGTGTGCACTTCGCGCCGCCGTCCGCTGAGCCCGCCGCCGTGATTCGCCGCCGTCGTCGCACCAAACCGCGCAAACCACGTCCCTAGCTCTGCTCCATCATGCGCCACGCGAAACCATCGTCGAATCGAGGTAAAACCGTGGTGAGGACCCCTTTTTCCGTCCGCCCGGCGCCCGCCGGGCGAGCCCGCCATGGCCGCCGTTGGGGCAAGCCGCCGTTGAGCTCGTTAATGCGTTTAACTCATTCTTTTCGGGCGTCCTAGAGTCGCCTAGGGTTGCTTGAGCTTGTGAGCTAGCTGGTTGAGTAGATCCGCCGCCGTTTCGCCAAGGCGCGCCGTCGCCCGACGTTGCCCGTGAGCAGCACCACCGCCGTCGTGTTTGGTTTGTCGCCGTCGTTGCTCCGTTGAGCTCCAAACTTGCTTGCATGTCCTAGTTAGGTCTAGGAGAGTCGAGAACGGTCTTTGGTTCGCTGTTTTTCGCCCGGAGAACGGCCGGTCCGCCCGTCACCAGCGCGTTTGGCCGCCAAACGCCCGTCATCGTCGTTTGGTCGGTTTTAGGTCGAACCAAAGGGCACCATCGTGACCCTCGCGTCGCGTAGATGCGTTTAGGTTAGCTGGTTGCCCAGTTTGGTCATCGCCGGCGAAATTCCGCCGCCGATCCGCCGCCGCGCCGCCCGTGCCCTGTTACGTGTCGCTGACACGCGGGCCCCGCCCGATTTTCTTTTCCTTTTCTTTTTTACGTTTTTTTCGGTTTTTGATTGAAAAGCTTTAGAAATTCATAACTTGGTCATTTTGAGTCCTTTTTGAGTGAAACAAATTTTGTCATGCTTGTTAGATGATAGGCTACAGTATAAAATTATGAAACCCTATTTTCTGAGAACTTTTATATAGAGTTTTATTTAAGGCCATAAATGCATGGAAATTGAGGAAAATCATATCTTTTAATGGGTGCAAGATAAAAAAATATGCTTTCTGTACAAAACATGCTTGTTTTTGTGAGTAGAGTCCAGGAAAAATATTATGCATGGTATGTTCTGTAGAAGAAATGTGATTTTCTATTTATGTGCTATTTGCCATGTGATCTTTAGAAATTCATAGAAAAATAAATATTAGGGTTTTGGATGTGAGACTTGGTGTGTTTGTGTTTGATGGGTTTTAGAAGTTATTCATACTCAGAAATCTGTTGTCTGACACTTTTCATAGTACAAAGTATTTTCATGCATAGGTTTGGTGTCAACTTGCCATTTTTGTGTAGGACTGTATGAGCATGATCTTACCATGAAATTTTTATGGTAGCTATTACATGTCAGTAAGATGCTCTGGTAAGTTTTGTAGAATTTTCTGAAGTGGTTATGTATTTATCCTATTTATGATGCATGGAAAATAGGCTAGAAATGCATGTTTATGTGAGGATGATGTGTATTAGTATTTTTATTATGTGTTCCTAACCTGAATAGGATCTGTTAATAAGCTTGGTTTGGTTAGCTTAGCTGTTTTGACATTTTCTTGTTCCTAGTATTTATTAATTATAGGGTGCAAGTGTAGTGATTACTAGGGCATGTTATTTTATGTGCTTTAAATTGTCTTTTGGCTTCTCCAGTAGATTTAATTGGTAGATAATTACTTGGTTTACCTGCTGGTTAAGTTTGAGGTAGTTTGCATGAGTAGTTTGTGAGATATGGAGGTTACATGTGATGTTTGAGTGGAAAACAGAGCCTCTGTTTTCCTTAATTTCGAGGCTGTTAAGTTCAGATTCAGTTCTGGGTGATGTGGAATGTTTTGTAGGAAATTTTGTTAGCTTTCCATAGAGTCCTAGTTCACTGAATTTGGAGTTGTAGAACTCCTTGTGTGACTGTTTTAGTGACAGCATGTCGGGCTGTCATTTTCTGCTGGTTGGTAAGTAAGGGTGTTTTGATTGATGTAGGTTATTAGGGTTTCTCATGTAGAATTAATTGTGTTTCTACCGAAGAGATATGCACTTACTAATAGCTTGCATCATGAAGCATCCATCCATCATACATATTTTACTTTATGCCAGATGATATTTATGTAATTGTAATCATCTCTTTTCTCCATCATATGCATCATCTCAGGATCGGAGGAAGTGCTAGAGGAGCTGATCGAGGAGCCGGGGGAGCTGTTCCATCCGGAAGTGCAGTCCGGAGGAGTCACCGAAGGAGAAGGGCCGACGAGCGAGCCGACCGAGTGTCGGAGCACGCACGTTCGGCCGACGTTCTGCGAGGCAAGCCCCGGAGCATTCTGCCCTTTCCTAAATTCTTCCAATTAATTTGACTTGAGTCTTTTATATGTTTCCTGCATTAAGTTTAGGAAAATGGTTGAAACCGTTGATGCATTATGATCCTTGTTGAAAGTTGCCCTATCCTATTTATAGAGGTCTAGGTTAATGCTCAGTATCATGGTTGCAGTAGACAGTGATTCCGGTCACTTGAGGAAAGTGTTGTGAACAATCATATGGGTGATTGTCAAGCTGCTGCTGAGAACCTGCTTAAGTAAAACATGTTAGATTGGATGGAACTTGTGGTCTTTCCATCTGATCGATTAAGGACTCATACTTTGTCGGAATGTGGTCGGAAGTTGAACGCACCTGGCATATAGTAGGCTCCGCCGGGTCGTGAGCCACGAAGCTCGTGAGAATGTTAGGGGCCGGCTTTGCACGCTGTATCGCTCCTCCTTTGGTGATGGTAGTTGGGGGATTTATTGGGCGCAAGAAGATGCGCACGAGGCGTCGTCCTCGTTGTTTTGCTCACTTGGCGGCCCGAGAAGGAGGGGGTAGCCGGCAGGACCGAGACTTTACGTCCCCTAACATCTTGGGAGTGATCGGGTCTGCCTTTGCAAAGTAGACTTGGTTTGTGTCAGGGTATTCGCCAGCTGGTTTGCAAATCGATTCGAATCACCATCTCTCCTGGTTAGTGAGAACCCGGGGTGCGTCCACGGCAATGTAGTCTTAATTATCACAATATATGTTATTATCATGTTGCAGCTGATATAATTCTGATCAAGTTACTTATACTGTTATTTATTCTACTGAGCAATGATTAATCTTGACTATACAGGATCTAAGGTTATGTAATTGATTAAGTAACCTTTTAACTTGGGAAAATTACAAGTAGTATGAGTAGGCTCACTAAACAACTTTATTTGCGAAAGTTAATGTGAGTCAGCTAAACCCCAGATAAAGCCTAGCATGATCCTTGGAGTCTTTTATTTTATTTTGACGGGTAAGTCTAGCTAAGTATTTTGTACTCAGGGTTTTATTCCCGTTGTTGCAGGTGAGCATGTTTACCATGGTTATTGTAAGACTTGTCTGTTTCCTGTTGATGAAGAGTAAGGCCAGGGCAAGGCAATTCTATATCCCTGTCTCATGCCGCTTCTGGGGATGACTACCCACCGGCACTATCTTATATTTGTTTTCGCTAAAAGACTATTTGGTTTTCGAAACTACTGCTTCCGTACTTGAACCTGAGTTTGTAAGAAATTATACTTCGCACTCTGATGTTTAATATATCGAATTTGGTTTGAAATACCTACGGATTTTACTACCGAGCTCAACGATCCTGTTGTGTTGTTGATGAGTTTGAAATCACTCTGAGATTTCCGGAATACCGGGTTTATATGGACTCAAGTGTAGACTGCGATTGCTTCGGTGATTGCGAATTATACTTGATTTCTTATAAATTGGTCGGCTCTGTCACAGGCACGAGGGAGGGGGGCCGGCCAGGGCAGGGGGAAGAAGGGAAATATTTTCTTTATTGCTTGCCCCTAAGAGATTACAGACCCCTTACTTATATAGCCCTCCTATGAGACTTGTATCTCAAGCAATCTCTAAAGGTTTCCTTATATTTCCAGAATACCTTTTACAAGCAATCTCTTATTCTTTTCCTAATAGGAGATTTCCTTATAGATTGAGAATATCTCTTTCACACCAAAAAGTCCTAAATTATCCTAACCAACCTCCTGCATTAATTTCCAAAAAATCCGTGGAAGGGCGGCGGACCCGTGCCTCGGGGCGCCCCCCTGCCAGTCGTGGCCCCTTGGGCTGCCTCCTCTGGGCCCCATCGCCTAGGGTGTGACATCTCCCCCCTTCTCCGACCGGCACGTCCACGCGCTATATAGAAGTCCATTTTGTGACACCTAGAGCAAGATTTGGGGTACCTAGCATGATGAGCTCGACAAGTAGAATCAAACGTCCATGAACTGGATTGGCAAGGATCATGTTCTCCCTGGTACGGATCGGGGCAAACTCCATAAAGTAGTGGAGGTTACCGATGTACCCATGGTAGATGTACTGATGCACTGCTCAGCCCTGCGAAGCTGCTGTCTCCCTAGGAGCCGCAAGTAGAAGAGCTCCATTGGGACTCCGACTTTCAGGTGCTGATGGAGCATGTCACGAGGGGGCTCTCCAAGAACATGAAGGGATCCAGCGGTGGTGGTGTGATGAAGACGGGCATGAGGCGCCAGATAGTGACATCGCGGTGCGTCGGCGGGGAAGATGCAAGATTGAGCATCATACCATACATGAAGGAGCCGATGTCGAACATACAAGGAGAGAGCTGGTGTGTCTCCTTGTCGGCGTCGCAGTGGATGTAGACATTGCCGACACTAAAGAATTAACGATCCATGTTGTCAAAGAAGACGACGCGGGTTGTGCCGACATGGTGGCGCTGTGGCCACACGCCACCGAGCAAGATGGCTGTCGGGGCTACGGTCGTCGGTGGAGCGGTGTACGTGTCTAGAGTGAGGTAGTTGGTCCGACGAATCCCACCTTGAAGTAGAGCGTCCAGCAGGTTCGGTAGTAGTGTTGAGGATGCTGGAAGGTAGAAGCGACCATCGAAGAGGAGGAAGCCATCTTCCAGCGTCCACGCCGGAATGGTGACGCCCATGGTGACATCGAGGGCTATTCGGCGCAGGTGGTGGTCCTCAAGTGTCGCCCGACGAAGCTGAACAAAGACGCCTGATGATGTGTCATAGAGGTCGAGGGCGCTGGCGTGCCTCGGGCGCTTGGCGAGACGTGGAGCGTAGCCACACGGACCGATCTGGTTGCCGGGCCGAGCTGACCTGGGCGCCACTAGGTCCACGCGCGGGGGCGGTGCCTGCATGAATGTCCTATTCTGACCATGCCTGTAGTATGTGAGCTCGTGCGATGCGAAGTCCCAAGTCACCTTCCCCAAGCTTGCCAGCCATGGCATGCCGAGGATGATATTGATGTCGCTGCCGATGTGGAAGACATAGGTGTCGATGTCGAAGATGTCAGCGTCGATGCAGACTGGAATGTCATATGCCGCTGCATGGCACGTCGAGGTATTGCCTATGCTAGCTATGACTGTCACCTGAACTGGCTGCGTGCGTGGTCCGGTTGTAGCCACCACGCGAGGATCAATGTAGTTGTGTGTGGCTCCTGAATCGACGACGATGCTCACACTGGTGCCTGAAATCACCCCAATCAGGTGGAGAGAGTAAACACCACGTACTAGGGAGTCGGGATCCCCGATGAGAACCCTCAAGTCAACGCCATCGGCGCCCTTGTCAGCTGCGGTGGCGCCATCTTTGTCGTGATCGTAGTCGTTGGAGACCGCGATGTCAAAGAGGTTCTTTCACTTGTGAACGTTGTTGGCATTTCTAAACGTCATCATAATTAAGGGTAGGTAGAACCTAACTCCTCAACGACGCCTAGAAACACTAGGTATAAAATAAATCTACACTTACGTTGTCACATATAAAAATCATTATATCCGCAAGCGCACAGATATAAACTGAAAATAAACTCTATACCACTGTAGCACTTCACCTTGGATGAACCAGGTATCGTAATTTATATTTTTCCCAAAGGAAGGACTGTGAGGCAATATTCATATGACTCATGGCAATTCTATATTTTATGTTCATAAAATCAATCATTCAATACTATAGGAGGGGTAAATATAAAAGATAAATAATAAATAAGTAAAGACAACAATAAAAGATAAAAACGATGCCTAGGGTATTCCATGATATAGAGAGATATATAGACTCAACTAATTTTAGTATAGACAATCGTGGGTATTCTGAGATAAGAACTTCTAAGTAACTATTAATCATTAAGTCAAAGCATAGTAGGTAAAATATTCTCATCTATAGCACAAGCAAATCATATTATATAGCAAGAGGGATATCAACTAAGGAGGATTTATAATGAGATAAACTAGCCTCCATCGCGACCATATCCTAACGTTCACTATATGCGGGGAGAGGATTATAGAAGACTCAATCAGGCTGTCACCCGCACGAACTACCCCACGACCCAGCATACAGCGGTCATTTGCAAATAACTTATATCTAAGCATCATGCCTACATATAACTTACGACTTAACCCTCTCGAGATAAAGGCTAAGCTATCCACGATCTCAAGCATATAATAATCAATTACTAGAACTATATCAAAATCAAACTAGAATATACTAAGAACATAATAATCAATACTATAATAAAATAAAGCATAATCATAATGAGAACTCAAGATAAATTTATTGCCGAATATCTCCAATATAATAGATCTGAAATCCTGAGCCGAGCTCGCACTCTTCCTTGAATAAATTAGAAAGTCTACTACTCTAATTTTTGAAGAATAGAGTTCTCTAATCTTCTAATCTCTGGAAACCCTAGTACTAATCTCTCTCTCTAATTACAATGTATCTAAACCTTGAATAATACTAAAGACTAATGAACTAGGGTTTTAGGGGGTAGCCCTGCCCCTTCTTTTATAGCCCCCTTGGATGAATCTCAGCCCTTGGATCAAACTGACTTGATTGGACGGACTAGATCTTCTCCATAGGTCGGTTGTAGGAACATTCCAGAAGCTGGACACGTGGAACTGTAACACCCCGATTTTTGGCCGTTTTCAAAATTCGCTAAGAATTTAAACTTTTCGAAAAACCGAGTTTTGATTTGAACCTTTGATGTTTTCCTATTTAATTTGACACCTCATAGTATGCATGAATTTTTGGTAAGACCTAAAGTGGAGTTACAAATAATAGGAAAAGGAAAGAATAAGAAAATGAGAAAGGAAAAGGGAAAAAGAAAAGGAAAAGGGAGAAAGAGAATTGGCAAACCAACCCGGCCCATCTTCCCTTCTCTTCCCCTCTCTCTTTTCCCGCACGGGCCGGCCTAGCAGTGCAAGGCCACCCGGCCCCACCTTTCCTCCCTCACTCTCACACCGACAGGCGGGGCCCAACCGTTGGCACTGTCTTCTTCCTAGCGCCGACGACCAAGGCATAGCGTCGCCCGGCCACGTCGCCCGACGCCGTACCGCCACAGCCACAGGAATGACCGGAGCACAGGACCGCGGTTGGATTAGCACACACGCATTGCTAGGCAAGGGCCAGCTCACTCGCGCACACAGGAAGAACCCGATGAAGTTGCCAGCCGCTACCGGCGGCCACGACACGACCACCAGCCATGCCCAGCTAGCCGCCCAGAGTCAGGACAACGAGGCGGAGCAGCGGGACGCACTGAGAGTCCATGAGCACAGCGCCGGTTGCCAGAAAAGATCGGGAATGCGGGCGGAAATATATCGCCGGAGCTCCCCGCAGCGCGCGGCTATAAATAGCCCCGCCCGATGTGCCTTTGGACCTCACCCCAGCAGCGAGAGCTCCGCAAGGAGTAGGAACATGCGGTGCTCGTGCTTGCTCTCCCTCCCCCCCCCCCTCCACCCGCTATCCGGGTTTCCCCCAAATCGGGATCCCGCCGCCGCCATAGGTCACGAGAAGGTCGCCGTTGTGGTCATCGTCGAGTAAAATTGGCAAGTCGATACGCTTCTGAAAGGTCGTAATGGCTAGAGGGGGGTGAATAGCCTATTAAAAATTCTTGCAACAACACTAAACAAGCCGGTTAGTAAATAAGATGGTGAAGCAAACTTAGCGGTGCTACAAACTAGCTATGCAAGCCATAAGTCAATTCTAATATCTCTAATCACAAGCAATAGCTAGGTCACTAGATTACTCCTAGGTGAGCAAGAAGAGCTACCTAAATATGTAACTAGGAGGTAAACTACTCTAGTCAACTAATCAACCTAAGCAAGGCTACACAAGTATATCAAATGTAAATGCTAGAGAAGGAGTGATCGATATACCAACGTCGATGTGTAGAGGTGGAAGCCAATCACCGTGATCAATATGAAATCTCCAACGAGCAAGCACAAGATTGACACGATGATTTTTCACCGAGGTTCACGTGCTTGCCGGCACGCTAGTCCCCGTTGTGGCGATACACTCACTTGATGGTTGCTAAGCTTAATGGCACGGTGCCAAATCCCTGGTGGGAGCTCAAGCACACCGATCACAAGAGAGGATTCACAAGCCACGAGCAATCCACTAGTGCTCCTTTCGCGAACCTCCCGCGGGGTAAGGAATGACCCCTCACAAATCCACTGGTGTGGCCTTGAACAAGCTCCAATCGAGCTCAACACCGCCTCTTACTTCAAGCCACTAGGGAACCGAGCAAATTCCCAAGAGAAACAAGATCCCGCAACTCCTCCAAGGATGATGTGCCTCTAGATGCAAGCAATCAAGCAAATGCACTTCTATCTCTCTCAATCTCACCCAAGAATCGAAGTTAGGATGAAGAGATGAGTGGAGGGGAGTCTCACAAGCTCACAAGTGTGTAGGAGTGTTAAAAATGTGCAAGAGAGAGCTCAAGAACCCGGCCATCCAAGTATATATAGAGCCCACTCAAAAATGGAGCCGTTGGGGGGGTTTCTGCGTACTGACCGAACTCGCCGACCGGACGCACCAGCGGGTCCGGTCGAGCGTCCGGTCGCAGTCGACCGAGCGTCCGGTCAGAGCAGACAAGCCCCCTGGCCCCACAGCTGACAAGATTCTTCAAGGGTCTGGTCGATGCTTCCGGTGGTGACCGGATCCTCTAGAGCATGCGTCCGGTCGATCCTCAAAATCGAGCCCAAAAACATGCTTCTTTGGAATCCCGACCGGACTCGCTCGACCGGACCGTCCGGTCAAAACCGTGAGTCCGGTCAGTGCGTCCGGTCGACGTCTTTTGCGAAATTCAGCCATGTGTTGTCGCCTTTGCTTCAACCTTGCTTCGCTCCTTGCCTCAAGTTGCCAACACGTCAAAGATGATCTCGATATCATGTATGTTAGCATGTCACGATCGATTAGGCAAGAATGAAGTTAGTGCTCTCAATCCTAAATGGAATATGCAAATCAATTGGACCTAGAAGCACTTCATCAAAGGATTAGTCGCGGCATCCCCTCTTGATAGTCGGCCATCTAGCCTATAATGTGATCACTTGATCACTAAAAGAAAACCCTATCAAGTTATACCTTTGTCTTGATCTCCGGGTTCCTTCCAAACCGACAATCCGAGCTTGACGATCCATCATGTCCAACATCATCGTCCATGTTCATGATCATCATGCTCCACGTCATCCATGCAATCCTATCTCTTAAGTCACACTTAGAGCAAAGGATTAGCATAACAAAGTGTGTCATCAATTTCCAAAACCAAACATGAGATTTCAATCTCCCCCTTTTTGGTAATTGATGACAACCAAATTCACAAAGATATGAAATAATTTCAATTGAACATGAATTGCTTGTCCATAGCATTTTGGTCATGAATCAAAGTTTGGACAAACATTTCAAGGTTCGGTTTGGTAGTAGTAGCTCCCCCTACATATGTGCTTCCATGTGTTTGGATCAATTTGGCACATATGTATGGATAGAAATTGTGGGGAGAGATACTAATACCAAAAGAGATGCTAATGGTTAAAGAATTCGGACCTTTGAAGCGTGAAACCAATCGGAGTCCTTAGCATCATTGTAACTAGACATTCATCAAAACTCAACATACCCCATGAGATCAACATTATAGGCATAAATGTGAGCAATGTCTAGATACATCCTATGCATGCTAGTTGGTCAATACACCATTCAATTTTCAAAAACTAGCATACACCAAGCAATCATGTATATTGAATTTAAATTGCTTAATGCAACATTTCATCATGATCATGCACATACAAATGCACAAATAGTCTATGAGCTTGCTCCCCCTATTTGTGTGATCCCTTATCAACCATCTTTGTGACTTATTTCTCCCCCTTTGTCAACAATCACCAAAAATGTGTAAATGAGAGAAATCAAGTCAATCAAAGGATCAAATGTGGTCTCATCTAGATCACTTGCCTTAACATGTATTCAAGTTTGAACCAAGGACAAGCTTTTTCACACCTCATATACATAAGGGTTATCTTGCACCATGTTAGAATACACATCATGAGCTCATTTTCTAGAGTCAACATGTGGGGATCGATATTCGGGATACCTGTAAGCAAGCGCCCGACTCGCAGTCAACGAACCAAAGCGACCCCGAACCTCGACTACATGAAAAACGTAACAAGGCAAGGCGTCCCACCACGGCGCACGAAGTCTTCACCACGCACGAGCTCTCCAAGCAAGGACAATTCTCCGCCTCGCTCGAGCTCCCGTACACGAGCTCACCAAACGGAACCCCTCTTTCCGCTTCGTTCGAGCTCTCCCAACGACGAGCTCTCCGAGTCCCCACCGCGCTCGACCTCATCCGGAGACTTCTTTCCGCCTCGCTCGAGCTCCTGCGTGACAAGCTCTACACCGCCGTCCGTTGAGAGCTCATCGGCCTGCCTTCTCAAGGAAGCCTGCGGGTACGGGAGTTGGCCAACCACTCCCTGACAAGCCCAACAACTCTCTGACGGGCACTGTAGCCACGCTGGGCTACAGCGGCAAAAGGGCAATCACTCGATCACCTCGCCATACCGCATCGACTCCAACAACTACCCTACAGTGCCGATCGGGTACGTACGACGTACACCCTCCCCATCCGCAGTATGGACGCACCCATGCCGAGGAGACGCATTCCAACTACGATTGAAGACATGGCGACGGTTGACCACCGCCCAGACCGCGAATCCTACGTACGACGACGACTAATTCCGACGCCCGGAACGCTCCAGAGCTCGAAACGAGCTCTCGCCTACGTTGAGAGCTCGGCAGCAAGCTCCACTCCGCATCTTCCACCCTGTACATGTATTTTCGTTTCTTCAAGTCCTCAACCCGAGAGGAGCTCGTGTGCCCTGCCCCCCTTGCGACTATAAAAGGGGAGGTAGGCCTCCGGGTTGAGGCAGGTTCCTCCTCCAGTTTCATAGCATCCACGCACACATCCACCCGATATTGGCACTCGCCTCAATCACAGAGACCTGGGAGTCCGCTCCCTCTCTCGCCCTGCTTGTACTAGCCCCGGTATGAGCATTTGAGCTCGGATAGTGATCACCACTGGACTAGGGTGCGCAATTTGCCCTGAACCAGTATATATCTTGTGTCGTTGTCTCTAGAGCTAGGCCATCGGAGCACGCATTAGCCAGACATTACTGTGACGGTGGTATTAGACCACGACAGTTGGCGCGCCAGGTAGGGGCAGTGCTAGTGTGATGATCCTCACTCCGATGGGTTCTTCCGCTTCACCGACTTCCGGAGCACCCGTGTGTTGGTATTTATTAAGTGCTAAAAGAATATGAAGGATTCCGCAAGCGCACAGAACACCTACCATTGTAGCTTTTCCCTAGGATGAGTATTCTAGAGTATCGTATCCACAGGGAAGCGTTGGCTAAAGAATCTAATAAGTCACAATCATGCATCTACTAACTAAGCAAACCACTAACTAAAGTGAGGGGGTAAATGGTAAATGATAGGAGTTATGAATAATATCAATCACACAAGAGAATTTCTAATGATAAATGTGTAGTAGCACATTGAGAGGACAGCGGGAGAGATCTAGGTTCCTATGTACTTCTCTATTACTTAGGTTTTATGATAGCAATCACACCATAGCACTTTGGGACATCAAAACACTAGCCACAGACAGGGATGAGAAGGGGGCTAGGAAGGTTTGGCAAGGTCCTACAAGGCACCAACCCGAACGTGGTGGAATACATCGGCCATCAGGGCTGTCACCACCTGGGGCTACCACAAACAATCCATGGGGATGGGTGCAATCTCAGGTAACCTCTAGTCTAGACACCATGTCTACACTATCAATTACTACTCTAATCACATATGATAACTAGAGCACTCGATGCGAGCGGAGATCCCATGCAACGACTTAACAACTATACTAACCAATTATGAAAGACATGAAAGTAATAGTGAAGATAAATATATAAATCATAATGTCTTACAAAGGAAGGATACAAGACATACCAAACTCTGCAGATTCCTCCAGAACCGGAGCATAGCTCCGCTCTCCCTAACTCTCTAGTTGCTAATCTACTACATTGGAGAGTCTAGCCCTAATTCTCTAGTGGAGAGGTTGTCCTCACATTGGGACACCTCCAAGACCAACAGGTCAAAAGATATGAATGGAATGAATTAGAATGAATTAGGGTTTCACCCTGGGGGCAGGGGGTCTCCTTATATAGCCCTAGGCGATGCACGACAGCCCTTGGATCAAACCGACCTTGAGCAACGGTGTAGATCTCTTCTTAATGGCGGTTATGAACCAACCTAACAAGATGCTCTCGACGGGTGGGACCGGAGGGCGGCCGCCCTAGAAGGTGGTCATGCCGCCTGGGCCCCACGCCAGGTGGGCCCCAGCTTGTGGGTCGTTCCTTCTGGTCTCTTCTGGAATGTTCTTACGTGGGTCTCAAGTTGGATTGCTTCACGGATATGTCTTTATGTCGTAGGGCTTGCAAACTCTTGGGCGTTTTCCTGTTTAATCCCTGAAAATATATAAATCACCAAAACTCGTGGAATTATGTCAGTAAAGTCCCTATACTATGTTGATATTCATTTTAAGCCCTTATTTTAGTTTTAAAAGCCTATATATTTTATGCTATAACAGGTGTCAACAAGCTCCCCCAAGCTTACCCTTTGCTAGTCCCTAGCAAAGCCAAACTTAGCAATGGATCAGGAGTTGCTACAACGCTTTCACACCTCAAAAGTACATGCTTTCAAACAAAATTCCTCCTCTGGATTAGAATAAACCGTTTCAACCTTCAACTTACCCATATTACCTTTAACCATGGAGCTTATAGCCTTTTCTTAGGATCTTGGGCAATTGAAAGATAGAACAATCAAGTCAAGCACCATGTCTCAAACTCTTTGTTCAGCTATCATTCTGGAGGTTTTTGCAGGTTTCCAAAATAAAACTCAAAGTTCCTTAGTATGACCCTTTCAAGTCTCTCATTTGTGGTATTTGTGGATCCTCACTTAGGCAATAATATTGTGTTGCCTTTCTCTCTTAATATGTGGTATTTTTGGAATAAGGCAGTAGGACACTATGCCTTCTTCTCTCTGACCCTATATTTAAGGCTCATATGTGGAGCTCATAGGTGGGAGAGAACTAAATCTACTTACCAAGCATATGTTGTAAAGTCAAGCAATGGATCCAAAGTCACGAGTCATACTGCATGTGCATGTGTATGGTGTAGTGGAATGAATATGATGATAGGTGTATGAGGCGAATGAAGTGAAAGCCTAATTCTACTTTGCTCCTGTAGGAAACATGTCTCTCTCTTTGGGATTTTGAAAGTATTTGGGAGAACCTGGGTTGTATACTCTTTCTATATTTTTTTTTTTTTTCTCTCTATATATTTTTTTCTCATGGAGAGGCGGGCATCTAAGTACCCATTGTTTTATTGCGGACACTTGTCCATTTTTTTATTAACTCTCCTTTATTCTTTTTTTTTTTTTTAGGGAGGTAGGCTCTACTCGCCCGTAGGACACTTGTCCTCATCTCCCCTTTCTTCTTTCTCTCTCTTTTTTTTCCGACTATACAACCCAAGCCTCCTTTTTGCAATAAACTTGTAGAGAGATAGGCACAAGGATAAAGGAGCTTTATGGAAAAGTGGATATGTCTGGGGAAAATATTTTTGGTTGCTCTCTCCCTGGGTAGGATTAGAACATTTTTGGTGGATTTATGGTGGATGTTTGGTGGATGCGTACTTCTAGGGTAGAAGTAGCATAAGTGCAAGTGATTGAAGTGGAGTGGAGTGGAGTGTGTGCATGAGTAGCAGTATGACAAGTTTCTCAGGGTCGACAAAGATTGACCAAACTCAATGCAAAGTAAGCAGCCTATATATATATATATGTAAAAGGGTTTTCCTAGCTAAAGAACATGTATATATGGCTGTGGTAGGAGTCTCAACACTCGTCATACAGGAACTCATCATGTGCACTTTTAATTTTCAAAAGATAAATTTCCAGAACTCTAGCATCACTAGGAGTACGATAAACAGCAGCTCGAACTTTCATATATCATATCCGTCAATTACCTAGACTTTAGAGCAAGCAATTGCTACCCATCAATGGCTCGAGCACCTGCCGGAGGGCACCATCCGCGACTGGGAGGACCTGCGCGACGTCTTCGTCGGCAACTTCCAGGGCACGTACACCAGGCCGAGCACGACGTGGGACCTGCGGGGGTGCAAGCAGAAGAAGGGGGAAGGCCTGCGCGATTACATCAGGCGCTTCTCCAAGCTCTGCAACAACCTCTCCGAGGCCTCCGACTCCGAAGTCATCACCGCCTTCACGTTCGGCACCACCTGCGAGACCCTGATCCACGAGCTCGGCGTCAAGAAGCCCAAGACCGTGAAGGAGCTCCTCGACCTCGCCACTCGACACACTGAGGGAGAGGACGCCGTCTCTGCCGTCACCGGCAAGGGCAGGTCCAGGGGCGATGACGGGGACGCAGAGGGATCCGGCTCCCGCGCACGCAAGAAGAAGAACAAGAAGAACAAGCGCCCCCGCGATGACGATGATGACGAGTTCGTTGCCGTGGCGGACAAGCGCAAGGCCGGCCCCAAGGCGGGCGCGAACTTCGTCCCGAAGGAGCACTTCGACAAGAAGCTCGAGGCTCCGTGTCCGCACCACGAGGGCCCCGTCAAACATAAGATGTAGGACTGCCGCCTAATGAAGAAGCACGTGATGGGCACGCTGCGGGGAGGCGACAAGGACGACGACGAGAAGGCCGCGAAGGCAGCCCCCGAAAGAGTTCGAAGGGGACGTCTACATCGAGGATGGTGCCGTCAACGTCGTCTTCGGAGGAGCTCCCGGCTACGAGTCCAGACGCCGTCAGAAGCTCACCCGCCGTGAGGTCCTCTTCACCGAGCCAGCGACGCCCGCCTACCTCAAGTGGTCGAGCTCGGCGATCACTTTCGACAAGGCGGATCACCCACGGCACATCCCATACCCAGGGAGGTACCCGCTCGTCGTCGACCCCATCATCGGCACCAAGCGCCTTGGTAAGGTGTTGATGGACGGAGGCAGCGGCCTCAACCTCCTCTACATCCACGCACTCCAAGCCCTTGGCATCCCCAAGGCGCGACTCTGCCCCTCGCCAGAACCGATCCATGGCGTGGTGCCAGGGAAGCAGATGGTCCTGCTCGGGCGGATCGACCTCCCCGTCACCTTCGGCACCCCCGACAACTTCCGCAAGGAGGTCCTCACGTTCGAGGTGCTCCCCTTTAGGAACGCCTACCACGCGCTCTTGGGGCGGCCGTGCTATGCGAAATTCATGTCCGTCCCCAACTACACCTACCTCAAGCTCAAGATCCCCGGACCGAAGGGGGTCATCACCGTCGACTCCACCTTCGAGCATGCCTTCGGTTGTGAGGCCGCCGCCGTCCAGTACGCCGACGCCGCAGTCAAAATCGAGCAGATGCTGCCCAAGATGACGGCCTGGGGCAGCGTCGAGGACTCCCCCGAGCTCAAGAAGATGGCGAGCACGAGCTCAGCCGTCGAGCTCAAGAAGATGGCGAGCACGAGCTCAGCCGTCGAGCTCCAGAAGGTGGCGAGCACAAGCTCTTCCGCCGAGCTCGAGAAGGTCACGGGCACATTCGAGCCCGAGAAGGATGCCAAGGAAGTCGCGGTCGGCGAAGACGGGCGTACCCTCTCCGTGGGTGCCCAAGCTCACCCCAAATAGGAAAGCGAGCTCGTCGACTTCCTCCGCGCGAACCTCGACGTGTTCGCATGGAGGGCCTCGGATATGCCGGGCATACCGAGGGAAGTCGCCGAGCACTCCTTGAACATCAAACCCAGCTCTCGGCCGGTGAAGCAAAGGCTTAGACATTTCGACGACGATCGACGCCAGGCAATCGCCGAGGAGATAGATAAGCTCTTAGCCGCTAGGTTCATCAAGGAGGTGTATCATCCCGAGTGGATAGCCAACCCTGTACTAGTTAAGAAGAAGAATGGGAAATGGAGAATGTGTGTTGACTACACGGGTCTCAACAAGGCATGCCCAAAGGATCCGTTTCCTTTGCCGCGCATCGACCAAATCGTTGACTCCACCTCCGGGTGCGAGACACTGTTTTCTTGATGCTTACTCCGGCTACCACCAAATCGCGATGAACGAGCTCGATCAGCTCGCCACCTCCTTCATCACTCCGTTTGGCGCATTCTGCTACGTAACGATGGCCTTCGGTCTAAAAAACGCTGGCGCCACCTTCCAAAGGTGCATACAGAAAGTCTTCAAAGAGCTCCTCGGAAAGCTCGTAGAAGCATACGTCGACGACATCGTTGTCAAGACGAAACGCTCGAAAGAGCTCATCCCTGACCTCGAAAAAGTCTTCGCCAAGCTCCGCGAGTTCGGAGTCAAGCTCAACCCCAAAAAATGCGTCTTCGGAGTCCCTCGAGGGAAGTTGCTTGGCTTCATCGTCTCCGAGCGCGGCATCGAGGCCAACCCAGAAAAAATCGCCGCCATCACGAGCATGGGGCCGATTAAAAATGTCAAGAGTGTGCAGCGGCTCACAGGCTGTCTCGCCGCGCTGAGTCGATTCATAGCCTGGCTCGGGAGCAAAGCCTCCCGCTGTACAAGTTGTTGAAGAAGACCGAACGCTTTGTTTGGACCGACGAGGCTCAGCAAGCTCTCGACTCGCTAAAACAGCTCCTCGCCAATCCGCCCGTGCTCGTCGCGCCTGCGCCCAACGAACCAATCCTCCTCTACATCTCGGCCACCTCGAAGGTGGTGAGCACCACGCTCGTCGTCGAGAGGGAGGAGGAAGGGCGCGCACTCAGGGTACAGCGCCCGGTGTACTTCATCAGCGAAGTCCTTACCGACACCAAGACTCAGTACACGCAGCTCGAAAAGCTCGTATACGCGTTGCTAATCACTCGGCGCAAGCTCAGACACTACTTCGATTCCCACCCTATCACGGTCGTCTCCAAGTATCCCCTCGGCGAGGTCATTCGCAGCCCCGAGGTTGCGGGCCGCATGGCCAAGTGGGCTATCGAGCTCATGGGGGCCGACATCACCTACGCCCCCAGAGACGCCATAAAGTCTCAGGCTCTGGCCGACTTCATCACAGAGTGGACCGAAGTCGAGCAGCCGCCCAGGCCCGACAACATCGAGTACTGGACACTGTACTTCGACGGATCCGTGAAGAAGTATGGTGCCGGCGTCGGACTCGTCTTCATCTCCCCGAACAAGGCGCGCATGAAGTATTCAATCCGCCTACACTTCCCTGCGTCCAACAACGTGGCCGAGTACGAGGCTCTGGTGAATGGCCTACGCATCGCGCGCGAGCTCAGCATCCGACACCTCGAGGTCCGGGGCGACTACGAGCTCGTAAAAAACCAGGTCATGAAGGAAGTCGATTGCGTCAATGTTGGCATTTGTTAAGTGCTAAAAGAATATGAAGGATTCTGCAAGCGCACAGAACACCTACCATTGTAGCTTTTCCCTAGGATGAGTATTCTAGAGTATCGTATCCACAGGGAAGCTTTGGCTAAAGAATTCTAATAAGTCACAATCATGTATCCACTAACTTAGCAAACCACTAGACTATAGTGAGGGGGATAATTGAAAGTAAATATCAAAGCATAAAATAATAATCTACCTAAGATGTCAAAGAATAACTAAACTAAACAAGAGGTCAAAGAGAGAGATTAAGGTTCCTAGATACTTCTCTATTACTTAGGTTCTATGATAGCAATTATACCATAACACTTCGGGACACCAAAGCACTAACCACAGAAAGGGGTGAGAAGGGGGCTAGGAAGGTTTGGCAAGGTCCTACAATCACCAACCCGAACGTGGTGGAATACATCGGCCATCAGGGCTGTCACCACCTGGGGCTACCACAAACTATCCGTGGGGTTGGGTGCAATCTCAGGTAACCTCTAGTCTAGACACCATGTCTACACTATTAATTACTACTCTAGCTACCATGAATAACTAGAGTCCTCAATACGAGCGGAGATCCCATGCAATAGCATAACAACTATACTTAACCATATATGTAAAACATGGAAGTAAATAGAGAAGATAAATATGTGAATCATAAGTCTTGTAGAGAAGATACAAAGACATACCATACTCTGAAGACATCTCCAGAACAGGAGCATAGCTCCTCTCTCCTTTTACTCCTGATTAGATCTAAGTTAGATCTAATCTAGTTCTAATTTCATGTCTAATCTACTTCTAATTACATGGCTAATCTTCTTCTAATCTACTTCTAATTCACTAATCCCGAGAGAGGAGGTTATCCTTACATTGGGACACCTCTACAAGCGAGAGATAATGAATAGAATGAGATAGAATGAATTAGGGTTCAACCCCGGGGTCGGGGGTCTTCTTATATAGGCCTTGGCGATGAAGCGATGACCATTGGATCAAACCGACCTTGGCACGGCGGTGTAGATACAACCTCAATGTCGGTGGTAAACCGACATACAAAGCTGAGGCTGACATGTGGCCCTAGCCTGACGGCCGGCCTAGTTGGCACTGGGGGCCGCCAGGGTAGCACGCCACGTCGACTTCCCCGTTTTTCGGTGTCCTCTCGGTACCTTCTAGAATGTTTTAGTCCACTTTTCGGGTCGAGTTACTTCACGGTTAAGTCTTGTCATCGTATGGGATGTATATTCTGGAACTTTCTCCATTCTTTTCTGTATTTATCTATTAAGTCCCTGAAATTATATAAATCACCAAAACTCATGGAATTATGTTAGTTAAACCCCTAGACTTATGTTGATATTCATTTTAAGCCCTTATCCAAGTTTAGTTGACTAGTAATATTATGCTATAACAGGTGTCAACAAGTTCCCCCAAGCTTACCCTTTGCTAGTCCCTAGCAAAGCCAAACTTAGCAATGGATCAGGAGTTGCTGCAACGCTTTCACACCTCAAAAGTACACATGCTTTCAAACAAAATTTCTCTCCAGATAAAGATAAACTTTTTAAAACTTTAACTTTACCCAAATTACCTCTTACCCTTTGGGGCTTATATCTCTTTCCTTTAATCTTGGGTAATTGAAAGATAGAAACAGTCAAGTCGAACACTATATCTCAAACTCTTTTGATCAATTTGTCTTACGGAGGTTTTTGCTGATTTTCAAATAAAACTCAAAGTTCCTTAGTATGACTCTCTCTAATCTCTCATTTGTGGTATTTATGGATCCTCTCTAAGGCAATAAGGTAGTGTTGCCTTTCTCTCATGATATGTAGTATTTTTGGCTAAGGCAGTGGCACATTATGCCTTCTTCTCTCTCACCCTATATCTAAGGCTTATATATCTGGAGTTCATAGGTGGGAGAAGATTAAATCTACTTACTAAGCATATATTGTAAATTCAAGCAATGGATCCAAAGTTACAAGTCACACTGATCAAGTGGTGCATGTGTATGATGGATAGAATATAGATAGTAGGGAATATAGTAAGGTGTATAGAATAGATGATGGGAAATCTTACTTTTGCTCCTTGAGGAATCTTCTCTCTTTTGGATTTGGAAACTTTATAGAGAACCTGGGTTGTATATTTTTTTTCTTTATTTTTCTTTTATTTAGAGAGGTGGGCTCTGCTCACCCTAGACTTTTGTCTTTTATTTCCTCTCTTTAAAGATGTGGGTTCTACTCACCCTCGGACACTTGTCCATTTTTCATCTTTATTATTATTTTTTTTTCTTTTTCTTAGGGAGGTAGGCTCTACTCGCCCGTAGGACTTTTGTCCATTTTTCATCTCCCTTTCTCTTTTTTTTTCTTAGGGAGTTAGGCTCTACTCGCCCGTAGGACTTTTGTCCATTTTTCATCTCCCTTTCTTTCTTTTTTTTTTTAATCTACAACCCAGATCTCTTTTGTAAAAACTTATGAGAGGTAAATAAATATAATGGAGCTTTTGTAAGATATTGGCTAGCAATGAATGAGTGGATGGTTATAGTGAATATTTTTGGTTGTTCTCTCCTAGGATAGGAGTAGAACATTTTTGGTGAATATTTGGTGGATGCTTTGTGGATGCGTACTTCCAGAGTAGAAGTAGCAATGATGCAAGTGGAATAGAGTGTGGTGGAGTGGATTGTGCATGATCAGCATGACAAGTTTCTAAGGGTCGACAAAGATTGAACAAACTCAATGCAAAGCAAGCAGCTTATATATATGTCAAAGTGTTTTCCTAATCTAGGGAGCATGTATATATGGCTGTGGTAGGAGGTTCAACACTCTTGTCACACAGGAACTTATCATGTGCACTTTAATTTTCAAAAGATAAATCTCCAGAAATCTAGTATCACTAGGAGTAAGATAAATAGCAGCTCAGACTCTCATATATCATATCCGTCAATTACCTAGACTTCAGAGCAAGCATTTGCTACCCACAGGTTTCAGGTTCAGAGCAAAACTCAAGTCAAAGCAGTTGCATTTAAAAGCTCAAGAGAAATTAAGCTTGAAAGGTAGGTACTTGAAAGGAATTACAACGGAGCAACTATTCATCATCTAGGCTAGAGATTATCTTCAGAGTTTATTTTATTCTCACACTTTAATATAGACTCTTAATAAAGACTAGATAGACTCTATTTATTTGGTTTCCTTAATTATGCATCTTTTTATATCTTTCTAATAAAACAAACATATCTAGCTAGTAGTAAATAAGATAAAGGGATACTTATCTGGATACATGGGGGTTGCACTCCCCCAAGCTGGATGTTGACATAGTCTTCGATGTTCTTGATAGTTGGAAATAGAGATAGATAGTGATGGTGGTTGATTGATCTTCTTTAACGCTGGATACCATGTGTGTCATGTCTCTCTTCCTTGGGATCCTGCTGAACTCAAAAAGACAACAAAGCTTGTGGAACTTGATTAAGCGTTAGGGGTTAGCCACATTGCTTTTGTCTGTCTGGAAATCTTTCAGCAGCGAAAATATTTTTGGATTTTCTATGCAAAAATAAAGAATGATGATGCATGCATATTTATTTTATTTTTATGCCACCACAATAAATATCCTTGTGGGTTGTTACACACCACAGAATTACTCACATGGGGCTTAAAGTTTTTCAATGTAAAAGCAACAAACAAATATTTATTTTCTTTTCTAATGCAAGACTAGTGCTATAATGTAAATATGCTAAAGGAAAAATAATTATGCAATGCGATGAAGTAAATATGGATAGCTACCGATCTTACCATTTTCGGCGAGGGCTCAGTGTTTTAAGTCCTCTGAACGAGTCTTCTTACCTTGTCGTTTCCTTGAGTGTATTATCTGATCTTGACAGTTATGCTCCTTGAGATGGTGAAGAACAATGTCACCCATGTTCTTTGCCTTATGAATTGGAGTGAAGCGTAGTAGCTTCTTATTTAGTTGTGCATGCTTGTAGGACATTCACTTATTGAATTCAGGAGAGACTAGTAGGCTTCTCCACCATTTTGCTCAAAGTGTGTCCTGCTTGCAAAGTCAAGGTAGAGATCAAGTGCATGGGCTCTGTTGGTGGGAAAACACCAACAGAACCAAAACTTCATTCATTCTTGTCTAACCATAGGCACATCAAACAAAATAGAGTTGATTTATTAAACGCTTTTCTTCAACCTAACTTGGGTGACAAGATCAGAAGATTGAGCATGATTGTTTCTGATTAAAACATTCGACGGATCAAATCAAGCTCGTTGACTCTTGGAAGGGTTTTCTTATCTAAACATCAAAAGCATGATTACGATTCTTCCAAAGCAAGGTAAACAATATTCTGGCTTACAAGATGAGGACTAAGAGATCAAGAGAATGGTAGTAGGAACAACTAAAGAAACAAAACATGTTGAGCTAATAAAGCTAGATCAAGCAAGGTTGTTACTCCAACATGTTTTATTCTTTATTTATGAACAAGCCATAATTGAAGGGAAGCTTATTTATTGACAACTTACCTCAAGATGTTACCTTAATTGTTGGAGCATGCTGGCACCATAACACCTTGTGGTGGACCTTTCCATCTGCTTGAAACTTTCCTTCTTTGGCCTCTTATGTATCCTATTCTTCACTTGTCTCTGGACTACATCGTCCTTTCTTTCTTGTCTTTAAATTGTGCTTAGACCTTTTTGCTCCTCTCATGATTTTATTCTTGTAATATTAGTTAACAACAGATACCCGAAGGAATACAAGTAATTGTAAACAAGGGTAGAACTGTCATGGAGCTTAAGGTTGCTTTTATACCATAAGAAGTTTTGATTGGATATTTTATATGCTCACCATTACTTTCTCTCTAGTTGGAAATTTTATTATATTTTAAGTTTGATTTTGATGTATGACATTTTTTTAACCAAACAAACTTAGAGAGACAAAGTAATAGTGAGTAGAGGGATTGCAAACCAGCATGTCCGAGTGATGGGAGCTTGAGAAGAGGAGGAGTATGTCGGATGATCTTTAGAGGAATCGACCTTCCTCCCCCATGCTCGAGCCTTCCTGTCACTCGACACTTTAAGTGTGAATGCTGAACCATCCCTAATCGTAAGTTGCAATCTCCATGTCCTTAGACGTTGTTCATCCTTTATTCCTGCAAGGTTAGTGACCGAGAATACCCGAAGGGAACTTGTCCTAGGAACATGTTTCTTTTAGCATGAGCCTTTATGTGCTATATATATATATATATATTATTATTATTATTATTTTTTTTCTTTAGAACATAAGACAGAAGTTATATACAAATATGTGATTTATATTCACTTACCTGTCTTTGATGTTCTTGTGGCCTGTAGCTTTGTCCATCCACTTTTGTAGAGTGATTACTTTTCTAGATCGTGTTGTATGACACTCTTCTTCATTGAATAGACATAGCACAAATTCTTTCCTGCAAAATATCGGTGGACACATACCCGAAGGAATACAATATGGTTGAAGCAGGGGTTGTTTTCCAAAGTTCATAAGATCTTATCTATGCTAATGAGAAGGTGGTTCTTTGATTACTTTAGCACATATTTTATTTATCATGTCTTATAACTCATTTTATTTGTGGCTGCACTCTAGTATGTGGATCAAGGCAAAGATAACTTGTAGCAAAAGATAGAGTGAATGATATTTGATACTTACAATTCTTCCATCAATGATGAATGAATCGAGTCTCCTTTTGCACAAAGTTGAAGTTCATTATATGCCTTGTTTCATCTCTGATATGAGTTCACCTCTTGACTTTCTCCAATTGGATTTGAGAGTTTTCTGCAAGGGTTAGTCCAACAAAATATCCAATGTCTACGCAAGCAATTCTCAGTTCAATAACCAAACTAGACTCCATGTCTAATTCAATTAAGGAAGGCTATTTAACCTAAGCACCACGCTTAATTTAAAAGCCTTTGGAAATATCCTTAGCAGTATTCCCAAACCAAAACATACTATAGCAAACAAAGGTAGCATCAAAGCACTATAGAGATTTATCCATTAGAGATGAAAGAGCATGATCATGGTGAGAGTTTTTTTTAGATGCAAATTACATGGATGGATGTATGCAAAGAAACTAAACATGCAATGGATCTACTAACATAAACTAAGCGGAGTGAATGCATGAGTTGATCAAGTAAACATACAATGCAATGCAAGAAATTAAATGATAACTACTCAATTAATTTATAGTCCATGAGCAAGACTTTCTCACCTTTTAATCATACTTACCACGATCTGCAGTTTCTATGTACGTCACTTGAGATGTTTTCATTGAATTCATGTGACGGCGACTTCTTCTTCAATCTAAACATGGTTAGAATAATATATATTTAATTACATACCTTGAGATAGCAGGGTTCCAATTTTGATGAATCTTGAATGATCAGGCACCCTGGGTTCTTCAATCTTACTTCTTTTCTTATCTTGTGGAATCTTGTCGGAAGGTCGCAACGACATCTTTTGTCCTGTCTATTCCACAACTCAACAGAACAAGGGTAATCCTACTAAAGCTAGTGATACACTAAATTAGCAGACATCATGATTATTATTAGAATCTTTAGGCCAATTGCTTCCCCGACAACGGCGCCAAAAAGCTTATTGGCATTTGTTAAGTGCTAAAAGAATATGAAGGATTACGCAAGCGCCTGTAACACCTACCATTGTAGCTTTTCCCTAGGATGAGCATTCTAGAGTATCGTATCCACAGGGAAGCTTTGGCTAAAGAATTCTAATAAGTCACAATCATGTATCCACTAACTTAGCAAACCACTAGACTATAGTGAGGGGGATAATTGAAAGTAAATATCAAACATAAAATAATAATCTACCTAAGATGTCAAAGAATAACTAAACTAAACAAGAGGTCAAAGAGAGAGATTAAGGTTCCTAGATACTTCTCTATTACTTAGGTTCTATGATAGCAATTATACCATAACACTTCGGGACACCAAAGCACTAACCACAGAAAGGGATGAGAAGGGGGCTAGGAAGGTTTGGCAAGGTCCTACAATCACCAACCCGAACGTGGTGGAATACATCGGCCATCAGGGCTGTCACCACTTGGGGCTACCACAAACTATCCGTGGGGTTGGGTGCAATCTCAGGTAACCTCTAGTCTAGACACCATGTCTACACTATTAATTACTACTCTAGCTACCATGAATAACTAGAGTCCTCAATACGAGCGGAGATCCCATGCAATAGCATAACAACTATACTTAACCATATATGTAAAACATGGAAGTAAATAGAGAAGATAAATATGTGAATCATAAGTCTTGTAGAGAAGATACAAAGACATACCATACTCGAAGACATCTCGAGCGGGAGCATAGCTCCTCTCTCCTTTTACTCCTGATTAGATCTAAGTTAGATCTAATCTAGTTCTAATTTCATGTCTAATCTACTTCTAATTACATGGCTAATCTTCTTCTAATCTACTTCTAATTCACTAATCCCAAAGAGAGGTTATCCTTACATTGGGACACCTCTACAACTGAGAGATAATGAATAGAATGAGATAGAATGAATTAGGGTTCAACCCTAGGGTCAGGGGGTCTTCTTATATAGGCCTTGGCGATGAACGATGACCATTGGATCAAACCGACCTTGGCAACGGTGTAGATACAACCTCAATGTCGGTGGTAAACCGACATACAAAGCTGAGGCTGACATGTGGCCCTAGCCTGGCGGCCGGCCTAGTTGGCACTGGCGGCCGCCAGGGTAGCATGCCACGTCAGCTTCCCGTTTCTTCTGGTGTCCTCTGGTACCTTCTAGAATGTTTTAGTCCACTTTTCGGGTCAAGTTACTTCACGGTTAAGTCTTGTCATCGTATGGGATGTATATTCCGGAACTTTCTCCATTCTTTTCTGCATTTATCTATTAAGTCCCTGAAATTATATAAATCACCAAAACTCATGGAATTATGTTAGTTAAACCCCTAGACTTATGTTGATATTCATTTTAAGCCCTTATCCAAGTTTAGTTGACTAGTAATATTATGCTATAACAGATGTCAACAGTCAACCCAAAGATGATCGCGTACCACCAGAAGGTCCGTGAGCTCGAGGAGCACTTCCACGGGCTCGAAGTCAACCACATCCATCGTCATCTCAACAACAACGCCGACGTCCTTGCCAAGCTCGCGTCGGATCGCCTGCCGGTCCCGCCGGGCGTCTTCATGCATGAGCAACACAAACCTTCGATACGACTCAAGGGCGAGCCCACGGCGGCCGGCATGAGCTCGACCGCAGGCGCCTCGAGCTCAGACCCTATGGAGGTCGAAGCTCCCCAAAGCTCGAGCTCCCCCAACACAAGAACCTGTCTAGCTATGAGCCCGAATCCCGCGGGCTCGGGGCTGGCTCGGGGGCCAGAACGAGCTCAATCCTTAAAGCTCCAAAACCCGACTGGCGGATCCCACTACTCTTGTGGCTCAAATAAGGCAAGCTCCCCCCAGGGCAGGAAGAATCAAGGCGCCTGGCGCGGAGGGCCAAGTCATTCGTCCTCGTCGGGGGAGAGCTCTACCGGCGCGGAGCCTCCGGCGTCCTCCAGCGCTGCGTCACCTTCGAGCAAGGGGAAGAGCTTATCAAGGAGATCCATTCCGGCGAATGCGGTCATCATGCGGCGCCACGAGCTCTCGTCGGAAAGGCGTTCCGTCAGGGCTTCTATTGGCCAACCGCCATCGCAGACGCCATTCAAGTCGTCCGACGATGCGAAGGTCGCCGAGTTCTTCGCCAGCGAGGCGCACCTCCCGGCTCGGTCCCTCCGGGCGATCCCACTCACCGTTCGCGGTGCGGGGCCTCGACATGGTGGGACCCTTCAAGAGGACGACCAGGGGCTACACGCACCTCCTCATCACCATCGACAAGTTCTCCAAATGGATCGAAGTCATGCCCATCGCACGGTGTCGCGCCGAGGAAACCGTCAAGTTCTTCACCGGCATCATCCACCGGTTCGGGGTCCCGAACTCCATCATCACCGACAACGGCACCAACTTCGTGGGAGAGGTCTTCATCGACTGGTGCAGCGACCACGGCATCCGCGTCGACACGACTTTAGTCAACCATCCGAGGACCAACGGGCAGGTAGAATGAGCTAACGGCATGATCCTGCAGGGTGTGAAGTCACGCATCTTCAAGAGGCTCAAGAAGTACGCCCGCCGGTGGCTCGCCGAGCTCCCTTCGGTCGTATGGAGTCTCCGCACCACGCCGAGCAGGGCCACCGGGCGGACCCCGTTCTTCCTCATCTTCGGATCCGAGGCCGTGCTCCCAACCGACCTCGAGTACGGCTCGCCCCGAGTCCAGGCCTACGACGAGGACAACAACCAAGCCTTGCTTGAAGACGCAGCCGATCAGCTCGACGAAGCTCGTGACATCGCACTCATTCACTCCGCCAAGTACCTACAGTCTATGAGGCGCTACCACGACTGCCACGTCAAAGGACGAGCTTTCAGCGTCGGCGACTACGTCCTGCGCCGAGTCCAGAGCTCGAAGGACAAGCACAAGCTCTCGGCACCATGGGAGGGTCTCTTCACCATCGACCAAGTGCTGAGGCCCGGCACATACAAGCTCAAAGACCATCAAGGCCGCGTCCTCACCAACGCGTGGAACATCGAACAGCTACGTCGCTTCTACTCCTAAGTGTACTTCGAAATATTGTATTCAATAAAAGCACCGATTCAATGCAAAAATCTGTGCAAGCATTTCGAATTCTCTCCTTAGCTCGATTGAGCAACGACTGACCTTTGCCCACAGCAAAGGCCCGCCCTTGCTCGGGGGCTACAAGGAGCGGGGTGCACACCCCACGATTTCAACACACCGTTTTTTTCGCAAAACTCACGAGCTCAGAGCTCAACGACGAGCTCAAACTCATGGACCCGCACTCTCTTCTCCCAAACCAAACAACGTTCCGAAACGACTAAGTCATGGGCTCACCACTTTAGAGTATGGGCGCGCTTGCCTAACGACCTCCCACGCCCCTGCGGCCAGCGAGGAACAGCCCGCCATTCTACTCTCGAATCATGAGCTCACAAAAAGTCAAAGTAGAAACAAAGTGCGATAAGGAAAGAAATGCAATTTCCTTTTAACTTAAAGCTTTCTCATAGTTTTTACAAAATTGCCTCAACAGCGAGGACTTGGAAGCTCACGACAGAAAGAGGCCTGGCCTCGAGCTCCTACTCTCGTGCAGGCGGGTCTTCAGGCAGTGGCTCCTCGGCGGGGGCGTCCTGAGCAACTCCTTCAGCAGCTCCCTCGGCCCCGCTGCCTCCAAGGGGCTCGAAGACATCGAGCTCGTCAACAGCGAGATTGAAGAGCTCGACGGACAGCTCCTCGGTGGCAGCTGCGGCCGTGGCGCCTTCTGCTCCACCTCCTCATCATCAGCCCCCGGCGGCCACCCCATCTTCACAATGTTGACCTCAAACTTGGGGTAGTGGGCGAAGACGACGCTAACCGCCTTGTGCACCACGCGGCTCGCATCCTCCGTCACCTTCCGCGGGACAAGCGACACCCACGCGACCGGGTCCGCCATGTCCTCCACCAAAAGGACATCGCAGACGGCCTCGACCCCGGACGCGAGCCCATCGTGCGCATGCTTCGAGCTCTCGGCCTCCTCCACCGCCTTCGTAGCGCGCTCCTGGAGGTCTCCAAGCTTCCTCTGCGCGTCAACAGGGTCGCTGGTCCTCTTCTTCAGGTCCTCTTCCTTGGTCCGCAGCTCGAGCTGCGTATGCTGCAGAGTGGCCTCGGCGGAAGCAAGAGCTCGTTCCTTGTCGTTGAACTCCCGCGTCAGCTTCAAGGAGGCCTGCTTCTCTCCTGCAAACGCGAAAACCGATCAGATGAGAACGGCGAAACACGAAGACAAGGCAAGGGACGGCCGCCCGCTTACTCCACAGCTCATCACAGAGCCCCTGCTCGTTGCGCCACAGCTCGTGGTTTTCGGCTTCAAGCCGATCCTTCTCCGCCTCCGAAGCGCGAAGGTTACACCACAACTCCGAGGCCTCGTGATCATACACTAAGGACCCACCGGCGAGGACAATCAGCCCCGGCACCAGAAAAGGGAAGAAGAGGCAAGAAGAAGTGCTCACCCTCGAGCTCGGCGTCCCGCTCGCGCAGCTTCTCGGCCACCTCCTCCTTGTCCTTCTGGAGCTGCTCCGCCTTCAGCTCAAGCGCCGAGCGCTCGAGCTCCTTGTCCTCCAACGCCTTGCGGAAGGAGGCGAGCTCCTCCTCCATCTTCTTGCGCTGCCGCCGGTTCGCGAGGTCGAGCTCTTCTTGCCGCCGGGAAGCCTCGCGTAGCGCAGCCTCCACTTTCTCCTGGGCTCCCCGGGTAGCCCGCTCTTCTGCGTCGCGAATGAAACCGGCAACGTCTTCCGCCTGACGCTCGAGGAACCGGTGCTGGAGCTGCGCTGAGCCGAGCTCGGCGCACATCTCCGCACACAGCTCCGTCATCCACCCGACGAAGCTGGCCCTCAGGGAGACCTCTGTCAAGCGGTTGTACCCTCCGATGGCGTCCTGCACGCCCTGCGAGACACAAGCAAATGAACAGACGGAAAGTACAAATCAAAATCTCTATCGCTATAGCGGATTCGAACCTGGACAAGGCGGCGCGCGCACTGCTCGCCGGCGCCAACGGCGGACGACTCGGGTCCTCCAAAGACGAAGACGACCGCGGCGCGACCCGGGCGAAGGTCGGAGGCAGGACGACGTCCGTGCCCACCGGGGGAACGCTCGACGCGCGACAGCGCACGGACGTCATGATCCCGCCGAGCTTAACCCTCGCCGTAGCAAGGTACGGCACCACGATAGAGCGGGTGTCGGTTGGACCGCGCCCACGTCCTCACGAGTCTTCATCTCCGGTCCGCGCGGCCCTCTCCACTGCCACGGCACCCTCACCGTCAGAAATCTCGACGACCTCGTGCTCCACGCCCAGAGTCTCCTTCGGCGCGTCCGTCTCCACCTCCGCCGCCTCCGGCGAGCTCGGCGTCACCGGGACCTCGGGGGCGGCGGGAAACCTCAGCCTTGATCGCGATCGAAGCTTCGTCGATCGAGCTCGATACGATCTGCGCCGCCCGCCTGAGAGGCGTTTCGTGGGGCGGCGGATCCGTGGCGGGCTCTTCATCCCTCCTGCTCGTCCCAGAGGTCAGGGAGGCGCCGGTGGGAAGCAGCCCCTTGAAGGGGAAGAGCGCCATCATCTTAGAGCCTGTCACCGCGCCCGCCGTCATCATCCCCGCACCCGTCGTTGAGCTCGTCGTCGACATCTCCGAGCTCGCCAGCGCTGCGCTCGAGCTCACATGCGCCGAGCTCAACGCTGACGGCATCATCGAGCTCACCATCGCCGGGCTCAAGGCCGTTCCGGCCGAGCTCGGTGCGTCCACCCTCAAGCGCTTCTCAGGGTAGGCCGCCGCCTGTTGGCGGTCCTTATCATACACTTTATACCGCCAACTTAGTTATATAACATGGTGAATAACATACTTTTGCCACATGAACCTTTGCTATTAATCTAGTTCCACTTGTATTCGAAGAAAATATGTTTTGCAG
This sequence comes from Hyparrhenia diplandra, assembly GCA_015847255.1. Classification (NCBI taxonomy): domain Eukaryota; kingdom Viridiplantae; phylum Streptophyta; class Magnoliopsida; order Poales; family Poaceae; genus Hyparrhenia; species Hyparrhenia diplandra. The sequence continues at coordinate 211,674 of JADLZK010007858.1, forward strand.
GCATAAAGGTGGAAATAGGTAAAAGTACTCCAAAAGAAAGAGAGAAGCGCACATCAGAACTGCGCTTTGGACAAGGGGAATGCCACCAGGCCAAAACCAATGCGAATCGGACCAAAGCACCCTCGGGGACGCAACCTATGATGGACCACCAGCCCACCTACGGAAGACGGGCACGGGGCGGGCCAAACTGGGCGGCCGCCGCCCGCCTTGGCGCCCGCCGTGGCCTTTGGAGCCCGAACCGCCCCGCGCTTTTGCCTTGACCCGTGTCCGGAGGAGAAGGCGGTGCTTGAAAGTGCTTTTCGGGATGCGCCAAGAATTCCCGCCAAAACTCCTCGGAAGACATGGTTGCATGCTATGAAGATATGGTTCCCGCCAAGAATGCTTGGTTGCATGTGAGGGGAATTCATTTGGCGCCAAGAGTGTGCGGATGCATGGCTTGGAAGGCTTGCATGAAGGTGGATTTTTGGTGTGGCGCCAAGGAGGAGGCGGTTGCATGCCCAAGAGTTTGAATTTGAGGATAGAAACATGGAGAGCCTTCCATTCTCTCCCTCTCTTCCCTATATAAAGAGGCCCATACCTCCCCTTGTAACTCACCAATTCACTCATTCACACACAATTCACATTCAATAAAGGATCACACATTCCTTCACCATGTGATCCATCACTCGCCCCACATTCCTTCGGGAATTACACTCCATGTCTCACATATAGGGTGGTTTAGAGAGTGCCAAGACACTCAGTGGGAGTGAGAGAGAGTAAGGGGTAGAGAGAGAGGAGTAGCGACCCCGCGGTCCTGTGTGGCGAAGAGTTTGCGACGCCCATCAGGCTGTCGGAGTGCCGAATCTGTCGGCTCCCGCCTCCATACCTTGTACCTCTACGGGTAACTTTACGGCTTGGTGAGAGTTATTCGTGTCTTACTTTCAATATCATTCTTAAGTTTCATGCTATCATTTATTTTATCGAGAATTACGGGATCGTTGTTTACCTTTCGGTAAATGCTCTAGTAGAGGGCCCCTGATAAAGACGGGATCCCCTGATCGATGCTAGAGTAGTGACAAGTAACGTAGACGTGGTGTCTAAGTTATGAATCACCCTCGTTTGCTCCGCAATCCACGGTAGTGAGGTAGGGGATAGGTGGTGACAGCCCTATTCGCCCATTGTACTCCTCCACGTCCGGTTGCGCGCAGTAGAGCTTGAGGCCGGCATCGCTTGGCAGACCAAGTGCACTCCGGTGCCCGAAGTAATACTCGATTAATAGACAGAGTAGCTTGACTTAGTCTAAGTGCTGAAAGAACACATCACTCCTAGGATCACCTCCTATGCTTGACCCTTGATATCTAGAAGAACAGACTTAGCACCCGTTCCCTGTGGAAATTCAATACCTGGAATACTTCTAGGTGAAGTGCTACAACGGTACTTTCCGTGCGCTTGCGGACTTTGCTGCTTTCGCTAAGAAATACCAACACCGCCGCCCTGGACGCAACCGGAGGTCAGCAAGCACGGCCAACCACTACACCTCATAAGCAACGCAAAAAGCAAGAACATACCGCACGGCGACCCTCTTTTTCTTCTTCTGCGCCTCGGCCGCTCCGGAGCCCCGAGCCGCCCTCGCACGGAGTGCCCGACCTTGTGTCGGGGGCTTAGCCGTCGGGGGAGCCTGACGCTGAGGAGGTGGGGGTGTTCCGCCCGATGGCCCTGCCGGGGGTAGCGAGCTCGCTGGCCCTGATGAGGTCCCCACCTCCTCGACTGTTGGCGTTGCCGAGGACGATGGCGCTCCCTGGAGCTCGACGCCGGGCTCCACCTCCTCGACCACCTGCTCCCCTCCACCGCTGGACAAACCCGCCCCCTCATTCCAGATGGGGGCCTGCTGGACATCACCCGCCACCGGCATCGGCCTTTCGGGGAGAGGAGGACGGGAAACAGGAAGATCGACCGCCCCGACCTGCAGATTTCGAGCTCAGCACGAGCTCAGGACACCAAGAAAACGAACGAAACAAGCACGGCGAATACTTACGAGCTCTAAAGTCTCCAGATCAGGGAGGATTGAAGGAGCTCCCGGCGTCCGCGCCCCCGTCCTCGTTACGTGATTCACCCACCAGTCCACCTGGTCGACGGTGAGCCCAGGGGCGTTCACTGTCCCCACGAACGGAGCGCGTTGATCTGTCATCTCCCAGAGTCGGAGGGTGTGGCGCGGCAGCGGGATGACGGCTTTGGAGAACCAGGCCTCGACGATGTGGTTCACCGTCAGCCCGGCGTCTCTGAGCGCCTTCACCTTCTCGACCACCTGATCCACGCGCTCGGAGAGGTGCTTGTGCGGCCCCTCACGCCACATCTCGCTCGCTCTGGCGAAGGTACGCCCGGTATACCGGGGCAGAGGATAGAGCGGGTCGTTCTTCAGATAAAACCACTCCCTCCTCCACCCGGCGTTCGTAGACGGGAAGTCCCCCTCGGGGAAGGAGTCGCGAATCCTCATTCCGCGCAGCTGGATCACCACGCATGCGATTGGGGCCGGGCCGCCTCCTCTGCCCGGCAGTGGTTGGATCTTCCCGTAGATAAAGTGTCAGAAGAGCTCCCAGTTCGGGAGGATTCCGAGCCACCCCTCGCAGAGGGTGTTGAAGACGGAGAGGAGGAGGACACCGTTCGGGGTCAAGTGCTGGAGCTCGACGCCCCAGTACGAGATCAACCCCCGGAAGAAATCGTCTGCGGGCATGCCGAGCCCGCGCTCGTGGAAGGCGAGGAACGACACCACGTAGCCCTCCGGCGGGTCGGGAACTGCGTGGTCCGGCGGCGGGATAACCCACTCCTCCTTGTCCGTCTGCAGGTACGGGAGCCCGCCGACGACACTGCATGGCTCGATCAACGCCGGGGTGACCGTCGACGGCTGCCAAGAGCCCATCCTCCGCTCTGGGGGCTTGGATCGGATCGAGGGATGAACAAGCGAGACGCGTTGAGTGCTCGGATCTGGGAAAGGCGATGGCAGCTTGGATCTGGGGAAGGCATGGGCGGAAAGCAGGGAGCAAGAAGGTAAGCCTGTCCTCCTCCCCCTCCCAATTTATAGATTGAGACAGAGACGACGAGGTAAGTCCGCCCGGTGGGTCCCGCCTCCCGTCACATCCGCCTGCAACGGACGCCGAGAGATGGACGCGCGCGCGCCATCTGGCGAAGCCAAAACGGCCACGCCGGAAAAACAGGCAACGGTAAAAAATCCCAACGGAAAAATCTCAACGGCTATTTTTTACAACAACGGTAAAAAACGTCCGAGCTCGATCTCCAACGGTAACTTTCCTGGAGAGCTTGAGGCGACGATTCGATTTCTCAGGGTTCGAAGGCCAGCTCTCCCTGGAGAGCTCGAGGACCGCCCGGCACACCACGAGCGAGGGGCACTCAGGGGAAGCGGCATCGACAGCCCACGCCCTGAGCTCACGAAGGGGCTCGGGGGCTCCCACCTGAGAGCGCTAGGGTCGCCAAAGGCAGCGAGACAACCTCAGGTCATCCTCGCCGACGAGGGGGCGCGACGCCCTCGAGCTCCGCACGGGAGCTCGGAGACCAGGCAGGTTGGGTCTTTGGCGCACGAGCTCGGTCCACCAGCAGACCAAACGAACGAGCTCAAGCTCGGACCTCGCCCTGGCAACCCGATACCAGCTCACCGGGCACTCGATCTCGGCTAACGAGGCAAGATCGAGCTCGAGCTCGCCACCTCAGCGAATAAGCGCGAGGGGAACGGGTCAACGAGCCCGCGAAAAATCAAAAGCCTCCGCGAGAACCTCCTGTTCTCACGGGCCTCGAAAACTACACCCGGGCACTTTCGCGGCGCACCCACGAACAAAAGACAATCTCAAAACAGAGACCCCCTCCGCGTAGGCGACTACCGCGCGAAAAAGCATCTGGGATAGACCCCTCTCTCTCTCCCAAATGCTCGGGGGCTACTGTGGGGGATCGATATTCAGGATACCTATAAGCAAGTACCCGACTCGCAGTCAACGAACCAAAGCGACCCCGGACCTCGACTACATGAAAAACGTAACAAGGCAAGGCGTCCCACCGCGGCGCACGAAGTCTTCACCACGCACGAGCTCTCCAAGCAAGGACAATTCTCCGCCTCGCTCGAGCTCCCGTACACGAGCTCACCAGACGGAACCCCTCTTTCCGCTTCGTTCGAGCTCTCCCGACGATGAGCTCTCCGAGTCCCCACCACGCTCGACCTCATCCGGAGACTTCTTTCCGCCTCGCTCGAGCTCCTGTGCGACAAGCTCTACACCGCCGTCCGTTGAGAGCTCATCGGCCTGCCTTCTCAAGGAAGCCTGCGGGTACGGGAGTTGGCCAACCACTCCCTGACAAGCCCAACAACTCTCTGACGGGCACTGTAGCCACGCTGGGCTACAGCGGCAAAAGGGCAATCACTCGATCACCTCGCCATACCCCGTCGACTCCAACAACTACCCTACAGTGCCAATTGGGTACGTACGATGTACACCCTCCCCATCCGCAGTATGGACGCACCCATGCCGAGGAGATGCATTCCAACTACGATTGAAGACATGGCGACGGTTGACCACCGCCCAGACCGCGAATCCTGCGTACGACGACGACTAATTCCGATGCCCGGAACGCTCCAGAGCTCGGAACGAGCTCTCGCCTGCGTTGAGAGCTCGGCAGCAAGCTCCACTCCGCATCTTCCACCCTATACATGTATTTTCGTTTCTTCAAGTCCTCAACCCGAGAGGAGCTCGTGTGCCCTGCCCCCCTTGCGACTATAAAAGGGGAGGTAGGCCTCCGGGTTGAGGCAGGTTCCTCCTCCAGTTTCATAGCATCCACGCACACATCCACCCGATATTGGCACTCGCCTCAATCACAGAGACCTGGGAGTCCGCTCCCTCTCTCGCCCTGCTTGTACTAGCCCCGGTATGAGCATCTGAGCTCGGATAGTGATCACCACTGGACTAGGGTGCGCAATTTGCCCCGAACCAGTATATATCTTGTGTCGTTGTCTCTAGAGCTAGGCCATCGAGCACGCATTAGCCAGACATTACTGTGACGGTGGTATTAGACCACGACACAACACTAGGATTGCAAGCCCACAAACATGTCATATGCCACCACTAGATCATAGAACCATTCAAAGCAATAGTGGTGCCACACATACATTGAAATCATTTGATTTTCCATGAATGAGCCTATTAACATGTATGATGACTAGATGCACTAACAAGTCCTTATCATAGTATGAATGCCATGTCAAACAACTTTTACCTTGTGTTTGTCAAAGGAGAGGCATATCATATAAGTGGGGTGCATCAACTCAAGTTGGAGAAGTCAATAATGTTCAATTCTCCCTTTAGCATACACTCTTCTCATCAAGTGGCTTGGTGAATATGTCGGCTAGTTGATCTTTGGTGCCAATGCCCATGATACAAATGTCACCCTTTTTTTGATGATCTCTAATGAAGTGATGTCTTATGTCAATGTGCTTTGTTCTTGGATGTTGAACCGGATTTTGTTCTTCATGGACCCCGATTCGGCAAGCTTGTTGAATACGGTTATGCATATACGTGTAGCTTGCATGTGTAGGTTTGTCTACTATTAACGTCTAGTCTTACAGTGTATCATGCGGTGGATTGCTGTTAGGATGAAAAGGGTTTTGGACGGTTAGTCGTGCGGCGGACTAATAAGAATAGATCTCTGTCTTTATCATTGGATTGAGCTTACACATGTACTTTCACTATTTATGCATATACACTTCACGAGTAAAGAGTATTTATAAATCTATTTAGATATATGCATGCTTTTAGCTTACCATGATTAGATTGTATCATGCGGTGGATTGATCTAATTGTGAGAAGTGGTTTGGATCTGTAACAAGCCGTATCATGCGGTGGATTAGCTTGTTAGGGGTTTAAGCTAGACGGGTTTAGGAAAACTAGACGTGCGGCAGACTAGTTGGATGAGACCTATGCATGTGTTATTTAGATTAGATTTATATTTATGATTTACTTGCTTTTATCTACCATGTTGTCAACTGATTCGATCTATGCAATAAGCTTTATGATATCATATCTTGATGATCGATTTACTTGTTCAAACATCTCTTCTTATGCCTGTTCGGTAACTATACTCTTCCATGTTTTGTACATGCTTGACAAACACGTTCATAAACCTGTGGGTAGATAGCTTCTATAGCTATATGTCGTCATAAGTGGCTTCAGGGCTGTTCATGTGGAACTGTCTTGGTCTCACTAGGCATGTTCCTGATCTAACATTTATCTTCTTGTCAATTACAGGTCAAATTGACTGGCACGCCACCGGATTGATACACCCGGGCTCTCAAGTTAAGCTAGCTACTTCGGCTTGTCAATGTGTGCGACACAGATGCTTTTTGTGTCAACACATTCCATAAGGATTGAACCCATCTATTGCTAGCGCAACACGCACATTGTGAGCCTCCATAGCTTTATCAGCATGAATATTGTCAAAATGGGTCCATGCTTCGGCATCGGAAGGGTGTACCATCTTATCTGGATTGTAGCGACACCCATCTTTGTGCCATGTCATCTGTTTCGCGGACTCCTCGATCATGTACATCAGTTGTATTCTCAGTATGAAGGGAAGGTTCCGCAGGATTTTCATGGGGATGTGAAGCTACCTCTTATGACCATCACCAGAGTCTACCTCTATGTACCTTGAGGATTTACACTTTGGACAGTGCGTAGCATCATTGTAGTCTTTCCTAAATAAGACGCACCCGTTCTCACAAGCATGTATCTGCTCATATGACATCTTAAGAGCACTAAGGAGTTTCTGTGACTCATACATGTTCTTTGGAAGGTTGTGACCTCGCGGAAGCAAGGTCTCTAAGACTACCAACATGTCGTCAAAGCCGTCTCGACTCATATTACACCGGGCCTTCAAGTCCATAAGGCGTGCAATGGCATCTAGTCGAGAGACCTCTACATTGTCGTGAAGGGGTTTCTATGCCGCCTCCAACATGGCATAATAGGCCTTTGCGGTTTCTTCTAGCTCCTCCTCCCCCTGATCCTCATGTCCTTCACCAAAGTTTCCGGCATGAAAGTCATCTAACATGTCTCCTACCCTAGCATCAGAAGCAAGATCATCGATGCATTGCCCCACCACCTCATCTCTGAGACGTTCAGTTTCACCATGGAAGATCCACCGCTTATAGTTGGCCATCCATCCATTCATCACAAGACGTTTAGACATGACCCCCTTACTTTACTTTCGCGTATTCCCACATTTGTTGCATGGACACCAAACCTTACTCACACCTCGAGCATTCTGAAAGCTTTTTCCATGAAAGCACTGCTCTTCCTAACCCATTCATTGTCATAATCTCCAAAACTCCTCCAACCATCGTATATCCACGCACGGTCATCCATTATCTATCATATACACGAGAATATAAGAATGCAGTGCATCTACACAAGGATCCTACCATCTAATAGGTGAAGATAGGTCCTAATCTCACCCGAGGATGCGTAGATGAGGTCAGTTCCATGCTCTACTCCTATCCGAGACAGAATTTTGGCAGCACCTCCCCGCTGTTCTCCAAATACACATCCTCCCTAAGAGGGAGATTGTGTATTCGAAGAACAACAGGGAGATGATGTCGAAACTCTAAATTAGACAGGAGTGGAACATGGAAACTAACCACATCTACGCATCCTTGGGCTGTCCAAAAACATGGACAATTTGAAATAGATACCGTTATAGGTATGCAGAGATCTGCATACTTCCAACTGTACCTCTTTCAAACGGGAGATGCCTAACTGAGTTGTGCGGTCTAGCTATGACCATGATACAGAAAGATGGGTTATACCTAGGGTCGTGGTGGAGTCAGGCTACAGGCGAGGAAGACGATCAGGGCCGCCAAGGCACTCTAGCTCGCCAAGGCACTCCGGCTCGGCGACGACTGGCTCCTCTCTGCATAAAAAGAAACACATGGGCTCAGTTGAAAAATTCGATAGAACCTCCCTTGCATGGTGAGGTTTCCAAAACCTGCAAAAAAATGTATGGCACGATGGCCGACAAACACATTCACATGGCTCGATGGCCGACAACCTACAAAGTTGAAGACGATGACAGGGATGTCCGGACCCGTCTCCGGCATCGAGCGATACGGACAGGGCCGGACGGACGAGGGCGGGCCAGTCCTACTCCCTCTCTTCCCACGGCGGGGCGGCGGTAGTGCGAGGTCAGGAGGTGCCGAGCGATAAGGATGGCGGGCAGGTCCTCCTCCTCCCCCAATCCTCCTCCTTCCTTCCTTCCCCCTCCTTCCACCTCCTACTCCTCCTCCCCTTCGACCCTCCTCCCTTCGGGTCGGGGCAAGGTCGGGCGGCGTCGGGGCATGCGGGGGCGTGACCGGGAGACGGAGGGGCGGGCGGTGTCGGGCGGGGCAGGGGGGGGCGTCGGGGTAGACAGAGTGGTCGGGCGTTGCGGCGTCGGTTTGACGGCAACATGGTCGGGGGCGCGCGTCGGGGCCGGGCACAATCGGGGGCGGGTGTGGGCGGCGGCGCCAAGGGCAAGGGAGTGTCGTGAGTCGAGAGAGAGAGAGAGAGAGAGAGAGAGAGAGAGAGAGAGAGAGAGAGAGAGAGAGGAGTGAGGAGTGTCGGGGTGGGATTTTTGTTTTTAAAAAATCCTAAAGCCTTTCCCATGAGCACCATGGTCAGCTCACGGGAAAGAGGCCCCTTTCCCCGTGAGCCGCCCAAACGGCTCATGGGAAAGGGTAAAAAATAACGTTGTCGCCGCCGAGGTGGGGGCCACTCCAGCCCCGTGAGCATTAACTATTAGCTCACGGAAAGAGGTTCCCTTTCCCGTGAGCAAACCCCCTAGCTCACGGGAAAGGATTTTTCGAGAAAAAATAATTTTTTTCTCTCTCTTTCTTTTTTTCTAGCATTTATTTTCAAATTTTGATCGAGATTATTTCAAAATACCTTGTCACATTCACTCACCTGTACATAATTGATGCTTTAGCGAAAAAATTGACCATTATTTCATGTTGTTTTATCTCTATTTGTATTTACTTAATTACAACATGAAATTATAATAATTACCAAAATATTCCAACAAAATCCCAAAAGTGACTTGACACAATCTCGATGTCTATTGTATATAGAAAACGTTTCATAGCCAAACCACAACTTGACCGCCACATCCACATGAATTCACATTGGATCATTCTCAACAAACATGAAACTTCTATGTAGATGTTGGAGCTTGTGAACATCGTGTGTGCCAACTTGTGCGAAACCTTCCCAATTTTTTATCATAGCATCGGCATAAGATATCATGACATATTTTCAAATTTCATGATTTTTTGCACATCGGTTGATTTTCTAGATTTGTTAAACCACTCAAGCGGGGATTAACATTCATGATTTTGTATCAAGATGTTCAGATTTAGTTTTATTTTTATATGCAAGGCCTTACTTTGTGTTGACTAAGAGGAATATAAATTTTTTACTAAATTTTTTCAAAAATTTCAATCACTTATAGTTCAAATTTGGCTTCATTTCAAAAATTGCCGTAAAAGAGAATAATTACCTAAATATACCAAATAAAGTCAAAAATTCACCAAAATTTAACATGGAGTGCCATATGATGTATAGTAATTGTAGAAAACGTTTGGAGCCCAAAAACCAAAAAAATATAAAAAAATGGTAAAACCTTTGCCATGAGCGGGGATCGCTCATGGCAAAGGGGGTCCTTTTACTCGAGGGCCTGCATTTGCTCACGGCAAAAGGGCCTCACGGGAGAAAGCCTTTCCCCGTGGGTGGGACGGAGGGCCGGCAAAAGGCCGACGGGGCATTGACGGCCCCCTGCCGTGCCTTTTCCCCGTGAGCTCTCCCTCACGAGAAAGGAGGAGTGGCCTTTCCCGTGAGCTTGGGCTTTCCCGTGAGCCTCTGGCATGCTTACGGGAAAGAGGGGCCTTTCCCGTGAGCTTGTCCATCTAGCTCATGGGAAAGATTTTGCCAACGGGAACGCCCCTGATTCCGGTAGTGAATGCTCGGTCACACACAACGCATGCTCATAAAGATCAACAATACTCCTATCATGCATATACCCGATGTGCATAATGTCAAGGTAGAGACTGCCACAAGGCAAAAATGTCACTTTTATGTCCTTGGAAGCACTGAACTGTAGTTTCAGTTTTGCTTGCTGTTCATCCACATATTCAGAATCACATTTGGCATGCCCTGTCCGAAATTCTATTTTCTCTAGAACTTTGGAGTTTGTAATAAAGAAGTTGACAAATTCCACATCTCTCTTCCTGCCCTTGTAATCTAACGGTACCAGTTTCTTAAGGTGGCTTTGAAGACAATCAAGATGATCAAGGGCATAATGGTGCTTCACCCTTTTTGACCTGGCCTTTAAAGAGACCGCAAATGAAACAAACAAAAGATGTCTGGAGCTGAACAACTACAAAATGTAGTGACAATGATTGCACAATTTGACTAAATGAACTTTTATTCAGACATAATTCGGATTACACATAAACAAATTCAATTCATTAATATCAAGAAATATCGGCTACATTTGAGCGTGTAAAAAAAATCTCTTCAAGCAATATAAGCTAGAAACTAAATGTGGAATGTAAGGTACACATAAATTTTTGATCCAAATGTTAGCTACCTTCACATAGAGCTTTTGGAGGCAGGGGAAACATGTCAGAAGACTAACAACATCATTAATGTCAGGAGATGGCATGCACACAACTAAAACTTTAATAGTTCCCATCAGATATGGGAATGCCACAGGTATAGACATCTGCAAAACAAATCTTTGGTTATATGTATTGACATAATGTATAAATAATAAAGTAAATCAAGTAATGGCATGATGAACTTACACACTACACACCTTACAAATACCAAACTCAAATGTCGTAGGGCTGAATTTGAGGACCCTCAAGAACTGAAGCTTTGGAGCCATTTGGATGCGAACATTCAGCCGAGACTGGGGGCAATGAAAGTCGGGGGGCAGGGTAATGGTGGCATTCAATGAATAGCTTCTCTAAAAGAGGAGCATCCTCAATCACCACTTCTTATAGAATTTGCTCAGAGACATCTTCGTCGGAAAGACCAAACGACCTAAGTGTACAAGAAGTTATTCGCATGCAAGAAAGACCGACATTTCTGCATAGTACCAAACTCTCTAGTATAGGGCATTTGGAGAGAAGCATATGGAGCATTGTGTCCCTGATAGCCATGCGCATGATCGTAAGCTCTTTCATATTGGCAAAATGTAAACTATCTAAATTAGCACCGGGAAACTTGGCACACCCATGTGTAAGGTCCTAGATGGCTAGACGGGGGGGGGTAAATAGCCTATTAAAATTTTCTACAAGCTCACTAAACAAACCGATTAGTATAACAAATGGCAAATGTGCGGTTTGCGCTAGCTCTAGTGGTCTTGCAAGCCTTCTAGTGACAAGACTAAATATGCTATGATCTCTAAGTCACTCAAAGTCTATGTCACTACTCTATCTAGTGAGCAATCCTAATATGATCCTTATGCTAGCAAGAACAACTACACAAAGCAAAGCTAGCTCTCTACACAATGTAAACTAGGAATGTAAAAGCAAGAGATCGAGCTCGATATACCGAAGTGTAGGGGAATGATCCAATCACCGGGAAGAGGATGAACCAATCAACACAATGAGACGATGAACCAATCACCAAGACAAGAGACACGTCGATGTGTTGACCCGGAGATCACTTGTACACCGACAAGTTAGTCTCCGGTTGTGCCGACCAACACAAGGATGGTGTTTGAGCTAGGCGGTGCACTTGCTAGCCTCAACACACCACTCACAAGTGAGGTACCCAAGACACGAGCAATGTATTCCTTGCACTTTGTCTTCCCGACGAGGAGTGCGTGATCCTCTCACAAATTCGCCCGGAGGTGGCCAAGAACAATCTCCTTTTCTTGCCAACAACTCCACCAAATCACCAAGCCGGCTAGGAGCGGTGTCTTCAAGAGAAACAAGAAACCAACCGGCTCACAACGATCCCCAAGTGCCTCTAGATGCAAGAACTCGATGCAAATGCACTTGGATCACCTCTTCTCTCAAGAATGAAGCTCACAAGCAAGAATGAGAGAGAGGGAGTGATGTTGCTCAGCTCTAGGGTGTTAGGAATGATTCAAATGACCAAGAGAGAGAGCAATGGCCGGCCAAGGGGGTATAAAGAGGCCACACCACGAAATGTGGCTGTTGGGGAGAAAGCCACGCTTTCTGCAGCCTGATCGGACGCACTGACCGGACTCACCAGTGAGTCCGGTTGGTGGGTCCGGTCACAACCGACACACGACAAGCCCGACCCGCTGGCCCCTGGCTGAACAGCGTCCGGTCGGCTGCGGCGTCCGTTCGGTGCTTCCGATCAGCACCGGAAGCGTCCGGTCGGTGCGTCCGGTCGGCTTCGGCCGGGACCCTGAAAAACATGCTCTCTACCGGACGCGTTTACCACCGAGTCCGGTCACTTTTTCCTACTTCTGGTCAGTGAGTCCGGTCACTGACTGAGCTGCGAAAATCCATCGTTGTGTTGCCGTTCCTTTGCCTTTGCTCCAAACCGACTTCCGTCACTTGTTTCTTGTTGCCGACACGTCGAAGAACACCTCGACACCATGTGTTAGCATTTTGAAAACATTTTCATCAAGCGCGGAGTTAGCTCTTTAGGTTAGAATGCATGCATATGAATTTTGAACCTAAAGGCACTAGAGGACCAATATGTACGATAAGTTCCCCTCTTTATAGTACGGCTTATCGATCCTATAATCACTCACACCCTCTATGGTGTCTTGAGTGTGAAATCAAAAGCCCTATGGTTATACCTTTGCCTTGGGGTCAATTGATCTCCAAAACTCCACCGAGTTGCATGCTTGATCATCTTTTGGATCACCTCGATCCATCCTCCATGATCACCATGCACCAACTCCGGCATGACCAATCTCCAATCTAGTCCAACACTTAGCATCGAGAGATTAGTCCTTAGGTGTCACTAATTATCCAAAACCAAACTAGAGATCTTCACCATGGTGTACAGGTCCATCATCCCCGATGGTGAGAGTGCAAAGGGAGGAGGATAACAGAAATTGAGCCGGTGGCTCCGGCACCAGATATGTGAATGTGTTCCAAAGCTTGAGACGCTCAAGGCTCCAAAATTTAGGGGATCGAAGCCAGACCTGTAGATCTGGATAGACGTCACTGCTGCTTTGCCAACAAAGGGACAACCGGCAGACACGACCCAAATGATTGGAGATGATCCGAGATATGATCAGTACAACATAAAATATAGGCTGGCGCTTGCGCTTGCGCTTGATGAGCTTGATGTCACCGTCATAGAGGTTGAGCGGAGATTTTTGCCTTAGGGGGCGCCATTGGGTGGATAATACTTGCATCCTGGCACCGCGGTCAGTTAGTAGGAGGGAGATGATGGTGCCGAGAATGGTGTCTAGGAGGTTTCTGATAAGATCGGAGCTAGCGGGCAGGGTTTGAAGGTGGTTTTGATGGATCTGGCCGGATGACTCGCCATTACCTGCGAGTTTAGGTTTCTTCATATTGGATCTATCTATTTGCAGAAATTGTTGCGTGTTTCTTTCTTGATAGCTAAAGTAGTACAGTACTAGGTTTCTGCGGTAAAAGCCAGCGGTGTCGCTGAAAATTTTGCAACATCAGCGAACCGTGCCGTCCGATTTGATCGAACCGCTAAGGTTGTCTGATTCTTAAGCAGTGCAGGCCTCCGGGCTAAGAATGCACAGCCCAAGTTAGCCCAGGCACCTGAATTGTTGACAACAAGCCATCGGTATTGTTCTTCCACTCCCCACTGTCATGACCTAGGAAATAGGGCCCAGAAGGACAGCCCAACAGGCCCGAACACGAGCGGGCGCCCCCTCAGGCTGGCCTTGCCCGCCCGTATCTCCTCCCTTCCGCGGATTCTTTGGCAATTAATTCGGGAATAAAGGAGGAAAATATCTAGGATTATCTTTAGGTATTTTGGTGTGCAAGGGGATATCTCATCTATAAGGGAGACCCTTATTAGGAAATAAATAAATAAATAGGATATGCTTGTAAAAGGTATTCCAATCTATAAGGAAACCTTTAGAGAGATTGCTTGAGATACAAGTCTCACTAGCCTAGGGCTATAAAAGTAAAGGGGTGCAGTAATCTTTCGGGGCAACAAGCAATAAAGAAAATTTATCCCAATCTCCCCGCTTCCTCTTCTCCCTTGGCGCCATCCCTCCCCGTCCCTCCGCTATCGCCGCCACGCGCCGCCCCTGCGCCACCCTCGGGCAGCGCGCGGCGCCTGCCACCACCGCCCGGCGCGGCCACGCCGCCCCACGTCGCCATCGCCACCACCTCCATCCTCCTCCCTGCCGTAGTTCTCGTGTCGGTTCCGGCCCTAATCTAGCCGGGTTCGGCGGTGGTATCCGGAGACCACTACGATCCACCCACCACCATGGACGGTGAGTCGAAGAAATTTGTTGAAGAACTTGGGGAACAGTTCGCCAAATTCGATAGCGGGATGGACACGATCGAGAATAAACTTTCTATCCTCTCCGGTGACGATCCAGCAGTGATCAAGCGCCGTCAATAACTTTAGGAAGCCGATCTTGAGATGAAGATCTTTGTTGGAGACGGCGGCCGTGACTTCATCAAGAAGCGGGACCGATGGCAAGCGAACCGGGATGATCAAGTCACCGCCGGTGATCACGGAGAACCTAATGAAGGGCTGCACGGGGCTACGGGGCGGCAGGGCGCCGCCACAGGGGGCGCATGCCGCCCCCTCCCTCCCCGGCCAACACCTTCCGAGGTCTTGCTCCTCGCTGCACAAGGCTGTCCTTCCCCACCTATGATGGCAAGGAGGATCCTCTCCCGTGGATCAACCGTTGCGAGCAATTCTTCGGGGAGGACAAGGTGCGCCCGACAATGAACAAAGTCCGGTATGCCTCTTACCATCTCACGGGAGGAGCACAACAATGGTACATGAAATTTGTCCCGGGGAGAAACCGATGGCAGATTGGGCAAGCTTTGCCCGATTACATCAACGGCGCTTGCGGCCTAGGCTGAGCGGTGCAATCGGGCGAAGGCGGGGCATCGGCGAGGAAGACAGCACCGTCGATGAGTACATGGAGCAGTTCCTGGCGCACATGGCATGTGCAGGCAACCTCGACGACAAGCGGCGGTGAACATCTACGGTCGGATTAGGCGAACCGCTCAAGGCGGACGTCGAGATGCGAGAATCCCAAGGACATGGAGGCTGCCATGTCTCTCGCCGGGCGTCTGGCGACGCCTTGCCATCCTCTACAACACCCGGCAAGCCAACACGGTGAAGGCGGGATGCCTGCGCCGTGGCCCCTGGCCCCCCCAGCGCCCCTCTGCCGTCGGCGGCACCAGCAACGACTCGGCCGTTCAAGCGGCTGACACCGGAGGAGATGACGAAGCTACGCAAAAATTTGGACTCGCTTCAAGCGTGACGAGCCGTTTACACGGGGTCACAAGTGCAAGCACCTCTTCGACATCAGCGTCCTCAGCGACTGCACCGATGACTCGACGAACGTCTCACTAGCAGACGTCAAGGAGGAGCCAGCCGACATGAAGGTCCTCTTCGGGGACCCCGACTCCCCGGTACGTGGTGCTCATTCTCTATACCTCGTCGATATGATCTCGGGCACGGGCGTCAACATCATCATCGACTCGGGAGCAACGCACAACTACATCGACCCCAGCGTGGTGACCACGGTGGCCTCCCGGACTCGGCCGGTCGGCGTGTTGGCGATTGTTGGTAAAAGTTATCCTCTGAATTATTTATGATTTGTATAGTGCTGCAGTTTAACGTAAGCGATGAGCACTTCACCGGGAGAGGGTTTTAAATATCGAATCCACGGGGAGAATGGTGTGAGAATAATGAGACAAAACTAATCCACGAGATAATAGGAAGGAACGGGAGTTCGAGATATAAAGGTGAGAAGAATTCTATGGTTGTCAAGTTTATATCCTTGTAAGGCTTAGAGATATTTCTTAATGAGAGGAGAGGAGGTGAACAGCCTTGTTTGTTGGGCTTGGCTTGGGCCGCGGGGTGGCGATTGGGGAGTCATCGAGTCCACACAGTCAGTCACACTCACACAACATATGCAGGTTCGGTCTTCGGTACCGGGATCTCAACCCGAATTACCCATAAAAAGTTTGGGTTTTATGATTCGCTACCGAACTGAAATCGGGTAATTGTGGGTCCGGTTTTTCGGGTTCGGTCCGGGGTTTTGGGTTGGGTAATGGGTAGCGGGTAATATGCCCGGGGTGACTCGGCTTCCTCTCCACTATTGCCGGATCTCTTTGGAGGCTTTGCTTGGGCGGAGTTCGTAGGGGCGAACTTCCTGCCTTTGGGAGCCTACACGGCCGAGCCAACTTCAGCTGCACCGACCGCCATCTGTTGGGTGGCATGGGGCGCTTGGCGCCACCACGTCGGCCCGGCGGTCATCTTCCTCGGCGGCATGGATCGCCTCTTCTTCACCGTCGATAACGCCCACATCAGCTACGATGCGCAGAGAGGGTGTCCACCAGCTCTCACCCTCTCGTTGTTAGATTCGGCTAGATCGGGGTAGGGCCCGACCGACACGTGAATTGGGCCGAACTATTCAACAAAATCTATCCGGACTTTCAGCTCGAGGGCGCAGCTGAATCTCCAGTGGGGAGAGATGTCGGACTTCGGTCGGCGAAGTAAGCCCCGAAATAAAGCGGAGTGGCTGAATATTTAATAATTATTTAGCTTTATTATTATAATTATTAGATTAAATTAAAGTGAGTTAGAGAAAGACTAATGGGTCTTGGCCGTTAGTTAATTGTAAACCCCTCATATAAATATGGGGGCGACTATCATGAGACAATCAAGAAAGAAATAATTTAGGGTTTACCCTAGCTCTCCAACTCTAAGCCGCCGCCGCCTCGCCGTGCCCTCACCGCCGCCGCCCGCCCGCTGCGCCGCCAGCATGGCGCTGCCTGCGTGCCGCCCAAAAGCGCCCGCCGCCTAAGCGCCCGCCCCTCTCTCCGTCGGGTCAACGATCTACGCCACGTCACCTCTCTCGTTCTTCCTCTTGTTTGACTGGAAAGCGGGTTGTGACACAAAAATAGAACTCGGCTTTTACGAATATAATGCTTCCGCAAATGGAAGCGCCTCAAAACGAAAGTAGCCTTTCTCCTTTCCCAGTTCAGACTATAGGCTTGGCAATACAGGCCGCAAAAGAGTGCCTCGAACAAGAGCATGTGCGTCACAAACACGTACACGCGTACCGATCCGCAGCACCGGCCGGCGCGCCTACATCACCAGCCGGCGCGCCTATATAACCACCGGCGCCGAAGGATCTACTACAGCGCACCAAGACCAAGCCACCAATCGCGGGGCTGTTCAATTCGATCGACATCACAAAATCCACGCACAAAAGGAGCCATCGATCGAGGAGCGATTCTAGCTAGTAGATGACTACGACTACGAGGGTGGCCAGCAGGTCGTGCGGTCGCGGCAGCGACGATGAGCCGGCGGTGCGCAAGGGGCCGTGGACGCTGGAGGAGGACCTCATCCTCGTCAGCTACATCTCCCAGAACGGGGAGGGCTCCTGGGACAACCTCGCGCGCGCAGCTGGTAAGCTAGTCATCAGCCTCAATCCACCAGTTCCATTAATTCCTTTGCACGCCGCACGCATGCTTTCATGAGCACAACTTGATCAATATCTTGATTTCTCCAGGCCTGAACCGGAATGGCAAGAGCTGCAGGCTGCGGTGGCTCAACTACCTGAGGCCGGGGGTGCGGCGCGGCAGCATCACGGCAGGGGAGGACACGGTGATCCGGGAGCTCCACGCGAAGTGGGGAACAAGTGGTCCAAGATCTCCAAGCAGCTCCCCGGCCGGACCGACAACGAGATCAAGAACTACTGGAGGACCAGGATCCAGAAGAAGAAGCCGGCGGCAGCCAACAAGACGGCGTGGACGCAGCCGCAGCAGGAGCCGTCGACGGCGACCGCCAGCTCCGGCGCCACTGGGGACTACTGGTACACCAACACCATGCCCGACCCCGGTCCTCGGGAACAGCAAGCGTACTACTGCCAGAAAGCCGCCATGGCAGCTGCGACTGCGACGACGAATGCGGTCGTCGTCAGCAGCGAGGGCGAAGCGTCACCGGCGGCGCTGACTATGAGCCATGACAGCTCCACGGCGGCCGGGGACTGGTACGCGCACCAGCAGACAACCTACCCCTACTGCCCCGAGCTGAGCTTGTTCGCCGGCGGCCACGGTGAAACAACGGCCGGTCTGGACGCTCTGACGATGCAGTTCTTGTCGTCACACTTCACTGCCAGCTTTTGGACCAACGGTGTGGACGATTTCTGGGAGGCAAAACCGATTACTGATGATGCGTTCTGAAGCACACTTATGCATCTTACTTCTGATACTAGCTAGAACGGACAAGAAAAGGGAAAGAGTATATACTGACCGATATAGAACTATAGAAGGGTTATATATATGACTTGTACTATAGAGAGTCGTAAGTACTTTGTGTGTGATGCTTTATATAACGATCTCACTTTATTTTTCATTATTGTGGTTCTTGCATTGGATGAGGTTTGGCTCGTCTGCATTCTGCACTTCTGAGGTGTGACTTTTTGATGATCGAGCATTCTGTCTATATCTGAGTTCTTACGTAGCACCTTCATTATGCAGTACTAGTCGAATAAATCTCCGTATCATATATCCATGGTCACCAAATCATGAAAAAACCACGATAAAATTATGCTCTTGTTGGCTTGTTGCCAGCATTTTGTTGAGTGAAAAACAAAAACTGAACATGGTTTCTAATAATCAACACTTGCACATACGTGGACACCTTCTAATTTCTGACCACTCTGAAATCGGCAACAATAGAGATCGAGGGATGGACCTTTCGCCTCTCCCTCGATCGTGCCCACTGTCGTCTCATACCGTACGTGCTAGCTGAAGATAGAGCTGCCAGCTGCCCCAGGAATCTATGGCCGCCGCTACTTCAATTCAATTCGATTGTTAGGCGAGAGCAGCGAGCTGAATGCTCATCTGATCGTTCTTTTCCTCCTCACAATGATGTGTCAACGTCACTTGCCAAGCTAGTTCTTTTCTATCCCAAGTTTCCCAGCTGGTGATGGAATGCACATATAGCCAGATGTAGAAGTGGGCATCCGGCATTTCGGGAGCGGTGCTTGAAACAGGAAACTCGGCACGAGGGTAAACCGGAGAGGATCGAGTGAGTGGCTGAGGAGGGTTGTATAGGTGTTCGATCGAGCTGTCCGTCTCGGAGAACAAACAAGTGCACGCACATGCGTCTGCCCTAGCTAGACCGGCGACCGCGTGCGGGAAAAAGCAGACTAGGTTGCAGTTGCAACAAGTGGAGGTGATCGTTTGCGTCATCAGTTTTCTTTTTTCGAAGGGACGGCAAAAACTTCGCCGCAGCGATTTTTATTAAGAAGGCAAGTGCCCCGTCCAGTTTTTGAATCGCGTCATCAGTTTTCTTTCTCACCATCGGGGATCGATTTATATTTGCACATTCAGAGTCAGGGACTCAAAAGAAGAGCTGCAAGCATAAGGCCACAGCCGGGTAAAGAATCTACTAGTTCTCAGGATATAGAAGCAACAGTACACTATATCGGATACAGATGAAGCAGAGCAGGGGATGGGAAACAGACGAGGTTTGCACAAATTTGACTATGTTTATATATATATTTCTTATACAAATATTCTCATGCTTGCCGGTTGGCCCTCACACGTTCACCCATTCCGGCCCATAGACGAGGCTACTCTTGGTCACGCTCAGGATGGGAGCCTGTTGTCGCAGCTTCCTGTAGCTCGTCCAGCTCTGCTTTAGACCCAATTGATTGATGGAGAGGCAGCGTTCGTGACCATCCCCCCTCCTGGAGATACTCCTGGTCTTCACACGTACCGTACGTCCATAAATAAGTGAATTTCTTTGATTTCTACCATTTTTATTTGACCATTCGTCCTATTTAAAAAATTAATAAATATTACTTATATTGTTATGACTTAATTTATCATTAGGGATATTTTTTATAATATTTTTATTATTTATATAAATAATTTAAATAGGTCAAATGGTCAAACAAAAATAGTAGAAGTCGAAAAAGTGCAGTTATTTGTGGACCGAGGGGAATAGAAAACCTGTCAAGTAAGTCCATTTCACTAAACCTTGCCGCACCGACATCGCACACTTGAGGAGGACAGTACGACATAGAATGACTTTTCAGGTAGTATGCTCCAACAAACCGAAGATGGCGGCAAGGAGCCCAAGACGGTGAGCAGCCGCGGACCTTTTAAGCTGCAAAACATGAAAAAAAAGGATGAATACAATATGAGGGAGGTAGCTCCAACCTCTCCGAATTAATTCGCCCAATAATAAGAACTTTGAAAGCAAGTTTTTTTTTTTTTAATAAGTTGACGGGAGGGAGAGAATCCCCCCTTGATTCAAATTAAAAGTGGCTCCAAAAAGCCAGATGTTTGGAAAATATTACAACGTTTTGGCTTAGCTTTTAAATTTTATTAACTAAAACCGAACACCATTTTTCAACAATTCCTTTGTCCTTTTTTGGTAAACGCACTCTCCAGAGCTGAGCCTCAGTCTTGCAAGCCATCAGCGCCCCTTGAATTGTCGTTCGATCGTTCCTGAAGACAATGTTGTTCCTCCTCTTCCAAATATGCCAGCAGCAGCAGAGCAACAACAAAGTTTGGAAGTGTTTTGCTGGGACATGCACTGGTGCCGTGATCTCTTGCAGTTTCAGTATCGTCCAGGAGGGGTCAATTGTGATCTGAATAGACTCCCAGAACTCTGTTGCTGCAGTGCAACCAAAGATGACTTGTGCTGGTGTTTCTTCAGCTCTGTGACAGACGTCGCATTCCGAGCTATCAACGATTCCTTTCCAAGCCAAGTTAGCTTTGCTTTGTATCCCCCCTTGTGATAACTGATAACAGCCAACCAAAAAATTGCACTCTTGGCGGCGCCTTATTTTTCCATACGAACTTGTTCCTGGGATCCGGACTGGAGTCTGATGTTTTGAGCGCTCGGGAAAGGAGTGAAGTATCAAGGTTACCATTTTGTTTGAGTAGCGGGCTCTGCCGACGATCCCTTGCATCACTGAATTGCTGCTGGCCAATGATATTGGTGATATTGGTGGCCTCAGTGAGTTGGAGAGCGGCTATTGCGGTGCATCGGTTTACCATGCTATTCACTGTCATTCATTTTTTGTTTTGTAGTGAGTATAAAGCTCTGGAAATCTTTCTGCCATTGAGTCATCACCGTGCCATACATCATGACAGAAAGACATTGTGGCTCCATCCACCAGGATTACAGTGGTGATCGCTAAATATACTGGCAGCAAGCTTCACAGCATGTCCCAATGTTGTCCATGCAGGTCACCAGTGAGGGAGGCGATACATGCATTCTTCTGTACCCAAGCCACCCAAGACGATGGTATATCAGAGTGTAGTTTGTGGATTACTTTCAGGAGTAGACAGACATTCTGGGTGCCGAGATCTTTCAGACCAAGTCCACCATCTTCCTTCATGTCACATACATGTGTCCAAGCTAAAGCAAGGTTATGCAGGATCCACTTCAGGATTCACGGTCCTGAAGCCAATCAGCCAAATACGACACAAGTTGATCACTCGCCGAATGGAGGCCGAATTGCTAAGGAGCGAAGCCATACCAAACCTCTAGCAGGCACCAAAGCCGAGTTGTATTATACCCTCCATCCCAAATTATAAGACGTTTGACTTTTTTACCTCAAGTTTGACCACTCGTATTATTCAAAAAAATTTATGCAAATTTTGTCAAGTTTAAGTCATTTTTGAAGAACTTTTATTAATACACCAAGCAATAACAGAAGAAGTGATATTTTACATAAATTTTAAATAAGACGGATGGTGTCAAAAAAAGTCAAACGTTTTATAATTTGGGATGGATTAAGTACCAAAACTCAGCAAGATCCATTGAGTATACTCCCCTCGTAATCTTGAAAATGGACAGTTCTTTATCACGTGACGCTTCTTGTCACATAGATAGCATGTACATTGTCCCTTGCTTTTGCCTTTCTTCTTTCGCTGATTCTTAGCTTTTCTTGCTCTACCTGAAATAATCAAAACTTGACCACCAGAAAATGAAGATTCTTATGGCTTCTTCAAGGACTCTGCTCCTACTATGTATGCAATGGAAACATCTGGTGCAAACTAACATTTATGTGCAACCATATAAACTTTTAATTTGGGTCACAGGATAATGATTGGTTTGCACCTAATCTTGTTGAAGAATAGTTTGATAAAAATGTTTATCACTAACTGCTTCCACAAGAGTGCTCCTACTATGTATGAAACTAACTCACTGAAATTAAGAATAGCTTTTCGGGTTTATCACTAACTGCTTCCACAATAGTGGTAAAGATGAAGTCAATGTGACGACCTTATCGTTCTTCTTAATCTTCTCATTACACTAAGAGCATCTCCAACAGTTTGCTATCTCAACTTGCCATCTATAAAATTTTAGCAAAATAAGAAAAAATCACCTCCAACAATTTGGTATCCGACTTGCTAAAAAATAGCAACTTGCCAAATTACTCCTCTTCACGCGCATATATATGCTTGGCCAAGATACGCTGCCATCCCGCGATCCTCCTCTCTCGTCGCTCCTATCCTCTTCTCCCGCTGCGGGCAGGCCTTGCCTTGCCAGCGCAAGATACAGTCTTCTCCATCATCGTCATCTTGCATCATCAACGACAAATTGAAGGCGGCCGGGTCCTGATGTCACCGGGAAGGGCTGGGGCAACGCCGTCCTGGAGGCCACAGATCGTGACCCACCCTTGGCAGCGCCCGGCCGATTAGGCATCGTATGCTGTACGTCGATCTGAGGAGGAGGAACAAGGGAAAAAAATTCAATTTCGTTTCTTTCTCGGGGTTCCTGATGCAAGTTCGCTAGATATGTTAATTTTTATATATGGGCTCGGTTGATTAGTGAAAAATACAGGGTCTTGAGAGTAGATTCTTTTTTTTTTTTTTACGAGGAAAAAAAGTTGCCGAAAAAAAAAAAAAAGCTTGTGGGATCAAATTTGAGTTTTGGCAAGTAGATTATGCCAAACTATTGGAGAGTACTTGTTTTTTTCACTTGGCAAATAATTTAGCAACTTGCCAAATCACAAGATTTGCCAAGTAAAAATTAGCAAATTGTTGGAGATGCTCTAACCGATTTGTATGAAAAGCTTGTTGAAGATGCTTAGAGCACCTCATCAGATTGAGTATCCCCTTTCCCCAAAAAAATCTCCTATGGGGACTGAGAAAACAGAATTGTAAGTTATCCATTGCCCCTAAAAACATACTTAATCGAATTGTCTGTCCCCATGAGCCATCACTCATGTTATCCGTTGCTGGGAACTTCAGCACTTGGCGGGAAAATTGAAGTTGACATGTATTAGTATGTTACGTAAGCAATGACGAAACGGCCGGGTACTTCTTGAGACTCGCCTCACGTTCAAGGTGCTCGAACATTTCTGGCCACAGATGAAGCGGAGTGATGAGGCGCTTTGGTACCGGGGGTCTGGCCGTCTAGGGAAGGCCACGCACGGGACAAGGAGCCAGTCGATGTTTCGTTCTCATCTGAACTTCTCAACTGAAGCATCCCTTTCGAAAGCACTGCAGCGCATTACTCACTTGATATACATGGAATTCAGCTAGTAATCTCAAGGCTTACGAACGAACTGCATACAATTCTTACAACTCACCACTTGCAGAGACTCTTCAAACTTTGCGAATCAAGCTAACAGTTGGAGGGCACCCCAAGTAACAGGATCACTGATCGAAAAAAAAAAGTAACAGGATCTCTGGAGGCTTGCCACGACGGAGATCACTAAGTCATAAAAGTCTACCTTTTTTGGCAAGTAGTAGGAGCACAAGCCTAGTTAGCGTTCTTCCTCGATGCTTCCATCAGCTAGTAGCCTAGTACAATCCAAAACTGCAAATATTATAAGACTGATCCTAGCTATAAGCACACGGCCATCTTCCACCTTCTAAAATACCTACGGTCCTTCCGAAGCGCAGCTGCGCCGGAGCCGGCTCGCAGCCAGCCATGGCCATCAAAGATGAGCAGCAGCCGCTGCACATCCTCTTCTTCCCCTTCTTCGCGCCAGGGCACCTCATCCCGATCGCCGACATGGCCGCGATCTTCGCAGCCCGAGGCGTCAAGTGCACCATCCTCACCACGCCGGTGAACGCCCAAGTCATCCGCTCGGCGGTGGACCGCGCCAACGACGCCTCCCGTGGTACCGAGGGCGCCCAGGCCATCGACATCGCCGTCGTGCCCTTCCCCGACGTCGGGCTGCCCCCCGGCGTCGAGTCCGGTCCAGCCCTTAATTCCATGGAGGACCGCGCAAAGTTCTTCCACGCGATCCAGTTATTCCGCAAACCGTTCGACCGGTTCTTGGTGGAGAATGGCCCCGATGCCGTCGTGACCGACAGTTTCTTCGACTGGACCTCCGACGCTGCCGCGGAGCACGGCGTCCCGCGGATAACGTTCCTCGGCAGCAGCTTGTTCTCACGGGCCTGCGACGACACTGTGTTGCACAACAACCCCGTGGCGGCCGCCCCCGACGATCCGGATGCGCTCGTGCTGCTTCCGGGGCTGCCGCACCGCGTCGAGCTGAGGCGCAGCCAGATGGTGGACCCCAAGAATCAGCCGGAGCGCTGGGCCTTGTTCCAGCGCGTCAATGCCGCGGACCAGAGGAGCTACGGCGAGCTGTTCAACAGCTTCTACGATTTGGAGCCGGACTACCTGGAGCACTACACCACGACACTCGGGCGCCGCGCATGGCTCGTCGGGCCGGTCGTGCTCGCCAGCAAGGACGCTGCGAGGAGGGGCGCCAGCAACGGGCCCTCGCCGGACGCGGACGGCTGCCAGCAGTGGCTCGACTCGAAGCCGGAGGGCTCGGTGGTGTACGTGTCCTTCGGCACGCTGGCCCATTCTCTCCGCCCGAGCTGCGCGAGCTCGCACGTGGCCTCGACCTTTCCGGCAAGAACTTCGTCTGGGTCATCGGCGGCGGCGGTGTGAACGCCGAGGTGTCAGGATGGATGCCCGACGGGTTCGCGGAGCTGATGGCGCCCGGCGACCGCGGCTTCATCATCCGGGGCTGGGCACCGCAGATGCTGATCCTGACACACCGGGCAGTGGGCGGGTTCGTGACGCACTGCGGGTGGAACTCGGTGTTGGAGGCCGTGAGCGCCGGCGTGCCAATGGTGACGTGGCCGGGCTTCGCCGACCAGTTCTACAACGAGAAGCTGGTCGTGGAGCTACTCAAGATCGGTGTCGGCGTGGGGTCCACGGATTACGCATCGAAGCTGGACACCCGGCGCGTGATCGGCGGGGAGGTGATCGCGGAGGCTATCGGGCGAGTGATGGGCGATGGCGAGGAGGCCGAGGCAATACGGAAGAAGGCCAAGGAGCTCGGAGAAAAGGCCTGGCGCGCGGTGGCCAAGGATGGGTCCTCTTACGATGATGTTGGACGCTTAGTGGACGAGCTAATGGCTCTCAGGAACTCCATCAATGTCTGATTGGGCCATTAGTGGAAACACTTTTGGATTGTCACAGAATTGTGAGTAGAAAGAGTGTCCCATCCGACACGTCGGCAACTTTAGGCCATCATTGTCAATCATCTTAACACTTATTTTATATTTCCTATATATGTCTGAATTTTAAAATGATTTTAGACTGTATATTTGTATGAACATCTCTTTGTTTCTGTGCTTGTGTTTGGGTTCTTGCCACATCTTTGGGAGGCTTGGCTTTGGGAGCCACAAACCGAAGAACCACCAAGTTGCTGCTCGACAAAACAAGGACTTATAGCTTGGTGACAACCAAGTGAACCTAAGTAAAAAGTCACTATGTCAACATTGTCTATTCTTCTCGGTGGTTTGTATTCTACTATTCACTAGCCTTGTGTTTCCATTCATATAGATCGTGCTTATGCTAGCAAATAATTAGCTTGCGTAGTTCTCTCCAATTGCCGTTCCGCTCGTGTAGCTATAAGTAGCTCCCTTGTGTGGTTAGCTTGCTTAGCTTTATTTAGTTATCTTGCTTAGTTTGTGTAGCTGTAATTTGAGCCTTTGTGTTTGGCTTGTGTAGCATTGTCCGTTGATTATCTCTAGTGATCTTAGGAGGTTTTGTGCTTTGTCTTACTAGAATTTTGTATGAGCTCCGCCGGTGCGTGGAGTATCTGTGCATAGTTTTGTGTGAACTTGCATATAGAATTGGTTAGGTGTGCTCCGGCTAGCCCGTCATCTCAGTTGTTTTGATTAGCATCTTTTAGAGACGTTTTAGAGTTATAGTTAGAGGGGTGCAGTCTTGGCTAAGTCGATAGTTTCAATTTTGCATTTGTTTCGTTTAGCTAGTACGATTTAGTTTTAGTAAGGACTATTCACCTCTCATCTAGTCCCCCATCTCAAACCCTACAAGGAGTCCCGATAATGGCCCGGTTCCTAAAATGGCATGTTAAATGATATTGCCACAAAACCCTACTTGGCAAGCCGCATGCCCGCACTCCCGTATTCCCACAGGCGTCGCCCACTACAAGAATTCTCTGATTGTATGACAACTCAATATTGTCACGTAAAGCACAAAAAGTGTCATATAAAGTTCATTATGACAAAAAGGCCGCGTCATGCCGGTCGTCATATAATGATCGTCACAAAATGTTTCTGCGTGACGATATTTGTTTCAGCGTCACAAAATGTCAATACCTTTTGTGACGGTGATGCCCCAATGTCACATAATGTTATCTTCTATGACGCGGTTGTGTGTCACATTTTGGTTAGTCAACGTGTCACGCTATGTACCAATTGTCACATATTCTCTGTTTGGGGGCATGGTTGACTGATTTTCTGTGACCACAGGAACTGTCATGTATAGTTCTTTAGTTTTTGTGACAAGTTATTAGTGTCTTGTTTACGTGTTGCGGAGGCACATTTTTAAGACGGTGTTGGTGTCACAGATTATCTCAGTCGTGTCCAGCGTGGCATGCATATTTAGTGACGTCATAGTGATCTCATCACAGCTCATAATAGCACCATATGATCATATATCAGGCAAGTCATCATCCACAGGCATAAATCATACAAATCCTCTTTGTCCATCCACATGCATATATGTTATTCACAATCACAATCCACAGCTGCCATCTTCCACAGAATGGACATCACAAGGCATAAAACATAGACAAGCCATCATGCTATTAGAGAAACAATTCACAGGTTCCAACCACATAGTTCCAACACACTTACCACATAGTTCCAACACACTTCACATAGTTCCAGCACAGTTGCTCGACCACTTAGTTCTAGGATCCACCACATAGTTCTAGGTTCCACTAGAGGAAATTAACAGAGACAAGCATATATACAGTTTTTACGGCCAAGTTCCATCTACAAACAAAGCCAAGGCAAAGGCCTCATCCTCGAAACTGCATTCATACCTCAATCTTTGTGAAGTTTCAGGACAGCTCGCAGGAGTGCATTAGTCTCTTCAAACCTGCTACTCATCTCCTTCACTTCGCCTTGGGTCTGGCGCAGCAAACTCTGGTTTTCCTCAAGTGCGGTTTTCTGAGCTTGAAGCTGCGCATGCAGCTCTTCCCGCTTCCTAGCAGCTTCCTCTCTTCGGCTTGAAGTGTTGCCTCAAACTGAGCTTGCGAGTCGTGCTTCTATTGCCGCCGTTGGCCGGGGGCGGTCTTGGATGAGCGAGTGACACCAATGTTTGGAAGAAAGGTGGATGAACGGCCCGACATGGCTCGGACTTTCAGAAACAATCTTCTTTGGGAGACTTCTACGCTTCTCCTTCTTACGGCTCTCTCTCCTTCTCTGCCACCATTTGTTCCTACACAAAATTAATGGAATTAATAACAATGCCATAGAACAGTATTGAAGTAGGCAATTACTTGAGTACAGTACATGCATATAATCATTTTGTAACTTACATATATTTCATTAGCAAGAGGAGTACGGCCATTGATGGGACTAGTCATACATTCTCCAAAGAAATCAACAGCATCTGGTTCCATGTCATTGTATTTAGGCCTCTACAATTGGGTAAAAAAACTTGAATTACTTTGATGCACACATGTACTTACAGTTTTCAATACTTAGGAACTGAAGGAACAACAGGCCATGAAAGCACATACATATGGGAAAAAAATAACCACATAATGTACAGGAAGAAAATTGCTCATATCCAACAGGCCATCAGTGCATCAGTGCACATACATATGTCATTATCGAGAAAGCACAATAATCACGGACACAATATGAATCTGCTCACTTCATCGCGATTATTCTTTCTCAATATGAATCTGCATACATCTTGTTTCACTGGTTCAATCAGAACATTCATAGACATATGAATGAACAATTTTTAAGTTCAACTAGTAAATAATATATGCAGCTATGATGTGTTGTCATTTCTCAATATAACAAGAGCTCAAAGATGATGTATTACGGTTTGTATCGCTTGGCAATATAGGACCTAGATCCAGTCCTTTGGTGAAGGCGCACTTGTTCTCGATTTGCTTTATTCTTTTCACTTTTGTCCTGCACCAGAAATGCAATACAAAGTTTTCATTCACATGCACACAGTTTAAATTGCAGAGTAAGAAAAACATATGATGGAAGGCATGGACCTGAGTCTTTGGGTCAAACCCGGTAATCTAGCAGGTACGCCCTTTGCTCTTTCTCGCATCTTTGGTGGAGGTCTGGCCAACAATTTGTGCCTTTGTCTTTGATTCGTGAAGTACTTCCTCTTCATGTGATACCTATCTTTTGCCTTTCTTGCCTTCTTGACAATATCGGTGCATCTTTGCTTTTGCTTGGTCCCTCGTTCGTAACATCGACATCCAACCTTGTGCGCAACCACACAAATAATTTCTTAGACACGGTTTTGTACACTGTAGTTGAGCTAGTAATGGAAGAAAGTATTGGAGTGAAATAATTTCATGACAATTGCTGTTGTCACACAATGCCCATATTTTGTCATGTAGTGTCTACATTTGTCACAAAATGTATAGGCTACAACCTATATATACATGCCGCCAATTTGGAGATGTCCAAAATTTCATCGAACACAAAAAATCATCATAAGTAAAAGGGATCCTCATTTCCAACATTGCAAGCAATGCACAACTTACACAGGAGATGTCCAAGAGCACAAAGGCCCACATTTCATACCAACAGGTTCAATACAACATGTTCTTCAACACACCACATATAGGAATAGTGTTACATCCACAATATTACCTACTTCAACCGAGAACAAATACAACCAAGAAAATGGCCAACAACAGGAATAGTGTTACATTCACACATCCACACACAAGACAAATGCAACTTCCCATGCCTTCCTTGTTCTTCCCTACAATTTCCTTCAGCTTGTTCAGGGTTTTGCTCTAAGGCTGTCAAGTTTTCCCTGACCTCGAAACTTACGTCGTTGTCGAAGCTAATGGTAGATATCCATGGTCACCAAGGAAGACCACATATTCTTCCTCAAACCAATAGCTACCACATTTGCCCCGCAAACAAATTCCAACCAAAAGCAATGAGATTTGGGCAAACAAGACTCAAAATTGGGGTATTCTAATTGAACCACTGCACTCACATAGTTCTTCCTGGGACACTTGAAGTATCTCTTTCCATTGTTATATTTAGATTGCGTGGTGGTGGCAGCAAACACTCTCACGTCCCTGCATTCTGGGCACAGTATCAACGGCAACTCGCTTACTTCATCGATCGGTGCCTCTGGATCGACAACATTTGCCAGAGGTGTTGCAGCTACCATGGCACCGGGGTGCGGGTTTTATGGCATCCCTAGCCATGACCGGCGCCGAGTCGCGGCGAGAACATGATGAGGGGCTGCGACATAACCCTGATGGACAGACATTGGATTGATTAACGGCTGCAACGGCAACTACATTGGATTGACAGACATTGAAAGGGAACGGAGAGGGCATGGGGGCGCCACTGCTGACCATGGACGGGAACTATGATAGTGGCACCGGCTGAACAAATTGAAGAGGACGGGGACGGGAATCGCGGCAGCACCGACTGACCTACCAACCTGATGCACTGCTGTGCTGGACGGGGATGTCTCGCTGTCGTCGCCCGCCGTGCTCGCCCTCCGCTTGACGCGTGCGGTCGCCACCCTCCGCTTACCCGTCCTCGCCCGCCGTGGCTTGGCGCGCTTGCTCGCAGCCCTCGGCTTGCCACGCGCGCCCGCCGCCCCTCCGCTGCGTGCTCGACGGGGATCCAAGCCCTGCCGCCGCCGCCGCTTGTCGCCCTCTCCCACCGCTTGCCGGGCTCGCCCCCGCCGCCCTCCGCTTACCCGTGCTCGCCGGGGATCCAAGCCCGCCGTCCTCCGCTTGCTCCCCCTGCCCCGCTCGCCAGCCTTGCGGGGAGCCGCGCCGCCGCCTTCACCGAGGGGATCCATGCTCGCCGCCCTCTAGTCGCCGCTCCGATTCAATCGAGTGTTGGGGAGATGGGGAAAGTAAAATGGGTCAAGCGAAGGCGCGGGGTCCACTTGTAAGATGTTTTCGTGCATTGAGGTCGGTAGTTTTTCCACAAAACATAACATGACACGGCATATGGTCATGTAAAGCCCACTCATAGTGTCACAAAAACCTAGCCGTCAATCGGCTACTGGGGCTAGACAATTTGTGACACAATTTGATACCTTTATGTGACACAGTTTCCTGGTCGTCACAAATAATTCTGGCTATTACAAATTTATGACGACATAAAAAATTTCGTCATATTATGTTACATTACATGACACAATTTGGCTGTGTCATAAGGAATTTTGTCATAAAATAACAGGTTTCTTGTAGTGGCCCTCCCCTCGCTCCGTCTCCACTCTATGTCACTCCCCTCCCTTCCTATTGCGACTTCACGAGTCGCCACTTGCTTGCCTCCTCCCACGCTCCACTCGTGAGTGGCACTCACCGCTTCGCTCATCACCCACTGGCCGCTCGAATTCCAAGCTTGGGAAAGCGTTACGCTGCCTCCTCCCTAGATTCCACCTCCACCACATCAGCGGTGCCCACCATTGGAGCCTCCCTCGTATAGCAGCAATGCCCGCGCATATGCGCCGCCTTCGAGCACGTCAGTCTGAGTGCGGTGGTCGGCCTTTAGCAACTCCTCATTATTAAGCTTCGAGGGCGTCGGCCTCCTCCAGATCCGGTGTCAAGCTCCTCATAGGCGAGGTCGCCAATCATCGATCTCCTCAGTGGCGAGCAAGCCGGCCATGTCGCCGCCACCACCACCCCTGCCTCTCACCACCCCTTCCCCTCTCTCGCTGGTAGTTGGTCGCGTGTTGGCATGATTTTCTAATTTTGTCATGCTTCACGGGCTATCCCGACAAGAAAAATGGCCCATAAAGCCGTGCTTGGGCCGAAGGCCAGGCCCGACGCACCTAGTTGGCCCGACCCCCATCGGGTCATGCCGGCCGTTGCCCATCTATATGCTCAACGACGACGCCCATGCCAGTGACAGGAATAAGAGGAAAGGGGAGTGAGAAAAACTGATGACATATCTTCTTCTTTCGAGGAATTGAAGGGAGTGATCGAGGGATTGTGAAAAAAAGGGAAAGGGGATATTGTGGAGCTTGTATTTTGCTTCACACTGGCTTGTATTATTTGATATAGGGAAAGAGATGGCTTTAAATCAAACCGGTTGACATGCTCTTAGACCCGTACCTTTGAATAGTTGATACTCCACGGATTTGTCAATGACTTCATCTTATGTTCTTGTAAAAAAAAATGACTTCATCTTATGCAATATTTACATGCTCTTCTGTGTTTTCTTTAGTGAAAAGACTGAATCGAATTGTCTGCCCCATGACTCATCAGCACTCGGCGGGAAACTTGGAGTTGCCATGTTAGTATACGCAAGCAATGACGAAACGAAGGGTACTTCTCGAGAGTCGCATCGCGTCAAGTTCAAGGTGCTCGAACATTTCGGGCCGCGCGCAGATGAAGTGGAGTAACGAGGCAAGCTATCAAGTGAGGGTCTGGCCGTACTGCTGGGACTCTTGGGGAATCCACGCACGGCACAGGACAAGGAGCTAGTCGATGTTTCGTTCTCATCTGAACTTCTGAAGCATCTCTTACGAAAGCACTGCAGCGCATTGCTCATTCGTGTACGTAATACGTGGAATTCAGCTGGTAAACTGTAGGCTTACGAAAGCACGGTATACAACTCACCGCTTACAGAGACTCAAACTTTGCGAAAGACTCTATCAGCTAGGAATTGGATCATGCGATCGAGACTTGCAAGGTTGGAGTGCACACCAAGTCATACAAGTCTACTAGCGTTCTTCCTCGATGCTTCCGTCAGCTAGTACAATAGCAAACTGCCCCAATCATCATCTGGTACAAATGCATCCTATAAGTACACGGCTATCTTGCGCCAAAAGCTTCCAGATTTCGTTCTACTCCGCTTTCTAGCTAAGCCCTACTACAATACACGCCCTACTACCATGACAGTCAGAGATGAGCAGCAGCCGCTGCACATCCTCTTCTTCCCGTTCCTCGCGCCGGGGCACCTCATCCCGATCGCCGACATGGCCGCGATCTTCGCCGCCCGAGGCGTCAAGTGCACCATCCTCACCACCCCAGTAAACGCCCAAGCCATCCGCTCAGCGGTGGACAGCGCCAACGATGCCTCCCGCGGCACCGACGGCGCCCTGGCCATCGACATCGCCGTGGTGCCCTTCCCCGACGTCGGGCTGCCCCCGGCGTCGAGTCCGGCACGGCCCTTAATTCTATGGAGGACCGGGAAAAGTTCTTCCACGCGGCCCAGTTACTCCGGGAGCCGTTCGACCGGTTCGTGGTGGAGAATGGCCCCGACGCCGTCGTGACCGACAGCTTCTTCGACTGGTCCGTCGATGCCGCTGCCGAGCACGGCGTCCCGCGGATAGCGTTCCTCGGCAGCAGCTTGTTCTCCCGGGCCTGCAGCGACACTATGGTGCGCTACAACCCGTTAGAGGCCGCCCCGACGACCCCGACGCGCTCGTGCTGGTTCCTGGGCTGCCGCACCGCGTCGAGCTGAGGCGCAGCCAGATGATGGACCCCAAGAAGCGGCCGGACCATTGGGAATTCCTCCAGCGCATCCACGCCGCGGACCAGAGGAGCTACGGCGAACTGTTCAACAGCTTCCACGATCTGGAGCCGGACTACTTGGAGCACTACACCACGACGCTCCGGCGCCGCGCGTGGCTCGTCGGGCCTGTCGCGCTCGCCAGCAAGGACGTGGCGACGAGGGGCGCCAGCAACGGGCCCTCGCCGGACGCAGACGGCTGCCAGCAGTGGCTCGACACCAAGCCGGAGGGCTCAGTGGTGTACGTGTCCTTCGGCACGCTAACCCATTTCTCCCCGCCCGAGCTGCGCGAGCTCGCTCGCACGCGGCCTCCACCTGTCCGGCAAGAACTTCGTTTGGGTCATTGGCAGCAACGCGGACACCGAGGAATCAGAGTGGATGCCCGACGGGTTTGCGAAGCTGATGGCACGCGGCGAGCGCGGCTTCATCATCCGGGGCTGGGCGCCGCAGATGCTGATCCTGACCCACCCAGCTGTGGGCGGGTTCGTGACGCACTGCGGATGGAACTCGACGCTGGAGGGCGTGAGTGCCGGTGTGCCTATGGTGACGTGGCCACGCTATGCCGACCAGTTCTACAACGAGAAGCTGGTCGTGGAGCTGCTCAAGGTCGGTGTTGGCGTGGGGTCCACGGATTATGCGTCGAAGCTGGAGGCCCGGCGTGTGATCGGCGGCGAGGTGATCGCGGAGGCCATTGGGGCAGTGATGGGCGACGGCGAGGACGCGGAGGCAATACGGAAGAAGGCCAAGGAGCTCGGGGAAAAGGCCAGGCGAGCAGTGGCCAAGGATGGGTCCTCTTACGATGATGTCGGACGCTTAGTGGACGAGCTGATGGCCCGCAGGAGCTCCGTTAATGTCTAATGGGGGCCATTGGTGGAAGCACATTTGGATTGTCCATGAACTGGGAGTAGAAACAGTTCCCTTTCTTCTGAAAGGTGTCCCATCCTGTGCGTCGGCAACTTTAGGCCTTGATTATCTGTCGTCCTAACACCTTTTATATTTCGTGTGTCTGAATTTTAAGATGATTTTAGGTGGTACTCTTGTACAAACATCTAGCACAAATAATTTATTGTTTTTATGATCTGTTATTTGCCAGGGCGTGTACTACCTCCGTCCCATTTGAGTTTGTCACTTCTGGATTCCGTGCCATCGTTTTTAATGTTTTCGTCTTATTCAAAATTTTTACACAAATATAATTTATTTTGTTATGACTTATTTTATCAATAAAAATACTTGAATATTGATTAATTTATTTTATGATTTGCATAAATATTTTGAATAAGACGGATGGTCAAACATTAAATTCAAAAGTCAAAATCGACGAACTCCATGGGACGAGAGGGAGTAACTCCGATGGCATAGATTCTAAGTGTAGAAGACGCATTAGTACAATGCTTGGACTGTATATGTACTGATAAGTCAAGAGCTCACTTTAAGTTGAACAGATTAAAATATGTTGGACCATATGCACCCACACATATAGTTATCTCTTCTCTACAATCTACAACATAATAAAAGGAACAAAAGTAAGACTCGGATGGTGTGACAAATTTTTCAGTTCCCCCCCCACCCCACCATGCGATCCACGACACCTCCCCCTCCCCCACGCCCTGTGCGATCCCTAGCGCATGCCCCCGTCGGCATTGTTTAGGAAACAATTTTCATGCGAGATATCTCTCCACCCAATTAGAGGAGAAATAAAAGGAAATCAATTAATGTGTGACAAATATAGAAGATGGCTATCGATTAGAGGAGAAAAAAGGAAATAAATTCATGCATACCACAGCGGACCGATAAAAGGAAACGATTTCATGCAAGATATCTCTCCTCCGGATTAGAGGAGAAATAAAAGGGAATCAATTCATGCATGACAAATATAGAAGATGGCTACCGATTAGAGGAGGAAAAAAAGGAAATAAAATTCATGCATACAAATATAGAGACCTCACCGTCGCTCCACATCTCCTCCCGGTGCGAGATCTCGGCTCTGCTCCAGAAGAAGGACTACTCTGTCTACCTCGTCAAGGACTACTCTGTCTACCACGTCGTTGTTTGAAGCCGTGCCGCCGTCCTCTCTCCAACTCGTGCGACGCCACACTGTCGACCTCCTCCGCGTCCTCACCCTAGAACGTCACCGCGCCGCCGACCTGCTCCATTATCCTCGCCCTTGCCTCAACGCCACCTGCTACGTCCAGCATGCCGGTCGTCTTCGCGTGATCGACATCGTTCGCCGTCTTCACGCGATCAACGTCGCTCGTCGTCCATTGCTCGTTGAAGATCACCGCGCCGTCGACCTACTCCATTGTCCTCGCTCTCGCTTCCACGCCACCTGAGGCGTGCACCTAAGTCGGTCGTCTTCGCTACGATCGACGCCGCCGTCGTCTTCGGCGTGACTGACTTTGCACGTCATCTGTTGCTTGTCATCTAAGTTGAAGATCACTGCTGCCACACCAACGTCAGAAGTTCAATTGCTAAGCTACAAAGCTGTTAAAGGTATTTATTATCTTATCATGCGCTCCGTGTGTTCTTAGTATAGAAGTTCAGTTATCCCGGCGCTTAACTAGTTATATTAAATTAGAAAAAGTAGTACAAGATATTAGACTAAAATACACCTCCTTAGGTGGTTTTTGTATGGTGAGTGTAGTTTACGCAAAAATAAATGTTAAATTTACCACGAGGGGAAGAAAAGACTCTAGAAGCTTTTGGGTGCATGGAGTAAACTAATCTTAACACTGAAGTACAGTTGGTTATTGTGACGTGTTTATCTGCTGGCCGGTGCCTACCAAGTACCAACTGCCTAATAGACTAGTAGTACCAACTGCCCCGTCCACCACACTGATTGTTTTCGTGCCAACGTACATTAGATTTTGTCAAAGTTTGCAGCTTTCCTTAAGTCACGCTTGGGATTAATATGAGCTCTTTATTTGGTCTGATCTAATGGTTAAAAATGTATAGAAACCAGGTAGGAGGAACTAAGTGGCAGGTATGAACCATTTAATCGCGTGGCGCCAGAACTGAATTATAATTAATATGGAAGGGTATAATAGTCTTTTTGTGTCCAATGAGGAGCTCCTTCTCCTAAAAACGCCGCCGCCGCACTTTCACTCCCGCCGCGCTCGTCGGATCGACCCCATCACCCACCGCCCCATCGCTGACCTCATGCATAGCATCGGCGTGCTCGCCACCAGGCCACCGCAGCCGGCGTCCTCTCCCAACGGCGGCTCCGCCACAACCTACATTCCCGCGCCGGCGCTCCCGCTCGTCCACGACGTCGCGGACCACGCCGCCACCGACGCCGGCACATCAGCAGCAGCAGGTCGTCATCGCGCGCGTGTAAGCGGACACGCCCGCGTCGTCGACAACGGAACACGGCCAGGGCCAACAGCTCAAGTGGAGCGACTTCCTCAACCGAGGCGCAGAAGCAGCAGCAGCAAATCATTCTTGGGCAGTACCACCACGAGGCCACCGGCGCAGGCAGCGGCGTCTCCATGTACGGCGCTGGGAGAAGCAGCTGCTGCAGTCGGTGGTGACGACGGTGACATTGTCGGTGGCGGAGGCAGCGAGGATGGACCGGCGGCGTTCATCGATGCCATCCTGTGAGTCTGCGACAAGGAGACGGGGGTGGACATCGCCGAGCTGTTGGCCGATCCAGCCTACTACGCTCGTCGTCGTGGAGTTCGTGGATTGGGGAGCACGGGGAGTCATTGGATTATGGAATTGAGATGCGGTGATTAGGAAAAGGACTAAACTACCCTTAATTAGGTGAATTAAGAGGAGGAACCGGCTATAACGAAATGAACGGGAGGAACTGACGGTCTCTCCAAGCACAGTAAAAATTCTATAACATATATATGAATAATCGTCGTCTGAAAGAAATCTAGAATTCACAGACACGCCTAATGTTAACAAGTCCATCGTCTTAATATAAGCTCTTACTCCTTTAAAAATGTGAAGAGTACTAATTAGATTCTAGAAATTTAGTCGCCTCCAGTGATACTGCCTCCATCCCTAACAGTTTTTTGAGTTATCTTATACTCCATCCGTGCCACCAAACTAGCTTAAGTGACCAAATTTATATTCAATAATATTAGTATTTATGTCTCCAAATAAATTTATTATAAAATACATTTATAACTTTTTGTTGTTTCATGAGTGTTAGTATATTTTCATGAAACCTTAAAAAATTATTTTTTTCATATAATTTTAGTTAAATTTGAACTATCTGACCTCTCAAAATGTGAGAATGTTATTATTTCAAGGAAAAAGAAAGTAAATTATTAAAAGTACTTTTTAGTTAGTATCATTATATAATCATTTCATGTAATATAGTTACTTGATGTCATAAATACTAATATTTTTTCTGTAACACTACTAGGAATTGACCCTTGGCCAACGCCTATTTGGTTGCAATATGGCAATTTTGGTTGCAACAGAATCAATTGCAACTAAGTCTTTTTGGTCGATGAGATGGTTGCAATTGGAACAATGCAATAGCCTCGGGCAACCATTAGATGCGGGGCGTTGCAACAGATTTTGTTATTGCAACGAACAAAAATAGCCTATTGCAACCAATACTTGGTTGCAAGAACAAATATTGCAACGAACAAAAAACCTAATGCAACCAATACTTGGTTGCAAGAACAAATATTGCAACGATTAGATTGGTTGCCTAAGGTTCTATTGCGATGAAACACTTGGTTGTAATATTTTATGATTGCCACGAGCGAATATATGTTGCAATAGAAAAGTATTGCCACTCCAAAACTACATGGGCATATGGTCATATTACCCACGAAGTGTTATCCATTGCATTACCGTGCTTTTTGCAACATGTAATATATGGTGGCAATAAATCATGTGGTAATGCAATGATTTTGTGTTGGTGGTAATAGAGGTCACAAGCAACAAACAATTGGTGGTGGCAATAGATGGTATGATAATGCAAACGAACTAGTCTTCGATGTAATATATGCAAGTTGCTTGGCGAATTTGTGTGGGTGGTAATAGAGGGCACATGCAACAAACAATTGTTGGTGGCAATAGATGATATGATAATGCAATGCATAAAGTTCGTTGCAATAATGCATATTGCAACCAAAATCATTGGTTGCCTATTATTCTATCTTAACGAGGGAATTTGAATAGCAGTTTTAAAATAATTTTCACAAAGCATGGACATCACATATAATAATTGATACATTCATTAATTTAAATTTTGTCTCAAACCAAAGTAACACACAATGACCGAATTCTCGCTTTAAAAGAACATGACCATAACTAACAAAATAAAGACACCATATTTAACTAAGTTCACAACATTGTTTAGCATATAATAAATCAATCTAAAAATGAGTTCGCTGGTTGCTCCATCGCCCATCAGCTACACCATCATAAATAAGACCTTTGTAACTTGTCATTCTTTGGTGCCGATCATCAACATTAAGCCGTAGAAATGGATGTAAAACAAGAAGTTGATTCACTTATAGATACGAAGAAAGGTATCCAGCTGCCTATACCATGATCTTAAACAGTTGTTGTCATTGGCCACTAGCCCAATAGACTAGTGTATGTGTGCAAGTGAAAAACATTCCATCTGAGTTGTTTGAGAAGTCTAACCAAGTTACAAGTCTTTTTTCATGGGGGCATGCTTTTAAAATCCTATAATTTTCTCACAGATTTGTTTCACAATACAACTTTCATAGGATTTGAGCAAGTGTTTCCAGCGGGTTTTTCAAGTCGTAGGGGCGACTCCTACAACAGCCCCTCCCCACGGGGTATAGGTTTTGACACAGGCAAGGGCCCGAGCCTCGAGCCCGGTGGCACCTTGGCGACTCAAGGGCTCTCTATCCTCCTCGGGGCCGGTGCGTCGGGCCGTGTGTTTTTTTTGAGTTGGGGGTACTTGGCTTGCTAGTAACATTTTGTTTTGTTTATGGATGCACAACCTTAGCTCTGTTATACGCTTTTTGTCAAAGCCTTCGATTTGGATTTGGCGGCAACTTTTTGGTGGTTATGGACCTTGGCGCGGTTGGATAGCGCAAGGGGTTGTAGTGGTGGTGTCTTTTGCTACCTGCGTTGCTTGGATGTAGCGGTCAGTGCGCCAAGTTGGTTGTTGCTCGGCCGCCTCCAGCCGGAGGTGAGGGCTTCTTTCCCCTTCGACTCATCTTGCATTAGTCCTATGCTCAAAGAATTTTCTAAATCATGAGTTGGCACGCCTTTTGAATTTGAGGTGACCGCTTCTTGTTTGAAGTGACATTTCACATATGACCGATGGGGCGAAAGAGCCAAGGCATCACTTGGACGCCTATGAAAGGCACCCCCCTCCCCTAGAGGAGGTGCAACATTGCCCTTCACTTTCAGCCATGACTGTTTCGTGCTAGCTTCGCCTCTTACACGCTTTGGCTTAGGAGCTTCGCACTTGGTCAGTCTTTGTTGGGCCGATGGGGCGAGGGGGAGTTTTTAGCCTGTGAGTTGGGGAGGAAGTAGGGACGTGGGTTAACGGGGACAGGGGACAGGCTACCAGACCCACCCCATTTGGTCCCCCGTGAGGATAGATTTACTCCCATCCCCGTCACCTAATGGGAGAATTTGCCGAGGGGGAACCAGAGATCGAGTGTGACTTTGGTGGACGGGGACGGACGCAACAGAGTGTGAAAATTAATTTGGCCCAACAGGTATGCCTTTACCCACACATGGTCGTTGTCATCTCCGCCAAGGCCGTGACACTTGCTCGCCAACTCGCTCCACACGACGCTTACCGTCGCGGCTTCTCCTTATCTGAAACCGCATCTAGCCCCTAAGTGGGTTTTAGATGATTAATGACAATGTGATTAAAGGTCTAATGAGTTTGCTTAGTGTGGATAGGAAAAATGGTTATCTCACATGTACTTGTAATATATTGTAAAAAGAGCCAAAATGATGTATTGTTGTGGAAACAATCTAGTTCAAGCACAAGACAACAATGAAAATGGATTTCATGCAAAGGCTCATTCATGTGTGGGAGTTCCATCATCCATTATAAGAAGATAAAACTACTCAATGGGTTCAACATCAAGTGGCAGTGTGGGTTGAGATAGTGAAGATAGCAAGGAAAGACTTCGAGGTACTAAGCAAGGGTGAAGGCCAAGTGACGACTCGACCAAGGGACCTAGCTAAAAGTGAAGAAGAAAGTGCTTGCATTTAGTCAAAGCTACTCAAGCCATTGGTCATGAGATGGAGAATCAAAACCTAGATGATATTTATAAAGTGTGACTTGGTATATTTGGAAGCAACTCTTTTACATGAATATGATCAAGTCACTTGCTCAAGAAGGCTATGCTCAAGGGAAATATCAAATTGACAAGGTTGACA
Source organism: Hyparrhenia diplandra (assembly GCA_015847255.1). Classification (NCBI taxonomy): domain Eukaryota; kingdom Viridiplantae; phylum Streptophyta; class Magnoliopsida; order Poales; family Poaceae; genus Hyparrhenia; species Hyparrhenia diplandra. The sequence continues at coordinate 252,220 of JADLZK010007858.1, forward strand.
CCCTCGAGGTGATGAAAATCAAAGTCATGGCATTGACGTTCAAGAACAGCAACTCAAGCGGATCATTCGATAGATTTTATTTGAATCTTGAGTTATAGGTATGACGTACTATTAAGAGGGATGCATCATGTCAATAGATGATCATACATAAGTTCTCAATCCAACCTATAAGAGTTCAAAATATTTTGAGTGACAAAAAGGCTAACTTCGATTTTCTCGGTTAGGGTCGTACTGCGTAATACCGAACTTGTCCGGTATTTTGGACTTCATAAAAAAATTGTTTTCTGACCTTTAAAATGTTTATTAACTTAATACAAACCTTTTTTAGTTAAAATAAGTTAGTTTGGAGAAGTTTGTCCACTGGTTGTACCGGTGTTTCACAAATAGTACCGGCTTGGACCGGTCCAATGCAGGGCAAAGGCGGTAGTACCGGTAATTCAACCCTCTCGCGACGTAGTTCAGTTTCAAAAGTAGTCGTTGTGCAAATCTTTGGACTTGCCCGGTATTCCAACGGCTAGTTTTTGAAGTGGGGACATAAATACCGCCATGCCTCCACCTTTGGTGGCTGCCGATTCTACCGACTTTGTGGCAATTTTCTAAGTCTCCCTCACTCTTCCAAACCCTTTCTAAGTGAGTGCTTGATCCGATTTGCAAAATCCAAGTGTGGGTTTGAGTGTGATTCAAAACAAGAGATTAAGCCATTTTGAGCACTTGTGCATATTGCTTATTCTCGTGATTTGCATTTGTTACTCTTGGATTCTTCGGTCCTAGACAGCTATGCGTCACCGGAGAGCACGCAAGAGATTGTGGTGTGCCTCAGATTGTTTGTACCGGCCCGACTTCGCCGCAAGAAGTCATCTACTACGACTAGGGAAAGGAGTTGGAGAAGACTCCGGCTATAGTGGCCTTCGTGGTCGAGAAGGGCTCGCCAGCTTGGCTGCCCATAGCCTCCTCAACGGAGAGTAGGTTTTCGGTAGAGAACCAAACTTCGGTAAACAAATATCATGTCTCCTATCTCTATCTTTGATATTTGTGATTCCATGTGATCTACTGCAGATTGTATATGTATTTGACTTAAGTGCAGGGATCAAAAGGAGGAAAAGGAGGTTTTCAGCACAACCCGAGAACACCGGACTTGTCCGGTATTTGTATATTGTGTTGATTTTTTTCTTGGCTCTAAACGTTGTGTTGTAGGTTTGTATCATTTATATTCACTGTGCTAACCTATTGTGGGGTCGTTTACTCTGATGAGAAGTCTCAAGCTTTTTGGAAACTTCATTACTAAATTGTTTCCGCTTTTAACTGTGTTAAATTTTAGAAACGCCTATTCACCCCCCTCTAGGCGACATCCCGGTCCTTACATTACCCACCGACATCATTGCTGCCCCCTTCCCTTCTACTGGCTGGCAACAACACCGCACACCCTCCCCCAAGGTCGCGCACTGCTGTTTGTGGCGTGCGGATATGGCAGATAGCGGCTAGAAGCTACTCGATTTGGACGGATCCTGTGAGGAGGAGGCATCGAGGGGTGGTAGAGGAGGATTGCGACAGAGCTAGATGATGCAACACCATGTGTGAGCTTCTCCCTGGCTTGGTGCGCCACTAGGTGGAGGTCGTTTGGTCGTCATCCTCGTCAAGGGCACCCTGGGTAGAAGGTGGGTACAACATGGAGATGTTTCGCTTGAAAACACATGTTTTAGAGATCTGTTCCAAGTGTTTCGAGGTTTTCGCATAAATATTGCAAAGGTTTCAAATACATGTTGCATATGTTGCAATCGTTGTACATATATATTGCAACCTTCTAGTCCTAATGTTTCATATCTCTCTGATATACTATTTTTTGGATGTAGCACACGATTCACACATATGTTGCAAGTGTTTTATCTGGATGTTGCAAGTGTTATTTTACATTGGTTTTAAGGTGTTTTTTATAAGTGTTTTCATGTATTCTTTTAATGTTTCATTTATTTTCAAGCCTATGTTGCAGTTAGTGCATTTGAAGGTTTCAAAAATAGATTAGGTGTGTTGCATCTATATCTCCCTGTTTTCAAACCTATGTTGCATGTCATTCATCAGTCACGGGACAGCGTCTGAGTGCATCTACTGGGCACAACCATGGGTCTACCGCTTGACCCCCGTGAGCTTCCTCGTGCAGGTGCGGAGTGGGCACGATGTGTGGATTCTACGAGCGTAAGTGAGAAAAGGTGATGTGCGGGATGTGGGGTATGATGCGTGAGTTTGCCTTGCCGAGCGGGATACGGGAACACGGGACGTGGGGCATCAATTGACGGGGACAGGCACCAGCGTCGGACGCATCTCACGCGCCAACGTGCGGGCACTAGGGAAGTTGTTGTTAGTATTTATTCTTTAAAAGCACTGCAGCATTGCTCACTCGTGGAATAGATGGAATTCAGGCATTCAACTGGCAACTAAACTCTAGGTTTACAAAAGCACTCTAAACTAGTGACCGAGCTCGTCAATTTTGACAACTAGGGCGCTATCTAAGCATATATATTGTCGGCATCCGGTCAATATACTGCCTATACCGGTTCTAATACAGATAGATAACAAAATTTGCTCACAAATACATAACTTTAGGGAAAAAGTCTCAATCCTGAATCTACAACGTAAATTTGGTACTAGGAAGAGTTCGACATTAAAATAGAACTTCGATTTGAGAGTAGAAAATTACCAATCCTCAACATGTATCTTCTGTTGCAAAATTTGCAGTCAGCAAGTCCTCATCTTCAGTTGTTTGCCTGCTCTGGTGGGTCATGGCTGTCCGTGATGAAAAATAGGCATTTCAATGACAAATTTAATCCATAAAAATAGCAGTAAATACTGATCAAGGAATAAACAGATAGTATAATTAATAGCGTGGATTCAGTCAGTTAGGTTATTATACCATGCCGAAGGATTCATGGTCTCGTTGTCGCCCATAGTCGGTCGGAGTCGTGGCACGTCAATGCAGGAAGTGGTTTGCAGTTCCATATGGACGCGGACCAGCGTAGAGGATGATCCGGGAAGAAGAGAGACTGAAGAAGTGAGCGTTCGTGGCGGCACTCTCTCAAAAACCTGATTTCCCACACACACACACCCGAACAGGTGATGAGGACATGGTTTTGGAGGCCTGCTCTTCCGATGCACCATACTGTGTAGCGCCGGGACCGCCAAGGTGACCCATATACTCCCTCCATCCCGTTTTTCTTGACGCTGGGAAGCTGGGCACGGGAAATAAGACGTGTGGCAAATGACCTGCACACCCCTACGTGCAATGATCATTGTCTGCAGCTTTGGACAGAGAACCCACTCACATTTACTATACATCCACAACAGCTTTGACATATTTTTTTTACAATAAAAACCATCGGATACATCGACCGCTAGTACTAGCAAGCACCTGCAGATGGACGGGTGGACGCCGTGCTTGGAGCCTCCGTGCTCGGGCGATGGAGGGGCCTGCGCTCCCAGCTCGCGGGTCTCGCCGCCGATGGCCGGAGGAAGCGGATGCATGTGTCCGTCCGGCTCCTGGCGGATCTAAGGAGATGGGCAGAACAGCCAGGAGTCGTCGACCTGGCCGCCGACCGCCATAGCCTTCGCACTACTCACGGGCCAGGTCTCGCCTTAGCGCAGGGCGGTGCGGGCGAAGCGCAAGCGCGCCGGCAGCGCGTGAGGGCGCAGGGCGGCGCCGCAAGGCTGGACGGTGGAGCACGCCGCGGGCGGCAGAGCGCAGTGCGGCGGCGGACGGCACTTGCGCGGGCGGCGGAGCGCAGCGCGGCGGCGCGGGACGGCACTTGCGCTGGGTGGAGGGAGCGCAGCGCCGGGCGAGGGGCGGCGCTGCGCGGCGGCAGAGCGCAGCTGCCGGGCGTGGCGCAGCGGCGGGTGGTGGAGGGCGAGCGCCGCCGGCACCCGCGAGGCTGGGGTATGGGGATGGATTTGGGGATAAGGTGGGGATTTTTCTTTTTTATTATTACTGCATTTTTGTGTGGTGGCAGACTGAGTGCAGACCCGGTGCGTCTGCCCCCGCCATGCCCTACTCCTGTGCCTACAATGACTAGCTTAACGACAACAATTTTGAGATGAGTTACTGTAGCTTCAGCGTCGAGAAACGGGATGGATGGGAGTATCTAACAATCCGCACACCTTTTTTTTTTTAAATGAGGAGGAGCAAATAGCTCCTACTGTGCTTTATTAAAAAATAAAAAGAAGAAGTTCAGGGATTAAATAAAAAAGTAAAAGGGACAGAAGGGGAAAGAAAGACGGGAGGGAAATCAAGAAACAAAGAAGGACAGAAAGATCATAAAGATTACAATTGACATTGAATCCATGTCCCTATTTCTTTTTGGGCCTGTCTACCTTCTTAATTCTTGCTTTCGTCCTGTGTATCAGAATAAGTGACTGCACACCCTTGCCCGCTGCCCACACGGACCATGGACGCTCTGCTCGACGAGGCTGTCTTCGAGCGGCTGCCGGCGCACGCCGGCGGGAGGGAGACAGGCAGCTTTTAAAATGTTGTTTAGTTCCTCAAAAGAACTGCAGCAGTGCTCATTCGTGGAATAGATGGCATTCAGACATTCAGCTGGTAATTAAACTCTCCAGGCTTACGAAAGCACTGTATAGTGTATACAATTACCACTTGCAGAGACTGTCCAAACTTTGCGAATGAAACTTGGAATTGGAAGGCACCCCGATCATTGCAGGCTTGCTGTGATGGAGATCACCCAAGTCAAACAAGTCTACTTAGCGTTCTTCCTCGATGATTCCGTCAGCTAGCACAATCGAAATCTGCAAATATTACAAGTCTGTCCAACCAACATGTGGTACACGGCTATCTCCCAGATTTCTTGCCACTCTGCTTTCTAGCTACGCCCTTCCTAGTAAAATACCTGCCGTCCTTCCAAAGCGCAGTTGCGCCGGCGCCGGCACTCAGCCAGCCATGGCCATCAAAGATGAGCAGCAGCCGCTGCACATCCTCTTCTTCCCGTTCCTCGCGCCGGGGCACCTCATCCCGATCGCCGACATGGCCGCGATCTTCGCAGCCCGGGGCGTCAAGTGCACCATCCTCACCACCCCGGTGAACGCCCAAGTCATCCGCTCGGCGGTGGACCGCGCCAACGACGCCTCCCGTGGCACCGAGGGCGCCCAGGCCATCGACATCGCCGTCGTGCCCTTCCCCGACGTCGGGCTGCCCTCCGGCGTCGAGTCCGGCCCGGCCCTTAATTCCATGGAGGACCGCGAAAAGTTCTTCCACGCGGTTGAGTTACTCCGCGAGCCGTTCGACCGCTTCTTGGAGGAGAATGGTCCCGACGCCGCCGTGACCGACAGCTTCTTCGACTGGTCCGCCGACGCCGCCGCGGAGCACAGCATCCCGCGGATAGTGTTCCTCGGCAGCAGCTTGTTCTCCCGGGCCTGCAGCGACACTATGGTGCGCAATAACCCCTTGGAGTTCGCTCCTGACGACCCAGATGAGCTCGTGCTGCTTCCTGGGCTGCCGCACCGCATCGAGCTGAGGCGCTGTCAGATGATGGACCCCAAGAAGCGGCCTATGCACTGGGCCTTCCTCCAGCGCGAAAACGCCGCGGACCAGAGGAGCTATGGCGAAGTGTTCAACAGCTTCCGCGAGCTGGAGCCAGAATACCTGGAGCACTACACCACGACGCTCGGGCGTCGCGCATGGCTCGTCGGGCCGGTCGCGCTCGCCAGCAAGGACTCGGCGACGAGGGGCGCCAGCCACGGGTCCTCGCCGGATGCGGACGGCTGCCAGCAGTGGCTCGATACCAAGCCGGAGGCCTCGGTGGTGTACGTGTCGTTCGGCTCCCTGTCCCGTTTCTCGCCGCCCGAGCTGCGCGAGCTCGCACGCGGCCTCGACCTGTCCGGCAAAAACTTCGTTTGGGTCATCGGCGGCGGTGCGGAAACCGACGGCTCGGAATGGATGCCCGACGGGTTCACGGAGCTGGTGGCGCGCGGCGACCGTGGTTTTATCATCCAGGGCTGGGCGCCGCAGATGCTGATCCTGGCCCACCAGGCGGTGGGTGGGTTCGTGACGCACTGCGGGTGGAACTCGACGCTGGAGGCCGTGAGCGCTGGCGTCCCTATGGTGACGTGGCCGCGCTTCGCCGACCAGTTCTACAACGAGAAGGTGGTAGTGGAGTTGCTCAAGGTCGGTGTCGGCGTGGGATCAATGGACTACGCGTCGAATGTGGAGGCCCGGCGTGTGATCGGCGGCGAGGTGATTGCAGAGGCCATCGGGAGAGTGATGGGCGACGGCGAGGATGCGAATGCAATACGGGAGAAGGCCAAGGCACTCAAGGAGAAGGCCCGGCGCGCGGTGGAGAAGGACGGGTCCTCTTACAATGATGTCGGACGGTTAGTAGACGAGCTGATGGCTCGTAGGTAGGAGAGTGCAAACCTATGGATATTTTTGGATCATATTTGAATCCAGATATTCAACATTTAATACCATGTTGTAAAAAGTACTCAGATCATATATTTATGGATATATCCATTTGTATTCTATTTTTTTTTTAGATTACCATTTGTATTCTATTCTATCTGTATCTGACATAGCTGACACTATACACATTTAAAGTCGAATTAAAAATAAAAATATAAAAATAAATATAATATCAGCAATTTTTAGAACTGTAATACCCAAAGTTTTCCGGGCCAGGGAGGGCATCCACGCCGCCCCATTATTGTGATTGGCCTGTTTTTCACGCCCGAGCACTGTTCTACCTATCAGGAAACCTGTGACTGGCTCGCCAGATCAGGTATATTTTTTCGTAGAGGCCTAGATGTTTGGAAAAAAATTGGGTAGGGATGGTCCCTACGCCGCTCCGTACGGACGCTAACGTAAATTACGTGCGGCACCGTGCGCTAATCGCTTTTTTTAATCGGGCTGGGCTCCCGGCTCCCGCACGCACGAGACACCACGGCTCGGCAGCCTCGGCTAAATGACGTAGTTGATGGAATTCGCGCACAGTTTCTGGAATTCCAGTTTCCATCGTAGTAGATGGAACAGGAGGCCGCGGCGACGCTTCACGACCGCCGCCATCACGCGTAGGGCAAAAAGCTAAATCAATCGAAGACAGTACACCGGCGGCAGGTAGCAGCGCAATCGATTGCATTAGCTGGTTCCATGGAGGCCAACGCTGCCTTCTATGGTTCTGCTATGGTTGATGTTTCAGATGGTGATGCCGGTCCTGCAACAAACGTGAATTGCAACGATGCATTGCAGGTACGACTAGATATTATTAGTTACTACTATTTTTTTAATGGTTAGAATAGTTAATTATAATTTTTTTTTTGTAGGAAAACATGAATGAGTTTGGCATGCCTCTGTTAACGTCGGCTGACATAGAATCACCTTCTAAGTTACCCGAACCAGTGGCACAACAAGTAGATGAGGTATGTCATGTCAGTTCATTGTTAGGCATGTGTTAATTTTTATTGTGTAGTAACAGTCACACAACTTTAATTGTCACTCTATTTTATAATAGGAGGTTGATAAAGTTGGAGAAACTTTGATCGTTCCTGAAGTTGGTATGACTTTGGATTCAGAAGACAAAGCTTATAATATGTACAATGCATTTGCTCGTAAGGCTGGATTCAGTATTAGAAAGGGTCATTCAGCTCTCGAGAAGATAAAACTATATATCAAAAATATATAGTTTGCGATAATGAAGGGCATCGTCTCTGTTTGTTTCACATATAGTTTGCATATGTATTTCAAAATACCAGCCATCGTCTCTGTTTGTTTCACATATATGTTAATGCTTTGGTAAGCATTTGGGGCACATAATTCATAAGCATCGATAAGTTTCTACCAGCTTTTTAAGAGATGTGTCTATGAGGACAGGTCTGAAGCTATTTTCATCCGAAGTGGAATGAATTATTGTCTGAGTATAAGCTTGAGGAGAATGAATGGATGAAAAATTTATATGATTTGAGGACAAAGTGGGCTGCTGTCTACCGCGACTCTTTTACGGTGACATGAACTCAACTCAAAGGAGTGAAGGTATGAACAATGTATTTAAGAAAAGATTTCGGAGGAGACTTGGACTTTCAGAACTCCTTGCCGAATGTGATAAAGTGTCCGCTAGTCTTCGTGAAAATGAGCTGGATGCAGATTTTAATTCCACGAAAAAAAACCCGATTACTTACATTGTAGATTTACCCATGTTAAAGGCGGCTCTTTGAATCATATACAAGAAGGATGTATTCGGAGTTTGAGGATGAGTTTAAAGAACAATTCGCATTCTCTTGGAAATTGTTACAAACTGATGGGTCAATCGTGACATATGAGGTTGCACATATGTATGCTAATCATGGAGCAATAGTTCAGTTCAATAATGTTGATATGAGTGTTACATGTTCTTGCAGAAAGTTTGAATGTATAGGTATGTAAACACATTTTCTAAGTTACGTAAGTTTCTAATATAGTATGAACATATCTAAATTGACTATTTCTCTTGCAGGTATATTGTGCAAGCACGCCCTGAAAGTCTTAAAAGCAAATAATGTTTTTATTTTGCCACCACAATACATAAAAGGGAGATGGACAAAATATGCAAAAGGAGGATTCTACGTTGACAAACAAGAAAGTGGGAGGGAAAGTAACAAAACTTGGGCTGCACGTATCTCACGATTGGCGACATCCATAGCATTGAAGTGTTCCTATCAACAGAACTTCTTCATGATTTGGAGAACGGCTTGAAAAAAAATGGATTTGGAAGCAGATGCTTCTCTAAGCAAGATGAAAGAGAAATCCGATGAGGTTCCCATAGTTTTGACTGACTGTGCAACAAACCCATTAAATGGTAGAATATCATTTAAAATTCCTCATGTGACAAAAGGTCCAAAGAAAAACGGGTCACAAACGTACTTGAAAAAAATACAGGGAAAAAGAAGAAAAGTGTTAAGAAGAAAGGTATACTGATCCAATCTTTCTTGGAGCTTATTTTGTTTCCAGCATTCCTACTACTATATTACTTTTGCTTATTTTAATTTCTATGTACAGGAGATACAAATCAGGCTACAGAAAATATGGATGCAAATGCTAATCCGAACCAATTTATTGTAAGTCATCAATTACAGTCCTTAATTTTTTCCTATTTTTTTAACAAGAAATTGCTATGATAAATTTCATATCTATGCACAGGACCTTTATGCTGGTGGCAGTGGTGGTACCAGTGCTATGTCAAACTTTTGCCAATGATTCAACCACGCCTTTCTCGATGTTCGAAGATGGATATGCTTCTGCACCTTACAAACAAGGAGGATTTACAGATCTTTTAATTGGTGTTCAGCAAGATGCTACAATGTCCTCGTCTGTTCGACAGTTACATTTCGATGAAAATATATGACTATGCTATGTTGATTAATTTCCTACTATACAGATACATACTGCTTTCGGGTTGTTTTGAGACCCGAGACTTTCTCTTTTGTTTCCCGAAAGTCTGTAATAATTGGCTGTGTACATCTTCGGATGTAAATGTCGGATTTTATTATCCATTATCTAAAAAAAAAAAAAGATACATATACTGCTATGATCAAAATATATAACTATGCAATGTTCGCCGTTTTCTCCTTTTCGATTTTTTTTTCTTTGCTGACGCTATGTGATTTGCCATCTACAATCGAAGTAGCCTGAGCGCATGTTGGCAAAAAAAAAAAAAAAAAGAGTAGCGTGAGCGCGTTCGCCCGTGACTTTCGTCCTTTTTTCGCATCTACTAATTCCGAAACAGTCCGCGAAGCCAAATTTGTTTCCATCTACTACGTCATTTAGCCGAGGCTGCCGAGCCGTGGTGTCTCGTGCGTGCGGGAGCCGGGAGTCGAGCCCGATTAAAAAGCGATTAGCGCGACGGTGCCGCCACGTTAAATTACGTTTGGCGTCCGTACGGAGCCGCGTAGGGACCCTCCCTACCCAATTTTTTTCCAGATGTTTGGCCTGAAATTGTATTGCGTCCGCCTAGACCCTCACGGACCGTAAACACAACTGTTTTTTTTTTACGCCCAGACCCTCAATTTATGAAGGAAAAAGTCTAGATCACCCCAACTATGGGGGGTGGAATACTTAACCCCAAATTATGAAGCGGTCTAATTTACCCCCTGAACTTTCAAAACCGTCTACTTTACCCCCCAGGGCAGTTTTGGACGACGGTTTGCTACAGTAACTACGGTTTTGCTACAGTACCGCAAAAAATTGTACTCAAGGACACTACATTATATGTTCATTGTGTAGATCTACTCATGTGGAGTACAACAAAATTGGATTTTCCATTTTATGATTTTTCTGTGATTTACTATGAATTTTCAAAGATGTGGTTATCTGTAGCAAAAACCGTCCAAAACTGCCCCCGGGGGTAAAGTAGACGGTTTTGGAAGTTCAGGGGTAAATTAGACCGTTTCATAGTTTGGGGGTTATATTCCACCCCCATAGCTGGGGGGGTGATCTAGACTTTTTCCATTTATGAAGCTCCTCCACCCTACAAAGGCGAAATTCCAAAATCGTCGTAATTTTACATTTATGCGCCCACCTCCGAAGTTTTGCGAAAACCCCACTTTGGCCGACCAAATATATATACCACGTCCTCCTTTGAGGAAAAAAAAAATTGAGTGGGCTCTTCCCCAGTTTCATGTCCCCATTTCGGTTCGTGGCTCGCGACCGCCGCCACCGCTCTTTCCTCCCTCATCCCGCCCCCCCCTGCGTCTTCATTGTCACCCCGGCGATTATGCGTGATGAAACCCTACGGCGGCGACCACCCGATGTCGGCGCGGCTACGGCCGTCGTGCTCCTCCACCCTTGTGGCGCGACCCCGGCGAGGCCACCCCACAGCGCGAGCGAGGCCAACACCAGTGCGGTGCCTTGGAGGGGTGTATCGTTTGTATTTGATCAGTTTGCACATCTACTACAAGAGCTCTGTTTAAGCACATCAAAATGTGAAATAGTAGTACTGGATGAACTTTTGTCTTAACGAATAATACTCCCTCCTGCGAGAGGTTTTCGACAAAACCATACATCTCTTGGTATTTAAATTAAGAGTCCCGGGTTTTAAGGAGGAAGTTGCAGCTGCCTGGTCACAGCCGGCTAGTGGTTCCAACCCGTTGATGATCCTTCATAACAAACTGCGGGCAACTGCTATGAAACTTAAAGCCTGGAGCAAAGAACTTTTCAGCAACGCGAGGCAACAGTTTCGACTTGCTAATTCGGTGATCCTACGGCTAGACAAGGCTCAGGAAGAAAGAGCCCTAACCAATGCAGAAACAACTCTTCTGAGAGACCTAAAAGCTCAGGTTCTTGGCTGGGCAGCGATAGAAAGATCGAGACGGCGCCAAAGCTCCAGACTACTCCAGATAAGAGAAGGGGATGCATGCACAAATTTTTTTCACCAAAAGGCGAACGGAAGGAGGAAAAGGAATCTCATTGCTTTCTAAAAAAGAGCTCCGAAGAAATAGTCTGGAGCCATGAAGAAAAGGCTGGGCTGCTATTCGACCACTACTCCAATCTATTGGGGACACGGGTGCAGAGAAATAACACCTTTGACTGGGATCTTCTCCAAGTGCCGAGATTAGAAGATGATGAGATGAACAGGCCTTTCTCTATGGATGAGATGGAGCAGGTGGTCAAATTGCTACCAAGTGAAAAGGCATCGGGGCCTGACGGTTTCACAGGGACCTTCTACAAATCATGTTGGCAGATTATTAAACAGGAGGTCATGCAGGCTATGGACTCCTTCTACCATGAAAGGACAGGGCCTCTGGAACATCTGAATGGCGCCAACATAGTCCTGATCCCGAAATTGGATATCTCTGAAACAACAAATGATTTCAGACCAATTAGCCTTGTCCACTCTTTTGCAAAGCTTATTACGAAGACTCTAGCTCTCAGATTAGCAAAGAATATGGACAGTCTAATATCCCAGGCTCAAAGTGCGTTTATAAAGGGTCGATGTATCCATGATAACTTCATGTATGTAAGGAACCTGGCAAGAGCGTACCACCGGAAGAAAGTGCCTGCACTTCTCTTCAAGTTGGACATCTCTAAGGCCTTTGATACAGTCTCGTGGGAGTATTTGCTGGAAATGATGGAACATAGAGGTTTCAGTCAAAAATGGAGGAACTGGATCAGCCTGCTCTTTAGAACATCGCACTCTTCAATCCTTCTTAACGGGACCCCGGGAAACACTATCAACCACGCTAGAGGACTGAGACAGGGAGACCCCTTATCACCTTTCCTCTTCATCCTAGCAATTGATTCACTGCAACATGTGCTTCAGCTAGCAACAGAAAAGGGGGTGCTGTCACCATTGCGGGGAAGATCAGTAAATCTCAGGCTATCTCTATATGCAGATGATGCGGCTATCTTCCTAAACCCAGTCAAAGAAGAGGTAGACTCACTGCTAAACATCCTAACAGGGTTTGGGGACACAACGGGCCTCAGATTAAATTGGGAAAAAATGCTCAGTAGCACCAATCAGATGTGGAGGACTTGATCTGAACCATATTCTGGAAAATTTTGCTGGCCAAAGAGTTAATTTCCCACTAACATATTTAGGCCTACCGCTAACTCTGGGTCGCCTAAAGGTAATTCATGTCTAAAATATTATGGATAAAACACAGAGAAGAATGGCAGGTTGGCAAGGGAGGCTTTTAACCCAAGCTGGCAGAAGAGAATTGGTGAAATCGGTTTTAAGTGCAATACCAGTTTACCTCTTGACGGCCATTAAACCTCCAAAACAGTTGCTCAAGGATCTTGTCAAAGCAAGCAGGCGCTTTCTTTGGGCAGGGGATAGTGAGTTAACTGGCGGTAAATGTAAGGTGGCTTGGCCTTGTGTTGCCAGACCGGTCCAAGTGGGGGCCTGGGAATCCTGGAACTTGAAAGATTTAGCAGAGCTCTTCGGTTGCGGTGGTTATGGCTTTCGTGGCATGGTCCGCAGAGATCTTGGGCGAACTCGGAATTACCGATTGATGAAACAGACATGGCACTATTCTCTGCTGCCACAACAGTAACAGTTCGGGGAGGGAGAAATGCCTCCTTCTGGCTATCAACGTGGATTGGGGGTCGCTCCCCGGCCTCCATTGTACCTGCATTGTTTTGCCACAGCAGGAGGAAACATAGGAAAGTAAGAGAGGCCCTTGAGGACGGGAAGTGGATTGATGACCTAGCCCACGACCTAACTGCAAGCCTGCTGTACGACATTTTCCTTTTGAGCAGAGCAATCCAAACGGTCCAATTTGATTTCAACTCAGAGGAGCCGGATCAAATTGTCTGGAATCTTGAGAGTAATGGGAAATACTCGGCAAGATCAGCTTACGAAATTCAATTCGCGGGCCAGATCACTTCAAATTTTCCAAAGCTCATTTGGAAAGCACGGGCAACTCCGAAGTGCAAATTTTTCATGTGGTTAATGCTTCAGGACCGTATATGGACAGCAGCCCGGTTACAATTAAGAGGATGGGAGAACAACTATTTTTGTGCACTTTGTGAAAGAAGTCTTGAAACCTCACAACATCTCTTCGCGGAATGCCCATTTGCAACAAGGGTGTGGACCTTAGTAGCAACCTGGAGTGCTAACGGTAACCTCAGACCAGCAAGCTGGACATATGTTGATTTGGAAGATTGGTTCATCCATCTGGTAGAAGGCAGTAGCAAAGAAGCACATTTTCTAGCCATCCTGACGATATGGCACTTGTGGAAGGAGAGGAACGCAAGAGTCTTCAACAAGGGAGAAAATCGGGAATGCGCGGTGCTGACAAGAATCAAGGATGAGTTCTCGGATTGGACGCGTGCTTGGGCAAGATCAACTAGCACAAATAGGATTGTTGTTTCAGCTGTGAGTAGTTAGTATTTTTGATTCGTCTCTCATGGATCGGTCTGTGACATGAGAGAGCTCCACTCGCGCATATGTATGTTGAACTCTATTTCTTCTTGTTAATTCAAGCCGGCAATGCCGGGTCTTTAAAAAAAAATACATTTTAATTTAATCAATTATTTTAAGTTTTATTAGATTTTGTGAGGGAAGCACCGAACAGCGTTGATTTTCAGACTTTTTAAGAGAAAGCACTGAATAACACTTTTTTTTAGCATTATCCGCCCCTATTTTATTCATAGTTCATAGGAAAGGAGATACATACGCCAGGCGCCGCATCAAGAAACCATAGATGCCTTCCTATTGGCTGAGACACACAACTCCTTGACACCATAGCCTGTCCAGGTCGTGTAACAATGAGTGGTACAAAGTACAAAGCCTCAATTAATCAAGCCCAACCAAGTCCACACATGGGAGCAAAAGGCTGACCCTACTTGAGCTTAAGCTTTGGGCCTAAGTTTTGTCACGACCTAAGCTTTTGGGTCTAAGTTCTTGTCACGGCCTAAGCTTCGGGCCTAATTTTCATTAACATCTGTGTACTCAAAAAAATAGTTTCGAAACCTAAATATATCCAAAATTGTAGGTTTTACGCACAGTAAGTAATGTTTACTCACCTAGATTGTTTGTGATGATGTCGCTACAAAGACCTATTTGATGGTGGCTTGAGATTCTTGCCTGGTCCAAGGCAGCAACGCTAGACATCCGATTTTTGTACGTGTGCATGTGGCCATTATCATTTGCTTGGCAGGCAATTGACTGGGAGGCCATTATCCAAACAAGCCCTTAGTAGTTCTCACATACACCACGTTTGCAGGGTGTGGGCTGTTTTTTTACCCTTGGTGATTACCACCACGTAGAAGATTTGGAGCGGAGGGAGAGTGGGTGATTGTTCTTCGCTTCCTTAGTGGCACCCAAGTTGTGGGTCTAGCTTGTCAATATCATTAGCACATGGATCATCATTTAGGGACTCACCACAACGAGGAGGTAGGTTTTTGGCAGGCAATCGTACCTTAGAGATAAATATTGTGTAAATCACTTGTCTTCGTTGGTTTGCTACTACTAATCTCACTTGCATTTTCTTCCATTTGGTGGTTGTGTAGTGGTTTCTTGGTAGTGTAGCTTATATCTAGTTGTATCTTTAGTTGTAGAGTAGATACTTCTTAGTTGCTCTCTATTTTAGCTAGTTAGAGTTGCCTTGTGTGTAGTTGGTAGTTTGTGTGTTGGTGTGTTTTAGACTAGAAATCACTTGCTACTAGAATTGCGTAGAGGCTTGCTTTGGGTGTTTGTAGAGGTGTAGAGCAAGCAGTGGTTATTAAGATAATTTGTTATACTAATCACTACTTTGGTGTTGTGTTTTTAATAATTTTTTATAGGTTATTCACTATCCTCTCTAGCCATCTAGGTCCTATCATAGAGCGTGTGTGCTTCACCTCCTTCCTATTCGTTCTTCTCCAAACCAACATAGGCACAAATAAGATGGGGAGTTCCGTTTAGAGCGTGTGTGCTTCACCTCCTTCCTATTCGTTCTTCTCCAAACCAACATCGGCACAAATAAGATGGGGAGTTCCGTTTCAAAAAAAAAAAAAAAAAGATGGGGAGGGATATATTGATTTGGCCAAGGGAGCAATCGCCAACTACAATGGACGGGACTGTCAGCTTCACCACTTACCTGTGCTCCCAAGGGTGGTTTTAATCTATCTGATGAAGAGCAGCAGCGAGTCTACCATGATCTCGAGTAGAGATGGAGCAAAGACACAAATAGCAAGCTTGAGGGTGGTCAAGGGATAAGCATGATCTCGAGTCTCGACAAAATTCATGCCACGTTGCTTGTTGACCCTACGTGCTATCATTGCTATGTCATACTCCCTCCGTCCCTAAATAGATGTCATTCTCGCTTCTCGAGAAGTCAACGTTTTCAAACTGCCAGCAATTATATATTAAAATATATAAATATTTGTGCTAAGTAATTAGTATCATCGGAAAGATCTTTAAGTCTAGTTTTTTAATAAATTTATTTAAAAATATAAATATTGCACGTATTTTCTACAAACCTAATCAAAGTTGAGAAAATTTGACCGGCACGCACCCCCATAGTGACATCTAAAAAGGGACGGAGGGAGTATGTAAGGACCAAATGAAGAGGTATGGACTGCGAGAATCATCGACAAAGTTTGTGGAGCTAAAAGTTCAATTCGAGGGCCACAATAAGGGCTATAGACGACCTATGGTAAGTCACTTAAAAATATGTAGATCCGAAATCAACTTTTAGAGTTGATCGATCTAATGGAAACCCAACGTAAGTTAGTAGACCCCTTATGCATTTAAATAAAAAAAATGGTACTAGGTGCATGTAGAAAACCTCACTAAGATGGCACGCGGTGTATAGTGGCGATTTAAAAGTTCTAGGTCATCAATGCTTCGTGCCTAGTCTCGCAACAACAACAATAGAAGATGCAAGCCGTTTGCCTAGAGCAGAAAGGAAGTCGCCTGCGTGGTGCATGCGGTGGTTTTGGCCGAAAAATACCCCTCTAAACGTGACACAGCAGCATACAACCCATGTAAAATGCTGCGTGCTGAGATTCGAACCCGAGACCTCCACCCGCACCGCGCCTCGGGAAGCGCCCACGGTAGCCAATCAGCCAAGGAAGTGTTGGTGCTTACAATGCACCGTCTCCGTATTTATTAGGGGTAAACATGGAAAATTACCCCTAATAAATCACTCCTTGGTAAGCGCAATCCTGCCCTAAACGACACCTAATACCATTACGGAGGGAGTACTCTAAAAGCATCTCTACCGGTCTCCAAATAATTAATCTTAGGGCACTCACAATGCAGACTCTACCATAAAGTCTAAAACTATTTATTACCTCGGGTACTGTGGACTTAGAGTCCAAATAAGACTTGGAGTCTTGGTTTTTCTCCTTCTCTTCCATAAATATTCTGTCATATTAGCAAAGTGTAATAAATATGAAGCTAATAAATAAGCTTAGACTCTATGGTAGAGTCTGCATTGTGAGTGTCCTTATATTCACTGAGAGGGTTGCTCCAATATATTTCCTCAAATACCCATACGGGAGGTGGAGCTTATATGTGTAGTAAAATGATTGTTAAAACGTAATGGTTAAGCCCATGCCGAGAGGAAAGAAGACGAGGGAAATACTTAAAAAAAAAAAAAAAAAAGAGGTGACATGTTATGTACCCATGCAAAGCATCTCGCACCCACTTTTTTTTCCCGAAATTTGGAGTTGACATGTTACGTAAGCGATGACGAAATGGACGGATACGTTTCGACTTTCGACAATCGCGTTCCTGTTTCCTGCATCCAACGTCGATCGATCACACACGTTTGCTGATTTAAGGTGCTGGAACATTTCTCGCGGCACGCTGCAAAAGCCCTTCGCCACAGATGACCTTGTGCTTCACTGTGCCGATCAGTGATCGATCACCATTCACCGGAGTTGACATGAAAATCACGTACAAGTGTGTGTGTGTTGTTAATTTGTCGGCTAGATGAAGCGGAGTATAACGACGCAAACATGGTATGTTGGGGAAGGTCTGTAGGTGAGAGAGATCACGCACGGGCGCACGGCACAGGAGCCAGTCGTGTTTCTCTCTCGTCTGAACTTCTGAAGCATTCCTTTCGTTTTAGATGTTTTGTTTCAAATCTTAGCTGTTGAAATGTCTGAGAACTCAGTTATGCTTTTCTTGTAAGCTGGCAACCCCAGCATAAACAATGTATCATGTTACAGCTTTTTCAATATAAAGCTGGGCCTATGGCCTTTCGTCTAAAAAAGCACTGCAGCTAGTTGACTTCTAGACTTACGAAAGCATTGTACAGTCTATCACTTGCAGAGGCTGTTCAAACTCTGCGAGTGAAGCTACACACTTGGAGGACACCCCAAGGTGAAGTACTTGGATCATTTGAGGCTTGCTGGGATGGAGATCACCAAATCCAACAACTCTACTTGGCGTTCTTTCCTCGATGATTCCTATCCTGCAATAGAAAACTGCAAAAATAAGCCCAATCATCATCTGGTCGACTGGTCAGGTACATCTGCATCCTAAACACACGGGTATCTTCCGCGTAAAGTTGACAGATTTCTAGCTACTCCGATCCGCGTTCTACGCCAAGGTTAATAAAATCCAAACGGAAGGACTACTGCAGTGCCACCATTCCACCTGATCTCTCACGAGGCAAGAGCTCAGAGCGCAGCGGCGCCGGCGCCGGCACGCAGCCAGTCATGGCCATCAAAGACGAGCACCAGCCGCTGCACATCCTCTTCTTCCCGTTCCTCGCCCCGGGGCACATCATCATCCCGATCGCTGACATGGCCGCGCTCTTCGCCGCCCGAGGCGTCAAGTGCACCATCCTCACCACCCCGGTGAACGCCCAAGTCATCCGCTCGGCGGTGGACCGCGCCAACGATTCCTCCCGCCGCACCGAGGGCGCCCTGGCCATCGAGATCGCCGTCGTGCCCTTCCCCGACGTCGGGTTGCCCCCCGGCATTGAGTGCACCCCGGCCCTTAATTCCATCGACGACCGCGAAAAGTTCTTCCACGGGGTTCGGTTACTCCGCGAGCCATTCGACCGGTTCTTGACGGAGAATCACCCCGACGCGGTGGTGACTGACAGCTTCTTCGACTGGTCCACCGACGCCGCCGCGGAGCACGGCGTCCCGCGGATAGCGTTTCTCGGCATCAGCTTGTTCACGCGGGCCTGCAGCCACGTTACGGCTGCCAACAACCCCATGGAGGGCGCCCCCGATGACCCGGACGCGCTCGTGCTGCTTCCAGGGCTGCCGCATCGCGTCGAGCTGAGACGCAGCCAGATGATGGACCCCAAGAAGCGGCCGGAGCGTGGGCATTGTTCCAGCGCATGCACGCGGCGGACCAGAGGAGCTACGGCGAGCTGTTCAACAGCTTCCGAGATCTGGAGCCCGACTACATGGAGCACTACACCACAACGCTTGGGCGCCGCGGGTGGCTCGTCGGGCCGGTCGCGCTTGCCAGCAAGGACGCAGCAACGAGGGGCGCCAGCAACGGGCGCTCGCCCGAAGCGGACGGCTGCCTGCAGTGGCTCGACACCAAACCGGAGGGCTCGGTGGTGTACGTGTCCTTCGGCACGCTGGCCCATTTCTCGCCGCCCGAGCTGCGCGAGCTCGCACGCGGCCTCGACATGTCCGGTAAGAATTTCGTCTGGGTCATCGGCGGCGGCGCGGACACTGAGGATTCAGAATGGATGCCTGACGGGTTCGCGGAGATGATGGCGTGCGGCGAGCGCGGCTTCATCATCCGGGGATGGGCGCCGCAGACGCTCATCCTAGCTCACCCGGCAGTGGGCGGGTTCGTGACGCACTGCGGGTGGAACTCGACGTTGGAGGCTGTGAGCGCCGGCGTGCCTATGGTGACGTGGCCGCGCTACGCTGACCAGTTCTATAACGAGAAGCTGGTGGTGGAGCTGCTCAAGGTTGGTGTCGGCGTGGGGTCAATGGACTTCGCGTCGAAGCTGGAGACCCGGCGCGTGATCGGCGGCGAGGTGATCGCGCAGGCCATCGGGAGAGTGATGGGCGACGGGGAGGACGCGGAGGCAATACGGGCGAAAGCCAAAGAGCTCGGGGAGAAGGCCAGGCGCGCGGTTGAGAAAGGTGGGTCTTCTTACGATGATGTCCAAAGGTTAGTGGACGAGCTGATGGCTCGCAGGAGCTCTGTCAGTGTCTGATTGGGTTCATCATCGGTGGAAGTACGTTTGGAGTGTCCAATGATTCGGCCCAGTTTGGTTGGAAGGGTTGCCTTTCTTGTCGAAGGTGTCCCGGACCCGACCGCGTGTCGCCAAGTTTAAACCATGAATATCTGTCATCTAAACATTTCATATTATGCTTTGCTATTTGTCTTTGTATCAAAAGATATTAAAGTTTTGTGCTTGTCTAACTATAGAAATAATCGTAAATTGCAAATTTCTTTTGTGCCATCAACACATAAGATTGGGTTGGGTTTGCGGTTTTGTTTTGTCTAATGAGTATTTTATACTTAACCAAAAATAACAAATTATGCCTAACATAAATTGCAACGAATTAAATATAACGTTTCAGTATAAAATTAAAATCAAAAAAGAAATTTAAAAGTCAAACACGTCCCTCTTCTATACTAAAATTATACTAATATGATGCCCGCCGTAACACTACGGCAGCACATTAACAAGACAAATCAAGCTCCATCCAATCTTTGAATAACTGACGTTTTGAGCTTGCCCTAAATCAAAAATTTTAAACTTGGGAGTATAATTTAATTTGTATCCATTAAGTTTGGTATCGCTTATGGGAAATAAAATCAGGGATTTCTTTAGATGCAACTCCCGGGACTATAAATGCAAGAGACTTATAATTAGTTTAAATCAATCGAAAAATTAAGGGGTAACACCGACAACTCTCCAGCTCTCTCGCTCTTGCTCTCCCTAACCCTAACCTCCACGCGCGCCGCCATCACCATCGCCGCCGCTGCTTCGCGCCGCGCGCCGGCGCGCCCATCGCCCATTGCCGGCACCGCCATCGCCGCCCCTCCCCAACGCGGTTGTGACAAATTGGTATCCGGAGACCGGGACCATTCCCACCACCTATGGCTTACGAGATCCGAGTTCTTCATGGCCACTCCGCAACCGTCCTACCAGGAGATGGTCATGGAGGCCATCTACGCGCTTGGATCCGAGAATGCCGCCGACAACGCTGCGATCTCCAACCACATCAAGGTGAAGTACGACCATCCTTGTAGGCCACCTCACCTACATGAAGGCCACCGGCATGCTGGACGACCTCCTCGACGTTGTCCCTATCACGGGCACCACCGACGACAACGGTTGTGCCCCGAACGCCGTCGACGTCGTCTCTGTCTTGTTCACCGACGCTGCAAGCAACAAGAACACCTACCCCAAGGACGCCCCCCGCTATCGCAGCTCAGATCAGATCAAATCAGGAGGCCACCACTGTTGGTAATTCTTAGCGTAAGCCGATAATTCCGCAAGCGCACGAAATACCGTTGTAGCTTTCACCCGGAGTATTCAGGGTATCGATTTCCACGGGGAACGAGAAGTGATCTAGAGAAGAATCAAGATCGTCCAAGAGGCAAGGTAGAAGAGTATTTTTGTAGGTTGAGAAGGGTTTTCTAAGGTACTTCCGAGATCACTAGAAAACCTAGGTTTAGGCTTACTGTACTTGCTTACTTCGGAGCAACGACCTTTCCGATTCTCAAAAAGACTGGGAAAAGGTAATCGGGGAGAGCCACCTAAAGCTCTACGAAAACACCAACCTAGCACGTGGTGGAATACAAAGGCCTAGTCGGAGCTGTCACCCCCGGGGCTACCACAACTTATCCGTAAGGTTGGGCGCAAACTCAGGTAACCGGTAGTCTAGACACCACGTCTACACTAGAACCTTCGGTCGAACAGAGATCCCGCAAACAAGTAAGTGAACGCTAAACTTTAGTTAAATAGATAACTCAAAAATTACGAAGAAATACCGCGGATCTTACTCATGAAGTAGTCGTCTCCGTAGAGGTACAAGTTGAGAAGAACTCAATGAACTCGGCTTCTCCTCCGCTCTTCCCTCTCCTCTCTTCCTCTTTTCTAATAGATACAACTAGGTGGAGAGCACCTAGAGGGACACTACAACAATGTATATGATATGAAGATGAAGTTTTATTGTGTAGAATGTGTTTACAAGAGAAAGAATGGCCTCTATATATAGGAGAGAGGGGGGAGAGGCTATCCCTATACATGGCAACTTTTCCTACCGCCTCCCAGGCCATGCAACCGACCTGGGGAGGTCGGCATCTAAGTTTCCTAATGAGCTGTGGTGAAAACCGGCGAAGAACCGGTCAGATAGGCGGTGAACCGTCCCTAAACCGGTGGAATATTGCGCTGTTTGCATTTCTGGAAAGATATCAGGGCTCCTGCGCAGTTGAACCGGCCGGTTCAAGTGGTCTACGCACGCCTTGACCAAGCAAACCGCCAACCGCCTTTGGGAGCCATCCAGGTGCCGCCACGTGCCCCCGCGGGCCGGTCGGCGCGTCCGCCCGCGCTCATCGGTGCGCGCCGCACGCCGGCTGCCGCGTGGCGCTTCCCCGTTGGCTTGTGGATTTGAATTTCAAACGCGCTGCGCGCGCAGCCGTGCGAGGCGGTTCCACCGTTGCGGGCCCCGCCTGCCAGCTGTTGTTGCCGCCTGGCGCACACGGGCGGGTGCTGCTGCCTGCGGTGGGAGTTTTGCCGCCACGTGGTGAACTCTGACTCGCCCCCATGGTACTGTTGACGTGGGTCCCGACATGTGGGACCCGCAGTCATGCTTTATTTTGTTTTGTTAATATCTTTTTACTCCAAGTCCAATCATAGCAAATGATATGTCTATTTTGATCAGCACGACGAGCTCTTCACAATGGTGTACTCCGTTTCACCGTTTGAGATACTTTATTATAATGATAAATCAAGATTTCCTACAAAATAGTTGGAGAGACACCAAAACTTCGTGGAACTCGTTATATAAATAATATTTTGTTATGATATGCCATGGAATTTTGTCATTATAAATGCATATTGACGGTTCCAAAACATGCATTAAGGACCGTCAACAAGCTCCCCACACTTGGATCTTTGCTCGTCTCGAGGAAAGGATAAAGATAAAGTAAACATAAACATAGCAATTCAAGATATGATCCCAACATAAAAATCATCCCAAAACATACCTCATACCCGCGGGATATGTGGAGTGTCTAACATATATTCTTGAGCGGTTGAGAAATGGAACGGCTCTAAAGCAAAGTCATCTCATCCCAGTTTCACATCTAAGTAACTTGGAGGTTTTTGTAATATTTTGAAAATAAGGCATAGTTCACAAGTACTCCTCAAATGGTACTCTCAAATCACTCAATGTGTATATTTTCCTCACCAAGGCATCTTTTTTAGCATTGCCTTCTTTTTTCTTCCTACCTCTAAAAGGCTTATGTGGAGCTTAGGTAGGGAGAACATTTGTGGGCATACTTGCAATGCATATTTTCTTTGGGTCAAACAATGGATCCATGGAGAAAAATGTCATACAATCAAATCAAGGTGTGCAAGTGTGTGGATATATGGTGGATATATAAAGTGGCTAACCTATTTCTACTATGCTCCTTGAAACATCTCTCTCTTTATTGAGACTTTGAAAAAAATATTTGTGAGAGCATGGGCTATCTTTTATTCTCATCTTTTCTTTCTTTCTTTTTTTTTTTTTTCTTTTCACTTTTCTCTTTTCTCTTTTTTTTTTTCTTGATAGCCACATTCTCTTTTCCTTTTTTTTTTCAAAGTTTTGAGAGAGAGAGATATGATAAGTATTTGGAGCATTTATTTTGAAAGAACCTAACAAAGATATTTTTGTTCACTCCAGGTGTAGGAGTAGAACATTTTTTTCCGATGGACCTAAATGGAAGGCATGTTTTGCGCCTACTCCTCAGTGTAGGAGTAGTGCATTTATTTGGTGGCGTGTACGTGATCTTGATTCAAGAGCATGATAAAATTCTCAACACGGGTCAACAAAGTTTTGTGAGCTCAATGCAATAACAAGTAGCATATGTAGAAGGTTTTGAGAATGTATCATGATATTTGGCCTTGGTAGGAATTTCTCACCATTGAGGAGTAAGTGAAGCTATGAATTTTAGCATTTGATCGAAAAGAAATTTTCCAAGTACTTTGAATAGAAAAGGTTGGATTTCCATGCCCGTGCCATATCACATTTCACAACAACCTAGGCAATATGTTTTTCCTATATATATTTTTCCCACAAGCATTAAGGATATGTAAGGAACAAAACTTATGTAGGCCATACTCAAAGAGTTATATTTATTTTTACTTTCAAAATTCAAATCTAAGTGTGGACTTGGTTCTTTTTAAATTTGCAAGAAGTGTAGAACCAAGAGCATGCATATGAACAGTGGGAAGGAAGTGATCAAACCGAAGTTGTGTACATGTTCCTCCACCAGTTCATGATGTGGCTTGGTGCTTTTTTTTTTTTTCGATAACGTTCACTCTTCATTCCTCTAGATGTTAGTGATATAGAATACTCGAAGGGGCATCAATTTTTTTTTTTTTGGATAACAGTTGTATGTTTTTTTTTTAGAGAGAGAGGTCAGATCTTTATTCCAAAACAAGAACAAGATAGAACAAGTTTATTATGCAAAGCAATTTTTTTATCAAACATGTTCATCCAACTTTCATTAAAGCTCAAGCAAGACCAAGATAAAGTTTGCAACATAAACATAGTCTTCATTTATCTCTACAAAAGATTACCTCTCGTTGTTTATGAAAATTACTCTAAGTTCATTAACCAAGATTCAACACCATGTCAAATTTTGATCAAAGAGGGTCATTTTTAACCTAAGCACCATGCTTAATTTAAAGACCTATGAGTGTTTCTCGAGAAAACACTCAAACCATAGCATTATGACATGAACAAAGGAAGCATGAATTGAATGGTTATGTTCATGGAGACAAAAATGAGCAAAAGTGTCGATGAACATTTATTACCTTTGCATACCTGAGTGTACTTTACCGGCAGCATGAGGATGGAGTTTTTGAAGTTGCTGCAATGGTTGGGTTGTTGCACATGATCCAACTCAGGCAACCATCAATGCTTTGAGCCACACACATGTATGGTGTGTATAGTTCATAAGCTTTGATGATAGCAAAGGTCTAAAGAAGCATCCTCCTCTCTCTTCTTTTATTTTTTTTAATTTCTTTTCATTTTCTTCACTTTTTTTTCTTTTTTCTTCTTTTTTTTAGCAAGGCTAGGCTAACATCATCTTTTATTCTCTCTTTTTCATTTTTTTATGACCCCATGGTGTGTGTGTAGAATTTGGATTTACACCTTCCTCCCCCACACTTGAACTTTTGTATAAAAGTCAAGTGTGTAAGGTCAGGGCCTCCCTTTGAGTGTGTTCCATCACCCATGAGCATCAAAGTATGTAGTTGATGTAGCCTCATGTTCTCATGCATCGTATGCTTCTTCGTTCTTCTTTGTCTCCACCTGAAATGGTTAGCAACAAGAATACCTGAAGGTGCATACTAGCTTGATAACTTATTCTTGCTTTTATTAATAAGAAAGGTTCTCTTTTTTTTTGTAAAGAACAACTTTATTGGAAGAGCGGGTTATCTCCCGAAAGTGCTTTGTTTAAAGACGAAAGCTCGTCTTTGGGAAACATTTGAATTTGAAACCAGTGTTGGTGAAGTGGTTTCCCCTCCAACACCAACCTTTACGCGTCGATCTGAGAAACTCATGCCAAGATACCACGAAATTTGCAAAATTTATGATAGACAAAAACATCTACAACAACCCTTTCAAAGATCTTATGAACAGAGAGCGAGTATGGGTTGTAGATCATGGTAAAGATGGCTGAGTTATGGATCGACTTAGGAGATTTTTCATATGAGCATGGAATAGATGGTACATTTAGAATGTAACTTCCATGTTCATCAATGAAATCTCATGGGGGAGCACTTTGTTTCTCATGATAGATCAAGTCATTCGCAAAATATGGTTCAAACATTATTATTGCGGAGACTGTCTCATGCTCTCCCAGATATGAGTAGTGAATTTTGATGAGACATCATGTGTGGGCATAGAGGGAGAGGGTATAGAAATATCTTCTACATGAATTGGTTCACCCTCTATGTGTTGTGAGTGTTCTTGATGTCTCATCAAGGAGTTCGAGGTATCTGATGATTCTGATCTGGGAATTTCTAAAACATTCCCAAAATCATCATCATCGAGAAAAAGGTCATCCTCGAATCCAAAGGGACATGCATAAGGATGGGATTCATCATCCCAAGAATTGTGATTGCATGTACCCTTAACGGGAGGTTCCTCAACAACCGAATTATGAAAAGAATTTGAAGAAACTTCAAATTCGGTTGTAGGTGCCTCCTCTCGTTGGTCGGGGCTTGACTCTACTATTTCTACGGGAAACTCGTCATATATGCCAGTGTATGGGGTGTTCTCTAGGATTTTCTCTAGAATGGCTTTCCCCTCACTAATGGATTTATGCAAGAACGAGCCTCCCGAAGATAGGTCAATTTGGAGAGCATCTTCCTTGCTAAGACCAAGATAGAAGTGGCAAAGAATGACTTGGTCGGGCAAAGAGAGGTCTGGGCTTGTATTTAAAAGACTTAAGAACCTGGCCCAGGATGCTCCTAGAGTCTCCTTCTCTTTCTGCTGAAATTTGAGAATTTCTATACGAAGGGCGACGACTCTAGAATTAGGGAAGAAAGAAAGACAAAATTTGTCTCGAAGTTCAACCCAGTTTCTGTGAACACCTCCAACGGTATGAGCATACCATTGTTTCGCTCTACCTAAAAGGGAGAACGGAAACAGTTTCCACTTAATGGTCTCTTGTGTCATGCCAGGTAAAACGAGGCAAGAACACAAGTGCTCAAACTCCCGAAGGTGGCTATATGGATTTTCGTCGTCTCGCCCAGAGAAGGGTAGCGCCCGAACCATGGCTATGAACGCGGGGCGAATTTCATAGCCATTTGTGAGGATGGGGTGTGATGATGGTAGAGGCTCCAAGGAATCGCCCTTTGGAACCGAAAATTTATAGATAGGAATTGAGTCCAAGTGGTATGGATGGTGGTGACGGTGGGGTGCATAAAAATGGTGATAAAATAAAAAGGATACACGGACGACTTGGTTCGATCCTAGAACTTTAAAGCTTGTTGGTAATTCTTAGCGTAAGCGCATTGTGTGGGGACCAAAATATTGGGCCCCGAGACATTCTCCAAACTGTGAGAATCTACCGGCCCGCCAAGGCTTGTTGGTATCATCTTAGCGTGACGGACGATGGAATTCCAAAGAGCCACGTTTACATGGAATACACGTGTAGAGTCACCGCGACGAAAGAGTATTCGCTCACGGAGGACAAGGTCGGGGACCTTTCAAGGCGACAAACCATTTCCACGTCGGGGCCCAAACCACGACTCGACCACGCATCTCCGTTTCATGATCTAGAGAAGAATCAAGCTCACCACCCTCGGGCACAAAACTCCCAACGAGGGAGACCAGCTCTCCATCCTCGGGTAGAAGAGCCCGTCTTTTGGAGGTTGAGAAGGGTTCATCGACGCCCAAATAATCGCCAATCGTCTCCCCAATCCGACCGATGGGACGCAACATATTCGCCACGCACGGAAACCGATGACATGCATTTCTAAGGTACTTCCGAGATCACTAGAAAACCTAGGTTTAGACATCAAGCGGCCGACCCTCGGCGGCGCACATGCAACGTGCGGCCTCGGGAATTAGCCACCTAGGTGTCCCGTAAACATTATCTCTCTCCTTCTCCTATAAAGGGGGGAAATGCCTCATTAGAGAGGGAAAAGGTCAATCCGGGAACGGAGGCCGCACACCACCACCACCATAACCACGATCGTGGGGCTTGAAAACACCAACCTTGAGCGCGAGGTAACACGAGCGGGACACACGTGGAGGGGAATACTGAACCGGGATAAACCGCCGCGTCCCGTGTCCATCTTGCGCCACGCCATCGAGGGAGGGGGCACATGGCTTATAAATTCTTTATTGCCGGCACCCGAGGCACCCACCGGCTACCACAACGACACGGATAATCCAGCGCATGGAATACCGGTTGAGGTATCGATTTCCACGCGAGAAGTGATCTAGAGAAGAATCAAGATCGCCCAAGAGGCAAGGTAGAGGAGTATTTTTGTAGGTTGAGAAGGGTTTTCTAAGGTACTTCCGAGATCACTAGAAAACCTAGGTTTCTAGTCACAATTTATAACTAGAACCTTCCGATTCGAAAAAGACGGGAAAAGGTCCCGAAAAACACCAACCTAGTGGTGGAATACGCTAAACTAACGACATATTTTTAGTTATAAAGGGAATAGATAACTTGTAGTGTTCGAAATGTATTTTGTTGTATTTATAATAAAACAGGTGGAAATACCATGGATTCTCAAGGATATCAAGCCCGGGATGGAAATGGTCGTCTCGAGTCAAGCCCATGGTACAAGCCAAGGTACAAGTTGAGAAGAACGATGGGGGCGATGAACGCCATTAGTGTGCTCAAACGGTTCGGCGGTGGTGGAGAGCCTGGTTCTTTCCCTCTCGGTTAGAGGGTAGTTTCTTTTTTCTCTTGTGTATAAATCTTTTCCACACACCTAATAGATACTACCACCACTTGGCTAGAATTGGAGTAGAAGAGCTACAAAAGGAGACTTGTAATCTTGGAGCAAAGTGAGCTTTGGTAATATATATCTTCCATGGATCTTTCTCCATTGTGCAAGTTCTATTTCAATGTATCTAACTTATGAATGAAGATGAATCATATTTAACATGATTATAGATGGGATAATGTCGTTCTTTCGGGGTTTGCTCTTGTCTTAGTCCGTCCAAGGGTGTGGGGATCTGGGGGACAAGAATGGCGGGCTACGACACCTTCGAATATGAGAGCATGCCAGTGAGGGTAGGCGGAGAGGGTTGTGAGAGGCCCCTTGTAATCCCTCCACCTCGCATGTGATGTAGGACATAAATGCTTTCCATTCCGGATGGTACCGGAAGTCTCCTGTTATCCTAGACATAACCATGCTCATATCATGTTAGCATATGATCCTAACTATTCATTGTAAGACCATGACTAGAATACATTAGATTACTCCATAGGACATTCGTTTATTCTTTATGTTTTCTTTATCCTTTACCCGGTGGATTCCAATGTGTGTGTCACACTATCTATAAACCATATTGCTTACCCGATATGAGCGAGTTGGTCTTTGCGTGCACACAT
The DNA here is from genome assembly GCA_015847255.1 of Hyparrhenia diplandra. Classification (NCBI taxonomy): domain Eukaryota; kingdom Viridiplantae; phylum Streptophyta; class Magnoliopsida; order Poales; family Poaceae; genus Hyparrhenia; species Hyparrhenia diplandra. The sequence continues at coordinate 280,902 of JADLZK010007858.1, forward strand.
TTCATCATTCGGATGCCATGCTACTTCTTATACAACATGCCTTCCTTTAGGAAAATATAAATAACGATACCCCGAATACTTAGGGTGAAATGCTACAATGATAGATCCGCGGCGCTTGCGGATAAAATATCAACTATGGCAAGATCTATCACCGTTGATTGAAAGTGCGTTATCACCGCACACGGTGGTCCCACTTAGTGATATCGACGCTTCGTCTCCTAAGCGTAGTCATCAGGGTTGGGTTCTAAAACCTGATTCTAATGATTGCGCTAAGAAACGTCAACAGCTGTCACCCCCGGGGCTACCACAACTATCCGTAAGGTTGGGCGCAAAAGATAGTCTAGACACCACGTCTACACTAACGATTACGATTCTAGTCACAATTTATAACTAGAACCTTCGGTCGAACGGAGATCCCGCAAACAAGTAAGTGAACGCTAAACTTTAGTTAAGTAGATAACTCAGAAATTACGAAGAAATACCATGGATCTTACTCACGAAGTAGTCGTCTCCGTAGAGGTACAAGTTGAGAAGAACTCGATGAACTCGGCTTCTCCTCCGCTCTTCCCTCTCCTCTCTTCCTCTTTTCTAATAGATACAACTAGGTGGAGAGCACCTAGAGGGACACTACAACAATGTATATGATTTGAAGATGAAGCTTTATTGTGTAGAATGTGTTTACAAGAGAAAGAATGGCCTCTATATATAGGAGAGAGGGGGGAGAGGCTATCCCTATACATGGCAACTTTTCCTACCGCCTCCCAGGCCATGCAACCGACCTGGGGAGGTCGGCATCTAAGTTTCCTAATGAGCTGTGGCGAAAACCGGCAAAGAACCGGTCAGATAGGCGGTGAACCGTCCCTAAACCGGTGGAATACTGCGCTGTTTGCATTTCTGGAAAGATATCAGGGCGCCTGCGCAGTTGAACCGGCCGGTTCAAGTGATCTACGCGCGCCTGGACCAAGCAAACCGCCAACCGCCTTTGGGGAGCCATCCAGGTGCCGCCACGTGCCCCCGCGGGCCGGTTGGCGCGTCCGCCCGCGCGCATCGGCGTGCACCGCACGCCTGGCTCCCGCGTGGCGCTTCCCCCGTTGGCTGGTGGATTTGAATTTCAAACGCGCTGCGCGCGTAGCCGTGCGAGGCGGTTCCACCGTTGCGGGCCCCGCCTGTCAGCGGCTGTTGCCGCCTGGCGCACGTGGGCGGGTGCTGCTGCCTGCGGTGGGAGTTTTGCCGCCACGTGGCGAACTCTGACTCGCCCCCATGGTACTGTTGACGTGGGTCCTGACATGTGGGACCCGCAGTCATGCTTTATTTTGTTTTGTCAATATCTTTTTACTCCGAAGTCCAATCATAGCAAATGATATGTCTATTTTGATCAGCGCGATGAGCTCTTCACAATGGTGTACTCCGTTTCACCGTTTGAGATACTTTATTATAATGATAAATTGAGATTTCCTGCAAAATAGCTGGAGACACCAAAACTCGTGGAACTCGTTATATAAATAATATTTTGTTATGATATGCCATGGAATTTTGTCATTATAAATGCATATTGACGGTTCTAAAACATGCATTAAGGACCGTCAACAACCACTGACATCCACCAACTGCTCGACGAAAAGCCTACCCAACTAGGCCAACATCGCGATCCCAGGAACGGTCCAAATAAGTTCCTACAACACCAGCAACGTCATCCCTAACATCAGGAACATCGGGAACAACAACGTCACTATGGGTAACACAACGACGTCAACCGACATCGACATCGACGTCGGTGACCCTGACATCCTTGACAACACCGACGCCATGAACAACAACGACATCAACACCCTCGCAAATCAGGACATCACATGCTCGACAGTCACCAGGAAAGTCCATCCCAACCAACATGGAGCTTTTATCTTTACCATCCAAGCTACAACGACGGCGCCCGATGTCGTCATCGCCAACCATGACGTCCTCAACGCTAACACCAACCGCGACACCTCTGAGGGCATCACCAATGACAACAACATCACCCCTATGGGCACCACCAAAGGAGAGGACAATGACGCCTACCCGGGCGCCACCGCTGACATGGTCGTCCACCCACCGAACCCCGACGACGAGATCAATCTGCTTCATCTGTTGGAAGTTCCTCGAACACCCAAGATGGCAGAGAATGTCGACAAGCAAGCTGTGGATCCTATCGCGGCTTTGACATCAACATGTGCATCGTCGGCAACCCCACTCTCGCCAGCCAACTTCTCGATGACACCACAAGGAAGCTCCAGCGTAGAAGGCGCCCCCATCATCACCACGACAACGGAACATCGGCCTTGACAAATACATAAGGTATGCCGCTATCCACTTGACAAGAGCGGCACTCCTCTTTCTCTAGTTCCTCTACATTACTAGAAAGGCACCACTAGAGGACAGGGACACACTACGACGGTGTTTCACGCACAATTTTGAGCTGCCCATCAACGTCGACTCCACCGGCAACCTGGTACCGCCTCGACAAGCCAATGCTCGATACAACTACATCCGCGACTTCGAGTTCACTAATGGACTCCATACTACACTACGGGAGGCACTACAGTGGAAGGTGACCCGCACGACGGACGAAGCGATTCAACTCGCTCATCTTCTCGACGTCCTTCCGCCCTATTTGTTGCACGCTTGGCAACGACAACTAGAACGCCTCGAGGGCCGAACCAGCTGGCTCCCTCGACTCTCGACAACATCGATGTTTAGTACGACTACGCTCTCAGGCTCACCAACAAACTTCATAATGAGCTTCGGGATGCAGTGCAACTGGAGGCGCCCAACACATTGACCTTGGTGATCCACCTCGCTCGACAGTTCAATGCCCCTGTCTCCTACTTGGTCTTCAAAATGAGCTTCGACTGATGAGCTCCACCAACAATGACATGAGGTACATGCCACACGCACTGGTTTTCTATCGCGCCTACCTCGTCGCTACCGCGGAGGCTCTCATCCTACCTCAACTCGCTACACCGACCGACCACAAGCTACACGGCATTGCCAGAACCATCAAGCTCCAGGCAGGAGCACCATCTTGGGCGCCACTCAAGGTGATGGGCGTTCACCCCCCGATGACCTCGCCATCCATGCCATGCTTCACGACAAGCACCTTACTGACGGAGGAGCGCCCACATAGCTTCTTGCTAATCTTCTTCCTCGACAACCACCGCTACTACACCACGACATTATCAAAGGTGCTACGAGATGTTCTCCAACCAGGTGGGATCCTTTTGCACACTCTTGTGGTTGGCTTTCACCCCTCGATGTACTCACCATCAATGCAAGCCTCTCCGGCGAGCATCTTTGAAAGGTCCCTGCTAGTGGTTTTTTGTAATTGAGTGACAACATTAGGTGGACTAATAATGTGTGATTGAGATAATACACAGGATATTAGTTCACATGTGATGATGCAATGAAGGAGCTTATTGCATATGAGACATGACATGGAGGCATGTGACCAAGGTGGAGAAGATCAAGATGAGGCTTGGCTTGATGGATCGGTTGCAAGTGTGAAGGCTAGTCTGTTGACACAAAAAGTGCCTCTTGTGCCGCACACACTGACAAGCCGGATTAGCTAGCTTTACTCGACCGCCCGAGTGTCTTGTGCCGCTGCGTGCCAGTCAATTTGACCTGTAAATTGACAAGGAGGTAAACGTGAGATCTGGAACGTGCCTGGTGTGACAAAGACAGTTCCGTATGTACGGCCCTAGAGCCAGTTGTAATGACATATAGCTATGGGAGCTATCTGTCGACGGGTTTATGAATGCATTCAGTAAGCAAAGATATGAAGAAATAATAGTTGCCGAATGAACATAAAGAAGACATGTTTGAACAAGTAAATCGATCATTAAGATGTGACATCATAGAGCTCATTGCATAGATCGAATCAGTTGACAACATGGTACATAAAGCAGGTAACTCATAAATATAAATCTAATCTAAATGACACATGCATAGGCTTCACCCAACTAGTCTGCCGCACGTCTAGTTTTCCTAAACCCGTCTAGCTTAAACCCTTGCAAGCTAATCCACCGCATGATACGACTTGCTACAGATCTAAACCACTTCCCACGACTAGATCAATCCACCGCATGATACAATCTAACCATGACAAGCTAAAAGCACGCATACATCTAAATAGATCTATAAATACTCATTACTCGTTGAAGCGTATATGCATAGACAAGTAAAGTACACATGCAAGCCTAATCTAAAGTAAAGACAGAGATCTATTCCTATTAGTCCGCCGCACGACTAACCACCCTAGACCCTTTTTGTCCTAACAGCAATCCATCGCATGATACACTGCAACAAGCTAATCCACCGTATGATACGGCTTGCCAGACTAGACTCTAACGATAGGTAAACTTAGACATGCAAGCTACAAGTAGATACATAACTGTATTCGGCAAGCTTGCCGAATCAGGGTCCATGAAGAAGGAACTGACACGCAAAACCTTAGCCTGCCGCACGACTCATGACTAAGCGTGTACGAACCCACAACATGTAACAACTTAAATTGATCTAAGCTCGGCTATGATAAGCAAATAGATCTAATGACATGATGAGATGAATATTGAAAGCATTGATGACAACTAGATCTAACAAAAGATAAAGCCGAGTCATACCAATCTAAATTGGGCAAAAGTGTGTGCAATCATAATAAAATCAAGTAAAAGCATGCACCACTTGGTAACTTAATGAATTCATTAGATTGCCAAATCTAATGAAGCCGATAACTAGCTCCAAGCTAGACCTTAGCCTGCCACACAACTCATGATCAACAAAGAACCCTCTTGCCCCTGATAGCTTAAATCCGCCTGACGATACTAAGCGTGAACAAGACTACTTGCAATAATCTAAATCCTCCTGACGATACTAGACATGGTGCAAGGTTGCCGGTACTTAAGGAGGTCGACGGGTCGATGGTTCCTCTCGCAGTAGATCGACGACACGACTTGGACTCGAAGGGTGGCGCGGAGCCGGGTTTGTTGTATTGATTTTGGTAGATTGTTTTACAGTTGCCACGGGTCTCATATTTATACCCTGGGCTTGACATGAGTCCTAACTGACTACGAATACAATAACGAAAATATCTAGCTAAGATACATTAATCTCCAAGTCTTCTCGGAGTCTTGAGGTCGCACGTGACATGAGCCCTTGTTCCGGGACATCTCGCCTTGAAGCCTTGCTGAATCACCACGTGCTCAAATCTTCTTCGGGCTCAGCCCTTTTAGCCGAACAGCAACAGCTTTCCCGAATGCCACAGTGCTGCCGATAGCGAGCTGCTAGCCGAATGGCTTCCTGCCGAACTGTCTGTATGCTGGCCCACCTGTTATCCGGCCTTTACCAAATTTTGGTGTAAACATAGTCAAGGCTTTGAAGTCATGGACCGTGAGGCGGTGAAACTTGAGCAAGACTTGGCACCGACGGACCGCCGCAACGGTGAAGAGCAAGTGAGGTCAAGATCGATGTACCCATGGAGTCATGTGATGATATGAAATAGACCATATCATTCTTGATCGTGTTGATGCATATGTTGCATTGGCACTTGAAGGAGATAGAGCAGAATGGAATTGCGCAAGGCAAAAGTAAAATCTATAGGGCATTTCATTTCGCCGGTCATAGGTGAGTAGAGAAGGTTATGACCGGGTTTAGGTTTGATAACCGTACTATGAAGAGGAAAAAACTTCAATCGTTTTACTCACCTAGTGCCACTAATTTAAGTTTTAAATTGCATTTGCATTTGGGGATTAGTGACATATTGAGATGGTGAGTTATCTCTCGGAGAACGCTTAAGAAATGCTATCTAAATATGCTCTTAAGGTTTGACATATTTCGGATTTGATAGCATGCGATTTGGATGAGATATCACATACTTTGGAATGAGTTCTTGTTGGAAATTTGGAAGAAAAAGGAGAAATAGAAGAAGAGAGCAAGTTGTTCAGTCTCCTATTTTTGGCAGAGTGCGGCAGGCGGAAGGCGGCAGGCGGCAGCTCGTGTTAACTCCGTGGGAGGGTGGCGCATGCAAACATGGGTTTGTGCTTCGTATGGTTCACGGGATTAGCAAGCAATGTGAGGCCCAGCTAGCATGCAAGTTGACCAAATAAATTATAGAATGTGCATGTTGTCTCGTGCGTGAGAATGAAAAAGAAAGGAACATGAGCTTCGTGGACGTTTCCTGCTCCTGCATGCAAGTTGACCAGAGCTCTGCCTTGCCTGGTGTGTGGGCCGGCTCTTCAAGATGTTCACGTGGACCAAGGGCTGCTGAGAGCTGGCTCGTGTAGGACTTTGAGGTTCAGTTGGGCTGATATGGTAGTAGTGGTCGAAGTGCATATATATGGAGCCCAATGCAAGCGACATTATGGATTCAAATTGCATTACGGTTCTTTTTTTCCTGTCAAGAAGATATATCGTATATTTGGAAATATGAATGAAATGGCAGGAGTGAAAACAACGAATCATTTGTACTGTTATACATATGCCTTGCGACTGTTATGCATGTTTGACATTGGTCCATCACTCCATTGACTAACTCATGAAAACCGAACGACGGCGGCATGCATTAAAAAAGAAGTGATATGCATGCATGTTCTCAAGTTTGAGTATATATATATATTCTTGTAGCGTAAAAACATCATTGCATTCGCATCGCACACAAACACAGTGATATGCATGCAGTATACTATATTAATTTATATATTGAGTTTCAGAACGGACAATGATTCAGTGGGTGATCAGCATCGACACACACAAGAGCAGAGATATGATCTAGCATGCTGCATCGATCTTATTGCATATGCTGGAGACATGACATCAGTTTGATCCGAAGTTGACGACGGAGCGGTAGGTGTTGCCGGGCTGCCATCCGGCGGGGATGACGTTGCTGGCGACGAGAGTCTTGCCGGTGCCGGAGGTGAGGCGGACGGACAGGGGGCCGCCTGCAGAGTGGAGCCGGAGTTGTAGCGCCACACCGCGCCCCACGAGCGCTCCATGGGCGCCCACGCCGCCGCGCCACTCTGCAGCTCCACGGCGCGCAGGTCCCCGTCCCCGGCCTCGTACTCGATCGCCATGGCCAGGTAGTTGGCGTTCGAGCCGGCGTCCACCCTGAAGGTGATGTCCACGCCGTTCCAGTTGCACGGCACCCTGCACGAATTCAACGACGCGCGGTCGATCGATCAGGTCAGGTGCATCGATCGTCAGCTGTGAGGAAGGCGGTGCAAGGCAAATTAATGTACTCACCGAATGTACTGGACTGGGAGGCGGCCGGCGTTTCGGAGCTGGTCGGCCTGGCCGGGTTTGGCCATGGCACCGAACGCCGTGCCGCTCAGGTCGAAGTGGACGGGCTCGGACTGGCACGCTCCGCCGGGGCACAGGTCAGTGAGGACCACTGTCACCGGGCTGCCGGAGCACGACGGGTGTCCGGTGCACTTCACCTGCAGAAGTTGTAGTCCAATCAAGGCGAAACCCCAACAATTAGTAACCTTTATTAGCTACCTCGATCTAGCACGTAGGGTTAACTTGCACTGCCGGCCGATCGATGAAAATAACCAGTGGTCTATTGATCTGTCGACGCGTACCTGGTAGCAGGTGCCGCAACCCTTGCCGCCCTGGTAGATAGAATCGCTGCCGGCGGTGATCATTGACGAGAACGGCGGCTGGTTGACGGCACCCTGGTACCCACACGCACCACCTATATACAAATAGTATATCATATGTCATATATCAAGGCATGCAGCATTTGCAATGAAAACGTACACATGCATTATATATGGCGTTGTATGAATGTGGTAATGCGCACATACGTACCGTCGGAACCACCGCCGTTGGGAGGGCCGTACCAGGTGGCGCCGGCGTCCGACCAGCCGCCGTCCATGGGCTCGACGGATGCGCCGCAGGGACGGAAGGCGAGAGCCGTGATGGCAATGAAGCAGGACAAGACTACGACCCCGATCTGCTGCTTGGGAGCCATGCCGGAAGCCGGGTTACGTTACACGACGAGCTTGCTAGAGCTGTTGGGTATGCGAGGTGGTGCGTGGTATGGCGTGTATTTATAGCCGGCCTCGGCCTGTACATCTTCCATGGCGCGCGGCAGAGAAATAAAGGACGTTGACGTTGCTTGAGTTTCCTTAATCACGGTTTCTAAGGAAGTCTTCCATACCTGATGATTAAATTGTCCTTTTCTTCTACTAGTATATGGATTTCCTTATGCGTCCATACTAAATCTATATCTATACTATAAAAGAGCGATGAAAATGAAATTCATTGTCACCTTAAAAACTCCCTACCCACATGAGACTGACAGGTGGACTAAGAAGAGAAGGACAACAGGAACATATGGAACATCCAAGTTTCACTCTCGCTTTCTGTTGCCGATCTCCCCCTCCGATATGTTTTTCTTACGCGCGTGAAAGCTTACCCGCGGCTGTACCCCTCTCTGCCCGCGTGTACCCACACCCAGCGACTCCTCCTCTTCTACGCTACCAATCTACAACGCACGGGACACGCAAACAATCGCGCCTCCCAAACGGCGCGAGCATCCCCGATCGATACGGCCGCTAGGAGAGATTGCGCGGGCACGGCAATTCTGTTCAGCGCCGTACGGACGGGAAACCACCGCAGACCCACCCGTCCTCATCGCAACTTCTCGCGCAATGGAACATCGCCGGCGTCGCCATCGCCCGCACCGCCGCGCTAAGGCCATCGCTGCGAGAGTGCCTCCACGGGAAGCCGACGACCTGCTGCTCCTTCTCTTTCCCTCCCACAGGCTCCACAAAGTTGTTGTTCCTCTCCTCTTCGGGTACACGCCATATGCCAAATACCTCCACGCTGCCTCCATCGGAGGCGACTTGTGCTCCCTTGCCGGCCCCGACGAGAAGGTCACGTCTCCGCTAAGAGGTTCCAGCGTCCCTCAGGTCTGCTATCCATCCACTTACAGTTTTGATCTGTTAATCTCCACGCAAGGGCAATTGTTTGTAGAGTTGATTTTGAATCTCCAATGGTGATGACGATTGATCCAACATCTAACTCGATGATCTTGGTGATCTCTCCTGAGACCCTACTCTTGATTTGATCTCCGAAGCAACACCCTGACGCGACCTGACTATCGCAGGGCGCTACCTATCACGGTCTCTCCTGGTGACACGGCCAAAGCAGGCACCGACGCAGGAATTCGAACCTTGGCGCGCCGGCGGAGGCCGCACGCTAGGCCAGGTCGCGCCAGCGCAGCAGCAGATCCCGTCGTGGAGATGAAAGTGGAGGAACGGTTCTGCTCATCCCCGTATACATGGCATGGATTGATGGAGGAACGGTTCTGCTCATCCCCGTATACAAGGCATGCATTGATTGACTTCCTTTTAAATGCATGTATATGCTACGTACGGATCTTGCTTGTTGCATGAATGGAAATTCCATTCTTTCTTTTATACACTGCCACTTTGATCCGTAATTGTTTGCCATGAGTTAGTTTCCTAAGTGCGCGTACTAGATTAGATTGCTTTTGACAGTTTCTGTGAGTTAATTGTTATGGTTACTAGATGATCAGGGTACAAGGTAATCGGCAATTCTTGTATTAATTCATGCATAAATCAATTGGTGTACAGATCCATGCAGCGGCGCTGATGATAGACCTTGTCGCTCATCTCTCCTTGTGAAGCGGCGGTGAAACGGCACCAGCAACCACCGCCAGACGACGTCCAACGGACGGCCGACCGGTCGCACACGTGACCCGTCCGGCCCATCGCAGTTCATCGTTTGCCGCGAACTCTCCCGGCGCCGCCGCCGGTCTGCCAACGTTGTGAACAGCAGCGCCTTACACGGCAACGATGAGGTCCTAGCGGTGGAGACGAACTCCGGCGAATGCACCATTGACGAAGCGGCCTGCAGGGGATCGAGGATGATGTCGCGTTGGCGAACAGGGACGTTCGCAGCTAACCGGTGCATGCTCGACGTCGGGTTTCCTTTCATTGTCTTTCACACGTGTTTACTGTTACGATTAAAGATGAACAGTATAAGCTAACAGAACATGTGCAATCATGTACTAATCCATGCAGGATCTTGTGAAATTCGGTGGAAAAAATAGATCTAAATAATTTAACATTAATATTGTTACACTGATAGCTTTATTTTCTGCCTGTGAAAAATATGGTTGCATTTGTTACTCTAACCAAAATTTCTTCAATTTTAGTGATTTATGATCAATTGTGCGACAGCGAAGGGCCAGGTCAACGTGCTTCTTAACCTCGCTGTGTGACGAAGGTATGCAACCAAAATCCTGTTTTGTAGTTCAAATAATCTTGTGATGGTTGTCAATTGTTTTTTTGTTCGTCGTTGACCCTACCATTAGGCGTGGGTTATGAATTTCGTGAATCCAGTTAGCAGTCTGTTTAACAGATTTGAACATTGGGCCTACCAAATGCAACTTTGCTTTGATCGAGCACTGTCACCTATGGAATTTTGGTGGTTTTAGCTGAATACTCGGTGTTTAAATTTTCTAGACGTTTATAGTTTCCTCTTGCCTCGGATATTAATTGTTTTTCACCCTACTTGCTGACCATTGGTATCCCTAAAAACATCTAGACACAAATACAGTAGGCTTTTGTTTCGTGTTTACTTCTGTAACTAACTCACTTTAGTGATTTTGATATATTGTTCCATCAAGTACAGATGCTTGTTAAATCAAAGAATAATTTTAAATGGACTGAATTTTTCAGGGTTCAGGAATCAGGACCATGCTGATGAGAAAGTAACATCAACTCATATTTTGTTAGCAGCTCTTGTCAATCTTGGCTCTGATAAAAACTTGAAAGTAAAATATGCCAATGTATATCCATTTGGAGCTCTCCACATCATAAAGCTGGTAACTGACGTTGTTTGGCATTACAGGCTAGCAAGGTGATATCATTGGATTAAATAGTTATTTCTGAATGGTTACCATTTGGTCTTATCTGAACAGTATGTATTGTTCAGTTAAGATGACATGTATGACTCGAAATGTGCTATGCTAAGTTTTGATTTCCTTGCAGCAGAAAATCTATCAAAATTATTTGGAGTTTGTAATTCCTATTTGGAGTGTTCTAATTTCCTTAGTAGCCAATAATGTAGAATGGATTATTCTTGTGTTATGTGTGTTGCCCTACATTTTTCGTGATCGAAGGCTTCTTTGGGAAGGTGATCCTACAGTTACAGTTGGTTGTCATATTTCAAAGATTATTCCAGCCCAATTGGTATGTATTCTTTTTCATGCTTCTTTTATATTAGATTTACAGTCAAAAACCATATTATTCTTCGTCATTTTCTGTTTTAATTTAAAATGCCTACATGTGGTTGTCAAATCTAACACAAGGTCAACATCTGAAAGAAAGTTTAGCCATGAATTTGATGGTAGAAATGATAATTATGAAACTATTGTAATAGGATGTCACCTGTCCTAGGCTTTCTATCTATAAACACGTGCGTGGCGCACGTGCATTGCCACTAGTATTTCTAACTAGCTAGTCCATCCTCTTGCATTGATTAATTAGTTTTCTTGCAAAAATGCCAGATGGATTTTATTCCTGCTAACTTTTTCAAGCCATGATGCAGAAAACCTTGCAGTTGAAGTCATCCTACAATTGTTCATTACCATCGTACGTGTGGTGCAGTGCCACTACCACATATGCAGTATGTGGTACCTCCTCGTCTCACCTTCGTTCTAATCCAATCCAGTGCAACCAACTAGCTAGGTAGCAAGCTAAATTCATGCATGCTTGTAACGGCCATCTTGTATCGTATTGTATTTGTAGCTGCAGAGGGATACGACGACGCCGATCCATCGATTGGATCGGAAAAGCAAGCAATATTTTAGAGGGCGTACATGAACGAGATTGGCAATGCATGCATATATCCTCTGTGTATGCCGGTATATATAAACACATCTCTGTCTAAATAAAAAGGAGATCGACCATGCATATGTGTGGTGCCTCCATGTGACCGTGTGGCGTGTGTGTGCAAGAATGCTGCAGCCTGCAGCAAGCATATGGTGGCCGTTACGTTTCCACCCCGGAACCCTGATCCACAACAGAAAAACAACCTCGCGCCTCAAACTGGAATAGAGAGACAGATCAGTGCTGCTGCAGCTGCAGGGATCAAAAGCTGGAAGAAGCATCTCTGATCGAGTTCTTCTCACTTTGTCCGCTAGCGCAACAGAAGACACCAGTTGTGATGATTGCAGCATTAGGGCACAGTAACACGGCGAGTTGGGGTCAAATAAAAACATTAAACACGGCTAGTTGCAGACTCCCTCGATCCAAGTAATTATATGATCTGTGTTGACCAAGTTTGCTCAAGTATATAACAAAGTTTATAGTAAATATTTATAGTAAACATTAAACACGGAGATGCTAATAATATTTATCATGAATGCTATAATATCTTATATGATATAGCTCAAAGTGCAAAATGTTTAACTTTTAGAAAAACAAGAAATGCATTCTTTTGTGGACAGAAGGAGTAAATTTTGTGTCATCTTCATGTTCACTTTCATAACTAAGTGAACTCATATTTAAGTTTCATCAAGTTTATTATAAAGAAAACAACCGCTACGACACCAGATCTAACAACCATAAAATGGAAATATTAATCTATTATTTCTATAACATTGCTAAAAGGAGTCTTCATGTTCGTTGTGAGGATCTAGAGATTAGATGTTGTTGCAATTAAGATGATCTAAATCGAATAAATCAAATCAAAGAGTCTATAACTAATACAACTAATAAATAATAAATTTAGAATAATAGCAATTTGATTTCCGTATGAGTTTAAAAAGAAAAATACCTAAATAAAAGACCATGTAATAAACACAATTAGTAAATGTAACATTTGAACAAAAGACTATAAAAAAACTAATACTTTGATCTCCAAATGAATTGGGAATAAAAATAAAAATATCTAAATTAATAGTCAAGTATGAATTATAATTAGAAAATATCTGAATTGAACATTGTTTTTTAAAATACTATTTTGATTTCCATATGTTGAAAAACATAAATATATAAAGTCAATGTATTGCCATAAATAAATTTGAAGAAAAATTACTTTATTGACCCTTTAGGTCAATTATATGTAATGGCTTGGACCTATGAAAAGATATACTCCCTCAGTTCCAAATTATAAGTCCGTTTTGACTTTTTAGTTCTTCTACTTTGCTATGTATCTAGACATATTATTATATCTATATACATAGCAAAATGGATGTACTAAAAATATCAAATCGACTTGTAGTTTGAAACGGAGGGAGTACAAAACATAAATCCAAAACAAATTCAATTCTAATACATAAAAAAAGAAATGTGCTAGAGTTAGGGGAAAGTAGTGGCAGAGCTCCCCATCACACCATGTGGGGTGGCTGCCCAGCTACAGCCAGAGTAACCCTTCATGTACGGCATCCGCGTCCCGACACGTCAAGTAGAGGAGTAACAATGGCATGAGGAAAAATGATTCGAGGCAAGGAAAAATGGCAAATAAGCCCGCCCAAATGGGCCTAAGTGGAAGCCCCCAACCCATAATTCCCCAATCCAGGCGAGCCATTCTCATGTCTGTCGGTATCGCAGCCGAGCATTGCGCGGCCGCGGCCGAGAGGGGAGAGGCCGAGAGAGTGAGCTCTATCGTTCGTCGGCTCGCCTGCTCTGCCTCCTGCAGCCTGCCGGCGTGCTGACGCCCGCCCTACCTAAAATTTTGTTTGAGGTCCACCACTAGTGGAGAAACAACACAAGCCCACAGGCCAAGCCCACTACTAACAAGAAGATCTAGTGCAAGAGCATTTGGTAGTGGAGACCAGCCCTAAGCTATTGGAGATGCTCTCATAAAAAAGATACTCCCTCGACCCAAATTATAAGACATTCCAAGAACATTGAAGAGTCAAAGTATCTCAAGTTTGACCAAAATTGTAGAGATAATTGTAAAAAAAATTGACATCAAAACATATATACTGTGAAAATATAATTGATGGAGAATGTAATGATACTTAGAGCATCTCTAACAGTTTTTGGAAAATGGAGTTGGAATCCTTGATTTTTGGTAAAAACATTCAAAACACCTCTCCAGCGGTTTGGCAAATGACTTGACAAAAATGGCAACTTGGCAAAATATGTCAACTTGGCAAAAACTATCCCCACCACGCATATATGCGTGCCCAAAGGGCTCGTCAAATCGTCTCTCTGTTTGCATGTTGCGCATCGACCGTGAAAAATAAAGTCATCTCCATGCTTGCATGTTGTATATTTCCTTTTTATCTTATCAAATCCAAAATATCAAATTATTGAAGAAAAGCTGGTTTTTTTACTTGGTATATAGTTTTGAGAGTTGGCAAACCATACGATTTGTCAAATAAAGTTTGGTGAAGATGCTTTAGTTAGCCCACAAGGAGCAGCGACATCGAAGCCCTGTTGCTGGCTGCGCTCACTTGGGCCGCCTGTGCGTTGGGCCGCTGGCCTGCTGCTGTGCTGGCCGCCGCTAGCTGCTGCACAGTACGCAAGCCCAAGAGGAAGCACGAGGAGGCAAGTTCGATACTAGTCTGAAAAAGATACTGCGCCGGTGCCCGCGGTTCGTTCGTGAGACAGAGAAGACTTCGCTGCTGACTTCTCTCTGCCCGTTGGAGCGCGTGGATGGGCAGCCGACGGTTGGCCAGGTGCCGTTGGGTGCCCAGCAGTATATGGCCGAGCGGCTTCTCTGCCCTTGGGCGCATCCCCTGCTAAGCACTGTGAGCTCTCCCCTTTCTTCCTCCTAGAGAGCAAGAATTAAGGTTTCTCCTCTCCTCTTTCTCTCATGATTTGAGGTAAATTGATATGAGAGATTGAGTGCCCTTGGTGGGTGTGTATGAGAGGTTTAAGATCCACTAATTCCTCATTTCATTTCACTCAAGATTAGAGCTAATTTGAGAGGGGATTGAAAACCCAAGCGTCGGGGACCCAAATATTGGGCCCCGAGACATTCTCCAAACTATGAGAATCCGCCGGCCTGCCAAGGCCCAAGAAAAACCTAGCCCGCTATCATCCCGCGACGGAGGGGGCGGCCCGACGGACGATGGACGAGCCATTGGCCCGCGGCGCTCATATAACGACGAAATCGGCCCACGGACGGCCCACAAAGCGGCCCAAATGGAGTCACCACGGCGTAAAGAGCTCATCACGCTCACGAAGGACAAGGTCAAGGACCTCCGCCAAACAACGAACCATGACGTTCCACGTCGGCGGCGGCCAAACCATGGCTCGGACTCGACCACGCATCTCCGTTTCCCGAGGGTGGCCTAGCTCACCGGCCGGGAGAAATCTCGCCGTCAGGGTGGCCTAGCTCACCACCCTCGGGCGCAAAAACTCCGCCTCGCCCGAGGGAGACCAGCTCTCCATCCTCGGGTGAGGCGCCCAACTAGCCCGTCTAGGGTCGCCGACCCTCGGGCGTGGGAGGTTCCGTCGGAGGAAGGAAACCGCCGCATTCAATGCGGCCGCACGACGGCGCGGCGCCGGTGCCATCGATTACGCCCGATCAAATCAAACTGCGCGAATCGTCTCCCAATCCGGCGATGGGACGCAAAGCTGAACCCGGTGGCGTGTTACACCACCCGACACGGAAACCGAATGACCTTGTTCATTTCCCGAGCACCGTCAAAACGCCCACGTTGGGCGGACCCTCGGGCACTTGACACGCATAGCCCGGCAACCTCACGGGACCGGCCCTCGCCATGCGGTGTGAGGGACGCCTCACGGGACCCTCGGGGGCGCGCCGGGACGGCACGTCCACCATCGGATCGGGACGCGTGTCTTCGTCAAGCAACATCCAAGCCGGCCCACCCCTCGGCGGCAAGACATGCAACCGGTGTAGCCTCGGGAATTAGCCACCTAGGCGTCCACGTGTAAACATTATCTCTCTCCTTCTCCTATAAAAGGGAGTAATGCCTCATTAGAGGGGATTCGATTCGGATTCGTTTCGATTCGAGGCTTCGACTTCGAGCCCGCTCAACTCGGTTCATGCGGAGGAAAGCGCACACCACCACCACCATAACCACGATCGTGGGGCTTGAGACCAGCGTCTCTCCCCGCGACCGCTGTAACCCCTACTGCAGGCTCACCTTTGGCGCGAGGTAACCTGGAGCAGGACACACCCCCGCTTGGGCGTAGGGGCCCGTTGGCTGAACCCGGGATAAACCGGCTGCGTCCCGTGTCCATCTTGCGCTACGCCATCGAGGGGAGGAGGCACACGGCTTATAAATTCTTTGTGCCGGCACCGAGGCACCACCGTTCCTCGAAACGCCGGCGGTTGGCGCGCCCGGTAGGGGCGCCGTGTGCAATCTGCATCTCCATCAGCCCTCATGGCGTTTCCGCCTTCGTTTCCACCCCGCTCGCCGGAGCACGAGCTCCCGCGGAACACCTGCTTGTTCTTGGAGCGGCGGCATTTGTGGCGCTCGGCCACAACTACGAGATGATCCTTACGCCCGACGTACGGTAGAAGGGAGGGCAGCATCGCCACCGCGGCAAGCCCATCATCGGCCGCCGCACAAGACGGGCAAAGCGGACCCATCGGCCGCGCCAAAGGCGCGTCAAGCAACGGATTACGAATCCGTCGGCGTATCCCCGGCGCCGACTCGCGAAGGGCTCCCGGGAACCCTAGGCCCGGGAAATACCTTACCCGCCACCCGCTCGTGGTAGGGTACCCCGAAACCCTAATCGTCGGAAAACGCCTCCGCTCGGACATCACGGAGGAGTCCCGGTGAATCTTCGCCGGCGTGAAACCTCGGTCGAAGCCTTCACCGGGAGAGCGCGAGCGAGACCACCCGTCGTTCCACGGGGGCGTTATCCCATGGACATTCACTCGGAGGAGCGCATCCTCCACGGGATGCGGGGCGACCCCGTCATGCCACCCCCTCGGGTTCAATCGGGGCTGGTCCGGGAGCTGAGGGACTCGCTCTACCGTCAGGGAGAATCGAAACCTCCTCCGGGCGTTCGGCGCACCGTGCACCGGCGATGAAGACGAGTACTATGACCCCACGCGGGAATGCTTCAATGTCGAGGTCCCGCCACGGGATGGCGAGTTCAGCGGCGTCTCAGCGAAGCGGCGCGGGCGTACCGCCACGGCGAGCTCCAGCGCCGCCGGCGGCTACGCGGTCCATCCGGTAGCGGCGCCGGCACTGCCGGCCAAAAGCGCCCGGCTCACGAGATTTGCGAGGGGCGAATCCGGGCGGAATGCGCCCCGACTCCGGCGGCGGAGCAAAACATCCGGCGGGAGCGGGCTCGGCGCGGCGCCCCAGGGCACCTCAAGCTCACAATGGCGGCGGACGGCGGGCGGACCGGGAGTGCCTCCAATCCCCGGCATAGCGGCCCCGTTCAGCGAGCCGGCCTCAGCGTGGCGGCGGCCGCCATCTTTGGTGCGGGAAATGCCCGAGCCCTCCACTACCGGGGTAGGCGCATACGGGAAGGCCTCCGTCAACTCCTTGACAAGGCGGCGGTGCAACGCGGGCGAGAGAGTTCCGCTTCCGGGATCGGGCCGTGGCGTCACGGCGGCGAGAGGAATCGGGCGAAGTCGGCGGGGGCTCCGTCCACCGGATCGAGCCGAGCCCGGCAAGGCGATCCGGGAGCGCTGGGCGACAACCGTTGCAACCGCCCGGTGCGGGAGCGCATAGAAGACCCGCACCGCGACCGCAAGCGGCGCCCCGACCTCGGGGGACGAGATCGAGCGGCGGCGGGCTCGCCACGAAGGTGGCTCGCCTCGGGGGCGACAAGCGGGGCGAGGCGCCGGGCGGTCGAGAGGACCGAGGGTACTCCCACGATCCGCCGGGCCTCGGGCCTTCACCGGGGGACATCGGGAGGGCACCACTCCTGCGCGTTTCAGGCCCCGAGCCATCTCGAGAAGTACGGGAGAGACTCGTCCCGAGGTATGGGCTGGGCGACTATCGGGTGGCATGCCGGTTCGCGAGGGGGCACACGATGACAAAGTGATAATCAGAAATTTGCCCCTGTGCCTCTCAGTGCGCGAGCTTGGTACCGGAACACCTTCCACCCAACCTCATATCAAAGCGGGCGGACTTGGTGAGAACCTTCCGCGGTAACTTCGGGGCACATACCTACGCCGGGTAACTCGTGGGATCTCAGCGCCGACAAAAATCCGACGAATCCTGCGACTACATCCGGCGCTTCTCCAAGCGGACGGACCGAGCTCCCTAATGTGACGGATTCGGACGTCATCGGGGCCTTCTTGGCCGGCACCACTTGCCGAGACCTCGTGAAGAAGGTTTGGGGGGCGCCGGACTCCCACCGAGGCAACGAGGCGATGGACATCGCCACCAAGTTCGCCAACGGTGAGGAGGAATTTGTCGGGGCTCTGTTCAATCGGGGCTCGGCAAGGGAAAGCGCAAGGAAGAGGAGCCCGAGGGATCGCAACCTCGGGAGAGCAAGAAAGAAAAAGAAGAAAGATAAGAGCCGCAAGGGCAAGGGCCACGCCACCCAAGCGGACGATGAAGACATGGTGGCTGCGGTCGATCGCAAAGGGGCCCCGACCCCCGCCACAAGAAACCTTCGATGACATGCTCAAGAAGCCATGCGAACCATAGCTACCCGGTCAAGCATACCCTCGGGGAGTGCAAGAGAGTGCGCCAACATTTCGCCAAGCTCAAGGCCATCCCGAGGGTGAAGAGGGAAGAGGCTCGAGGGGTGGCGCCAAGGGCAACGAGGAGTTCGAAGGTGAATAAGCGCTTCATGATCTTCGGCGGCGGCACGGCAACATGTCCGTGCGGCGGCGCAAGAAGGAGCGTCGGGAGGTCTATGCCACGGGCCGGCAACCCGAAGGCTGCGCAAGTGGTCGGACCGAGGCCATCACCTTCGACCCGGTCGGATCACCCCCACATCCCGAACCCGGGGGGCTTATCCAGCGGTGGTGGATCCCATCATCGCCAACACTCGGCTCACCAAAGTCCTAATGGACGGAGGGGGCGACCTCAACCTCATCTACGAAGAAACCCTCGACCTCCTCGGGGTAGACAAGTCCAAGATCCGCCCTGGAGGGCCGGCATTCAATGGCGTCGTCCCCGGCAAGCAGCTAAAGCCCCTCGGGCAGATCGACTTACCGGTTTGCCGGTGACCCCTCGAACTTCAGGCAAGAGACTCTCACATTTGAGATCCTTGGGGTCAGCGGTACTTACCACGCACTCCTCGGGCGGCCCTGCTACGCCAAGTTCATGGCTGTCCCGAACTACACGTACCTCAAGCTCAAGATGCCGGGGGCGAAGGGTGTCATCACGACGGCCCCTCGCACCATCATGCATACGAGTGCGGCGTGGAAAGCGTGGAGTATGCCGAGGCACTCGCCATTGCCGAGGCACTCATCGCCGATGCAAAAGAAGCTTTGACGAAATCACGATCGAGCATGAGGCCAAGCGCCCGTATTTGGGAGCTTCGAGCCCTCCTCGGGCACCAAGAAGATCCCACTCGATCCCAAGAACCCGAAGGAGAAGGCTGGCGACCATCGGCTCGGACCTGGATCCGAAATAGGAAGCCGTGCTCGTCGACTTCCTCGCGCGAATGCCAAGGCGTTTGCGTGGGGACCCTCGGACATGCCGGGCATACCGAGGGGATGTCGCCCGAGCACTCCCTAGACATCCGGCCGGGCTCAAAGCCGGTCATGCAACGCTTGCGCCGTTTTGATGACGCCAAGCGGAAGATCATCGGCGAGGAGATCCACAAGCTCTTTGGAGGCCGGATTCATAAAAAAGTATTCCACCCCGAGTGGTTAGCTAATCTGTATTAGTAGAGAAAAAGAATGGGAAATGGCGGATGTGTGTGGACTACACTAGTCTCAACAAAGCATGTCCGAAAGTTCCCTTTCCTTTGCCTCGAATCGACCAAATTGTCGACTCCACTGCGGGATGTGAAAGCGTTGTCCTTTCTTGGCCAGCGTATTCCGGTTATCACGGATCAAAATGAAAGAGTCCGACCAGCTCGCGACCTCGTTCATAACACCCTTCGGGATGTATTGCTACCTCACCATGCCCCTCGGCCGAGGATTTGGGGCAACATACCGGCGGTGCATGCAAATCATCTTCGGGGAACTCATTGGAAGGATCGTGGAGGCCTACGTCGGCGACATAGTGGTCAAATCCAAGAAAAGCGTCGGACCTCGTGGGCGACCTCGGGGAAACCTTCGAGTGCCTAAACAAGAAGGGAGTCAAGCTCAACCCAGAAAAATGCGTATTCGGGGTCCCCGAGGGATCTTTGTTGGGTTTTATCGTCTCTCAACGAGGCATCGAAGCAAACCCGACCAAGGTTGACTTAATCACCAAGATGGATCCGATCCAAGATCTCAAGGGAGTGAGAAGGTCATGGGGCTGCTGGCTTCATTAAGCGAGGTTCATCTCACGCCTCGGGGAGAAGGGCTTGCCCCTCTATAGGCTTTTGCGCAAGTCCGAACGCTTTGCCTGGACCCCCGAGGCCGAAGAAGCCCTCGGCAACCTCAAGAAGCTCCTAACAAACCCACCGGTCCTAGTACCGCCAAACCCAGGAGAAACCCTGCTCTTATACGTCCTTTGCCACTACCCGGGTGGTCGGTAGCGGTGGTCGTAGTGGAGCGTCGGGAAGAAGGGGCACACGTTGCCGGTACAACGCCCTGTTTACTTCATCGGTGAAGTGCTTTCCGACACCAAGGCGAGGTATTCGCGGATGCGAGAAGCTATTATGCGCCATCGTCGACACGAAGGAAACTTCGCCACTACTTCCTCGCGCACCCAGTTGCCGTGGTATCCTCGTTCCCCCTCGGGGAGATCCTCCAAAACCGAGAGGCCACGGGAAGAGTGGCGAAGTGGGCGGTGGAGCTCATGGGCGAAACTATATCATTCCTGCCCGCAAAGGCGATCAAATCCCAGGTCTGGCCGACTTTGTGGCGAATGGACCCGATACCCGGCTACCCCCGCACCCATCCGGGCGAGTCTTTGGACCATGTATTTCGATGGATCCATGATGAAGGCGGCGCGGGGGCTGGTTTGCTCTTCATCTCACCCCTCGGGGTTCACACGAGGTATGCCATCCGGCTGCATTTTCTGCCTCCAACAGCGTCGCGAGAATCGAGGAGGCGGTCAGCGGCCTCCGGATCGCGGCGGACCTCGGAATCCGACGGTTGGAAACCGGGGGGATTCGCGAGTTGGTCATCGACCAAGTCATGAAGGCCTCGGCGTGCCACGACCGAAGATGGGGCGTATTGTCGGGAAGTGCGCAAATTGGAGGAAAAGTTCCATGGGCTTGAGCACAAGCATACGCGCCGAGGCGCTACAACGAGCCCGCGGATGGGCGGCCAAGGTCGCGGCAACCCGGTACCGTTCCCCCGAACGTCCTCACCCGAGACCTCAATAAACCCTCGGTCAAGTACACCCCCTCGGAAGTACCCTCGGGGGCTCACGAGGGCGGCACCTGACAAGCCACACCCGAAGCTATGGCGGTCGACCCAGGACCCGGCCCGGAGAAAAACCGTGATGGAGTACCTCACCCGGGGAGAGCTACCCGAGGACAAGACCGAGGCTCGCCCGGTTGCCCGAAGGGCGAAGTCCTTCATGCTGATTGGAGAAAGGGGAACTCTAAAAGAGGAGCCTCGGGAGTATACATGCGATGCATACCCTCGGTGAAGGCCAAGAATTGCTCGTTAACACCCACCGCGGGGAATGCGGTCATCACGCCGCCCGAGGGACTCTAGTCGGTAAAGTCTTGGGCAAGGCTTCTGCGGCCCTCGGCGGTGCGAGGCCGCGAACCAAGTCGTGCGTACCTGCAAGGAATGCCAATTCTACGCACGCGGGGCGCACCTCCCGGCTCAAGCGCGCAAACCATACCTCTTACGTGGCCATTTGCGGTGTGGGGACTCGACATGATTGGGCCCCGAAAAGGGCGCCGGAGGACACACTCACGTCCTAGTCGCCATTGACAAGTTCTCCAAATGGATCGAAGCCCGAGCCGTGGTGAACCCTCACCACGGGGAAGCGGTGAAATTCTTTACGAATATCATTTCCCGTTTTGGAGTCGAACTCCATCATCACGGACAAACGGAACCAACCGTGGGGAAGAAGTTCCTCGACTTTTTGCGGCGACTATGGCATCGAGTGGATACCTCGGCCGTAGCTCACCGAAGACCAGCGGTCAAGTGGAGCGTGCCAACGGCATGATCTGCAAGGGCTCAAGCCGAGGATCTTCAATCAGCTGAACCAATACGGGAAAAGATGGTACCAAGAGCTGCCGTCGGTTCTATGGAGCCTTCGAACAACGAAAAGCCGAGCCACGGGATTCACCCCATTCTTTCTAGTCTATGGGGCCGGCGATCTTGCCCACGAGACATTGAATATGGGTCCCCAAGGCTGCGAGCCTACACCGAGCGGGGCAACCAAGCGGCGGCGAGGCAAGACTCCATTGACCAAGTTGATGAAGCCCAAGGCGTTGCGCTCACGCACTCGGCGAGATACCAACAAGCTCTGCGCAAGTATCACGCCAGCGGTGAAGCCTCGGGAGTTCCAAGTCAACGACCCCGTGCTCGGTGAAAGACAGACAACAAAGGGCGTCACAAACTCACGCCACAGGAAGGGCCTTATTTCATCGCCGAAATATTAAGGCCCGGAACCTACAAGTTGAAAAAACGAGAAGGGCGAAGTCTACTCCAACGCACGGAACATAGAACGACTACGTCGCTTCTACCCTTAAATTCCGCACTAGAAGTCAAACATCGGTGTTGTTTTTTTTCACTCAATAAAAGATCTACATCTTTTACGAAAAAAAAGTGCTTCTCGTGTAAACCTTAAGGGAGTCTTAGCCTCGTCGGCACAAGACTAAAACTCCCTCGGGGGCTACATGGGGACCCCCTCGGGGGACCCCCTCCCTTCCCTTTTTCAAAACTTTTTTTGAAAAAAAAAAAAGTTTTTTCTTGCGCATTCTCGAAACAATCGTTTAAGTTGCGAAGGTCGCTCACGCACAAATCCAAAGCAAGGTAACCGAGGCAAGCGGACCACCCCTAGTGGCATCCGTATGGACTGCTGCCCGATGGCGTCCACGGTTACCATCTCGCGGCGGAGAAAGCAAGCGACCCGGCCACACAATAAGCGAACAAATTCGAGAAGCGCAACATAAACATAAATGCACCCGCCAAGGCCATAGACCTCGGGCGGCGCCATTGTTTATATACATCCATCTCACAAGCTCCAATTTTTTCATACAAGGAGAGGTCAGGGGGCAGGGTGGGCTTCATCCACTTGCGCCTCACGGCAGGCCGACGAGGAAGCTTCGGCGCGAGCAACACCCTCGACAACTGCTTCCCCCGAGGGAGGCGTCAGACCCGCCGGCGCATCCTCGGACTGGGCGTCCACCATCTCCGTGTCCGCCTCATAGGTTGACTCTATGGGGGAGTACGGGGGACACACTTCATCCTCGAAGCGGGAGGCCAACCGGGTCGCAGCGCCGTCCACGAAGTCGTACAACGTCTGAGTCTTGGCGGCATCAGCAGCATCCCTCTCGGCGGGATCAACTTCCTCCTCGTCGTCGGAACCGAGGAAGAAGCCTTTCGCAACGCCGTCCAGCACATTGGACTCCATCGGGAAGTGAGAGCAGAAAACGGCCATACATGTCCGCACGCCGGACCGGAAGGCGTTCCGGAGCTCGGACCTGAGGTAGCCACCCACGGCGCTCGGGCGGCTGCGCGTTTGAGGGCCAACCTCCGGGTTGTCCGCCCCAAAGCGGCGGGCGAAGTCCGACAAGGCCTCTTCCGGCTCACGGTGCGACTTACGCTCTGCTCCGGCCCTGCGCCCGGCGTGGCAGCGGTGTTCCACGGCCTCGGTCCGGACCTTCTCCGCCTACGGAAATTGGTGCTCAAACCGAGTTAGCAAGACAAGGCGATTGAAGGCAAAGCTCACTAAGGAAGAAGAGGCGTACCTTGGCACCGGTGCCGGCCCGGCATCACGCCGTGCTCATCGCGGCGACTTGCGGAGCTCCTCCTTCTCCTTCACGAGGGTCTCGCCCTCGGACACCAACTTCGCCCGATGCGAGTGTTCAAGGCGTCGCACATCTCCGCTGCCGTCGCCTCCTCCGGGACCGGTCCCGCTCGTCATGGGCCTCCTTCGGGACTGGAGGGGCTGGATCCGAGCCTCTTCAAAATCATGGCTCATCGAGCCATGTCATTTTACCACTTTGCGGCCTCGGACACTGGCCTTGACAAGCTCGGCCTCGAGGGGTCCGCCGTTGGGACTCCCTTTCCTCGGCGAGGGCAGCAAGCGGGAGGTCTCGCTGCGGGCCTCGATCAACTTCACCCGAGTTTGACCAAGGGCATTCCGATTCGGGACGTTCGGCGAAGGAGCTCGGACTTCTCCCGGGCGAAGCGGCGGAGAGAGTGCGCAGCGACAATACTACTCATCAAGACGCAAGCACAAAGGACATGCGGCGGGGGGATGGCCGTCAAGATACTACCGCGTCGACTTAGCGCGAGGCGGCGGTTATGGTCTCCCGATCCTCGCTAGGCCCTCGGCGGCCCGCGATGGATCTGCTCGTGGGTTCTCCACTCCCGGGACCTCGGGGCGGTCGTCGACCACCGCGGCCGGGGCCCGGGCGTGCCACCCAGGGTCAAGGTGGACCGCCCGGCGGGTCGGCTCGAGAGGGATACATCTCCTCCACCGGCAACTCCCGCGGCTCAGGGAACCCGGACCAATAGAAGTCGGGGCCCTCGGGCCGACCACGGGCACCGTCCTCGTCATGGCGAAGTCGGCGCCGCCTAGGGCTGCCTCGAACCCGGACACGTGGGTAGCGGGAAGTCGGGGTTATACGCCTCGTGAACCCCGGATCGGCGGGTCGTCGGCGGCGGGGACTTGCTGGCGTCTCGCCGCCATGAAGAGCTCCTCTTGCGAGAACTCCCGGACAAAGGGGCCCGACTCCTCGGGATGGGCGGCGGCGTCACGACCCCCGCCGAATGGCGCCATCCGCGCTCCGGCCCGGCTGGCGTCATGGGCCATGGCCCGAGCTCTCGTGTCGACCACCATCGGTGAGTGGCGACCCACCATCGCCACCGGGGGCTGCACCACCTCGGGGTGGCCTCGGCGGCCCGGCTCGGGTCCGACCCACACGGGGCTCGGGGGTGGCGCCACGGGAGGATTCGACGAAGGCGGCACGATATCTTGGCGGGCGACCCCGGCTCGGGGCTGGCCGAGGCTGAAACGCTAGCCTTCAAGGCCTTCTTGGGGTGCGAGAGCCAGCGAAGCGGCCCCCGTTTCGAAGTCAAGAACGTGTCGGGACAAAGCAATCATATGCGAGGGAAGAAAATCAAGGTTGCAAAGGCGAAAGGAAACTCACGGCCCGAGGGATCGCCCTCGGCGGCGGCGAGGCTCGGGAAGGCTGCGACCTAGGCGTCGCACTTGACTGACGCGAGCCGCCACCTACCCCACGACGATTCGTGCGCCACGGGCTGGATCGGGACGGGGGTCGCCGGCTCGTCCCCCGAACCGTGCCGCGGCGCCGGGGGTACCCGCGGCAGTGGCGTCGACTCCTCCCGCCGGGCCTCACCCGTGACGCCGAGGTGCCTACATGGCCGCGCCAATGGTCACGAGGACTCGGCGGAAGAGCCCTCGGGCGCACGGGTGTCGGCAGTCCCCGACGCCTCGGGCTCATGCTCGGGCTCAGAACGAAGCCCGACTCGGTCGGGAGCCCCATGGCTCGGTCTATCCGAGCCGCCACGTCGTCATCGACGAGTTCACGCAGAAGCGGTCCTCCGGATCCTCGTCCTCTTCGGTGGTCGAGGTGTCGGGTGACTTCGCCCGCCTCTGTTTGCTTTCGGCCCGGCGCTTCGCGAGCCACGTTTCTCTTCTTCTTCTCCTCCTTCTTCAACGCCGGCGCCGCTGCGCAGCTTCGTTCGAGAAACACGGTTCGCCGCCCGGCGTCGGCATCAATGCCGACAGCGGCGGGGAGTCGCGGTAATCCAGGCGACCTGCGGGAAGAAAGAGTGAAGCGCCATGGCGACAATGCGAAGCAATGCAAGGACACCGAAGTCAAGAAGCACTTACCGGGGAGATATACCCTCGGTCGGGCGCATGGGGATCTCGGGGATACGTGTCGGGGTGTTGGACCCCAACGCATCCCTCACCCTCTTGGCCGGGCCATCGGTGGAAGCGAGAAGGCGACATCCGGCACGCACCAAGACCGGCGGCCTCGGGGGTCATCGGCACATGAGCAAAGGGCGAGCCATCAACGGCAACACCCGGACGCCCGATGGAAGCGGCGACCACGGCGGCGGCATTTACGTCCTTCCCTCGGGCCGCGGGACCGCTTGCCTTAGGCCCTCCAACCGATGATGATCCTCAGGGGGACCCGGTTCCCTGCGCGGGCGTGCTTGAGGACACGCCGGTGTACACGGGAAGCGCGTTCTCGTCGTTGCGGAGGTAGAACCACCGATCTTGCCACCCCTTGTTGGAGGAGGTGAGCTTGGAGGCGATGTACCCATCGGCTCGGTTCGGCCGTGCGCTCCGAGCGGACTTGAGCGCGCTGACCTCCCACGCGCGGCGCCCTCCGTGGTTGGCCTGCGCAGCCGAGGGGCGGTGGTAAGGTCCGCCTTGAAGAACCACAACCCGAGGAGGTCCCAATGCGGCTCGATCCCCGGGAATCCCTCACAAAGGGTGGCGAAGATGGCGGCTGGGAGATCGAGTTCGAGGGGCGGATGATGAAGCTCGATTTCATAGTAGTGGAGGATCGCCCGAATGAACCGGCCTGCCGGCATACCAGGCAGCGCCGGTGAAGATCCATCAAGCTCACCACGTAGCCATCGGGAGGGTTAGGCTCCTCCTCGGTCAATCGGAGCAATCCACTCCGGCCGCGCTTCATCGGTGCGGGGGCGAAGAAGCCCTTCATCGGCGAGGCATTTGGAGCTTCTCCTCCGTCGCCGTCATCCTCGGCCACGGCTCGGCATCGAGCACCTCCCTCACGCCGTCACCGCTACATGCTGCGCCATGGATGAAAGGGAGGCGAAGGGTGGCAACCGCTAGCAACCCCGATCACACGAGCACAAGGCAAGTGAATCTCTCCCTTAATCTCTCCCACACTATCTCTCTATCTCGATTCTTTGCGGCAAGAAGGGCAAAAGCGATGGCAAAGAGCAAGGGAGCAACTATCGCCGCCGCCGTATATTTATATTTATAGGGAAGGGAAGGCAAACCGCCCGGCTGGGCAATCGAACCGACTCTGGAATGGGCGGCCCATGATGGAGCGAGAACCGCTCATCCAGCGGCCAAGCCAAGCGCGGTGGAACCGTCGGGCGCATTAATGCGCCTTGGCGGGCCCTCGATCTCGCCCACGACAAGAAGGCGTAAGGCCGCGTCCCATCGGGCTGCAGCGATCGCGCCACCTCGGGCGTGGCGACTAGACGCCTCGTCTTCGGTCGGGGGGTAAAACCGTCCGGCCACCCATATCCGGCCGGCGCCCGACCACGAGGGGCAAAAAGTCGATCCGTTGGCGGTTCCCGCCCCGGCGGAAACCAAAAGCGAGCCTCGGTGACACACCCTACGTTCGAGGTTGCCGGGCTGGGCCCACGAGGGTTTCTACGATCGCCTCGGGATAACCCAAGCCGGGGGACGGGAGGAAATGCACAACCGGCTATACCGGGCCCCCGGGGCTCTGGATTTCTGAACGTGTTTAAGGCCCGCGGGTCTTTGCTTATAGAGATGTCCCATCCGTGGGAGGCCCCCAGGCCCTCGGGGTTGGTCCGCCCAAACCCGGGATACGCTAAGCGGTCCGCGGGTTCTCATGGGGTGAATCACGGATCACATAGCCGACCCTTGCTCGGCAAGGGCACGGGCACCCAGCTTAAACGGACCCGCTACAACGCTCACCGGAGCCACGACACATTAAACTACGGGGCATTGTGACGTGTCTCCCCTCCTCCTCCCTTTCGGGAGGCGATAGAGGAGCGTATGATCAAAGTCGAGGAGGCCTGGGTCGACCTTGCGCACATAAGCGCGGGCCTCGGGCTGCCCACGCAAAAACAAACACGCTCCGCACAAACAAGCGCAATTTAAGAGCTGTTTCAGTCTTGCCAGCGTGCGAGACATAAAAGACCTCGAAGGAATCCGCCATTCCATTCGAGGCCTCGGGGGCTACACCCAACGGGTGCGCTCGCGCGCACCCCTTGTAGACGAACCACCCTGAGAAACAACAAGGCGACGGGAACGGCGGAACCCCCGGGCGAGTCCTCACTCGCTCGGGGGCTCGGGGGCTACTGTCGGGGACCTAAATATTGGGCCCCGAGACATTCTCCAAACTATGAGAATCTGTAGCCTGCCAAGGCCCCGGTAAAACCTAGCCCGCTATCATCCCGCACGGAGGGCGGCCCGACGGACGATGGACGAGCCATTGCCCACGGCGCTCACATAACGGCGAAATCGGCCCACGGACGGCCCCAAAGCGGCCCAAATGGAGTCACCACGGCGTAAAGAGCTCATCACGCTCACGAAGGACAAGGTCAAGGACCTCCGCCAAACAACGAACCATGGCGTTCCACGTCGGCGGCCGGCCAAACCATGGCTCGGACTCGACCACGCATCTCCGTTTCGTCCGAGGCTGGCCTAGCTCACCAGCCCCGGGAGAAATCTCCGCTTCGTCCGAGGGTGGCCTAGCTCACCACCCTCGGGCGCAAAAACTCCGCCTCGCCCGAGGGAGACCAGCTCTCCATCCTCGGGTGAGGCAGCCCAACTAGCCCGTCTAGGGTCGCCGACCCTCGGGCGTGGGAGGTTCCGTCGGAGGAAGGGAAACCGCCGCATTCAATGCGGTCGCCACGGACGAGCGGCGCCCGGTGCCATCGATTACGCTTGATCCAAATCAAAGCGCGAATCGTCTCCCCAATCCGGCCCGATGGGACGCAAAGCTGAACCCGGTGGCGTGTTACACCACCCACCCACGGGAAACGAGTAATGACTTTGTTCATTTCCCGAGCACCGTCAAAACGCCCACGTTGGGCGGACCCTCGGGCACTTGACACGCATAGCCCGGCAACCTCGGGACCGGCCCTCGCCATGCGGTGTGAGGGACGCCTCACGGGACCCTCGGGGCGCGCTAGGGGGCGGCACGTCCACCATCGGATCGGGGCGCGTGTCTTCGTCAAGCAACATCCAAGCCAGCCCACCCCTCGGCAAATAAGACATGCAACCGGTGTAGCCTCGGGAATTAGCCACCTAGGCGCGTCCACTGTGTAAACATTATCTCTCTCCTTCTCCTATAAATGGGGGAGTAATGCCTCATTAGAGGGGATTCGATTCGATTCGGTCGTTTCGATTCGATTCGATTCGATTCGATTCGAGCCCGCTCAACTCCAGTTCACGCGGAGGAAAGCGCACACCACCACCACCATAACCACGATCGTGGGGCTTGAGACCAGCGTCTCTCCCCGCGGCCTGTAACCCCTACTGCGGGCTCACCTTTGGCGAGGTAACACGAAGCGGGACACACCCCCGCTTGGACGTAGGGCCCGTTGGCTGAACCGGGATAAACCGCTGCGTCCCGTGTCCATCTTGCGCTACGCCATCATCGGGGAGGAGGCACACGGCTTATAAATTCTTTATTGCCGGCACCCGAGGCACCCAGTTCCTCCGCCGACACTAGTGCATTGCTTTTCGGGATTTATATTTGTGACACTACTATGTATTTCCTATTGCTCTTGGTGATTACCATCACCTAGATGGTTTGGAGCTTGTGACTCCATTGAAGCATGCAAGGAGATTGTGCGGTGCTCCGGAGGAGGATTTGTGAGAGGTTCGTGCTCACCTCGGGGATCGCGAAAAGCAACACTACTAGAGTGTGTCGTTGAGTACCTCCCTTTGGAGTGGGGTCATGGAGAGCGAGAGAGCCCTCGGGGCCAACTAGCGGAGAGCCGCCTAGTCCAAGAACCATCGAGGTGTTGGTTGACACAACGAGGAGTTGGGGGAAGTTGGCAAGCTTCCCAAGACCTCGGTAAAAAAATCACCGGTGTCATCTTGTGTCCACACTTTGTGGTGGTTTGCATTCTCTTGATCACAAGCCTTGTATTTACTTTCATATATTTATCTTGTGCTAGTGATAGTGTAGTGTTGTTATATCTATCTAGCATGTGTAACTTATTTAATTATCTTGCTTAGTTTGTGTAGCTAAGTAATTTGAGTCTTTGGGTTAGGTGTGTGTCATCTTGTCCTTAGTGTATCTAGTGAGCTTAAATAGGCTTTGTGCTTTTGCTCATTAGAATCGTATAGGAGCTCACCGTTGATTGAAATACTAGTGCATAGGTTTGTGTGACCTTGCAATAGAATTGATTAGAAGCTCAAGTTAGGCTTGTCACCTCATTTATCTTGTGTAGGATTTTTTGTGAGGTGATTTTTTTTTTTTTGAGATTACACAAAGACAACGCAGACGCTCAACATGCACGCACACTCACCCCTATGAACACACGCACGCAAACCCTACCCCTATGAGCACCTTCGAAGGGCGAGCCGGCAAATCTTGAAGTTCGAAGTCACCACCGGGCGCCTCGCTATCGCCGGGGACGTCGCCTACCACTTAATGCACAGCGTAGGAAAATCCTGAAATAAATCCACGATAAAGTGTCGCACCCGAGATTTGAACCCTGGGTGGGAGAGCCCCCAACCAATGGCCTTTGCCATTGCACCGTGAGGTGATTTAGAGTCACGATTAGAGGGGTGAAGTCTTGGCTAAGCAAATAATATTAATTCCACATTATATTCGGTTAGCCATCGCAATTAGTTTTAGAAAGGACTATTCACCCTCCCTCCCTCTAGTCCCCATCTAGACCCTTCAATCTTGCTAATGGAAGAGCTACCACATAGCTTCTTGCCATTAATGTCGGTCTTCTTCTTCGACCATGGTCTTCACCCCAACAACATCTACAACATTCTCATGGGCGGAAAGCAATGGACTTCCATCCATCACCATCGAAAAGCGTCAAGCATCCTCGTCTTTGTCTAGCTCATTCACTCTATAACAGTGGATGCAACAATCTTTGGGACATGCTGCTTCGATCACTCCATCAACGACGACAACTGAGCAAGACCACAACGTGAGGAAGCGCTGCCAGGAGAATTAGTCAACGCGTGGACGCGTCGCCTCGTCAAACGGTGGGGAGATGTCACAGCACATCCCAACGGGCGGGAGGAGGGCACACCACGCGCGCGGGGAGGCCAACAGCCCTGCGATCGCCGCCGCCGCCGCCGCCGCCTTCATCGTCAATCGCTTCGTCATTAAGTAATACATATTTAGGGAATAAAAATAGGAATAAAATAGGAAATAAAATCAGGATTTTCTTTAGATGCAAGTCTTCCACGGGACTATAAATATAAGGGACTTCTAATCAGTTAGAATTAATCAGAAAAATTAAGGGGTAACGCTCGACAACTCTACAGCTCTCTCGATCTTGCTCTCCCTAACCCTAACCTTCACGTGTGCCGTCGTCACCATCACCGTCTGCTGCCCTCGCCCGCGCTGCCCGCGTTTCGGTGCCCAGCGCTACCGACACCGTCATCGCCGCCCCTCCCCAAGGCGGTTGTGACGTTTGGAAATGTGAAAAAAAAAATGTATGAATAGATTCACAATTGCAGAGAAAAATATCATCAACTATCCTCGGTCATCATGTACCAGCGAAGAATTAATGAGCAACACAATCAAAAACTAAAGTAAGTGAGAAACTAAAACTTTTGGCCCAATTCAGTTTGATTTGTACTAATTGCAAACTGAGACTTTGAAAATTAAACAACATGTAAATTTTTATCTTCAACCAAATAGATTGTGACTGAATTTTGCTAGCAGGAAAACACAAATACATTGATCGATGTAGAAAAAAATGAATAAACAATAGTGGCTGCTCGGTCCAGGAATTCCAAACCACAATCCACAGTAAAATATTATCCAGAAGGATGCTCACCAAAGTGCAAATTCTTACTGCCATATGGCAGCTAGATCTGACATAATTGTATAGTGTAAGTGTGTAACTATAGAAAATAAAATTCTTATATGGGATAGGTAAGAAGATTCTTTATTATTTCCCATGTTGCACAACAGGGCCAACCACCTCAAACAGCCTTGTTGCTTCAAGCTCAAGCACATGGGCAAATCAAGTTTGGCAACAAAATTATTTTGATCATCATACAAACATGCCAGAAAGTCACATAGATCAAACATGTGTAGAGCACTAAAAGCTACAGAAATAGGTTATATGTGACGTTCCTATCATTCCTAGATAAAAGGTACTTTAAATTACATTACTCTAAACAAAAGAATGTTGCACTTGCTCGCCACTTCTCACAGCCCACGGACGCTCGGAACGCATCCAGCGAATGCAGTGAAGGGCCGCTCAAGTTCACCTACTCTTAAACCCTACAGTTACTTGGACACATACAGACACTGAGACACATGATCGTGGTCGGGGACATATATCACCACGCAGTAGTATTTTGTTAATGTACATGAAGCCTGGAACCTTGGAAGTGATCTTCTTCACTTTGAGTCACTTGTTCATCTTCTTTGAGCGATGGCCTTCCCCTAGTCACCGCGTTCCAGGTCGACCGGGTCGAGGAACGGGAACGAGGATCATGGTACGCCGGTTTTCAATACTATTTGGAATGACGAGTATACAGCTTCAGCACGTCCCAAGTTAACATGGATCGTGATCCAAGTTAGTTCGGGACGATGTTCCCGGAACGAAGGGAAGGAATGAGG
Organism: Hyparrhenia diplandra; assembly: GCA_015847255.1. Taxonomy (NCBI): domain Eukaryota; kingdom Viridiplantae; phylum Streptophyta; class Magnoliopsida; order Poales; family Poaceae; genus Hyparrhenia; species Hyparrhenia diplandra. Next base: position 313,640 of record JADLZK010007858.1, read on the forward strand.
GACACGAACCATGTATATATAGATCGACAATGTTTGAAACAATACTTCAAATGAAAATTAAACAAATAGCTCCACATAAGTTCAGATGCATCCAAATAGATACGAGTATCAGTTACAAATAGATAGGAGTATCAGTTACAGGAGGACATAGCTAATCCAAATAGATAGGAGTATCAGCTACAGGAGGACAAAGCTAATCCAACATGCATTCGAGACGATGTGCAATGACTTATTAATTGCCATATAATTTGCCTATGTAGCATGGTAGCATGGTCATCTGTGAGAGAGACTCTAGATAATAATATTCAATCAGAGATACATGCAAAACAACAGTCAGGCAGGCTCAAGCATTTCATCGAACAAGCAGATTGCAAGGTAAAAGTTGAATACCTGACAGGGTGGTTCTTCCTCTTCAACGTCGATGGCCCCTTCCAGTTCGTCACCGGCGTCTATGTCTTCACCATCGGTGTGTATGTCTTCGTCATCCTCAGACCGCCTGCGCTTCCCTGATCCGAACGTCATTGCAGTCCAGTTGGAGCAGAGATATTGAGAAGAGGGAGGACCGGAGGAGGGAGAAGTGCAGGAGCAGAGTAGATGGACGGACTCACCTAATAAAGCCTCCAAGCAGCTTGTCCTTCCGCCTTCCTGGACCAAGACTCGATGCTAATTAATGGGGGCTGACCAGCGGGAACGCGATTCACCTCCCTCGTCTTGCCCCGATGGGAACGCGCCACTTGGCCTCCTGTTCCTGGCGCGGGGAAGCGGTCAAGTTCCCGCGGTGGCTCGGTCGAGATCCTGCGGCGGCACGGTCGAGCTCCCGCGGCGGCGCGGTCGAGTTCCGCGGGCGGGGCGGGCGACCGGCGGGGTCGTGTTCCGCCTGCGTTCCGTGATTGGTCCCGGCGCGTTCCCGACCCGCGTTCGGGACGTCGTCCCGCGGAACGAGGTTCACTGGGTCGTCCCGCGTTCCCGGTGACTAGGGCCTTCACATCCAGTGCACTTGTTAGTTTGTTACCCTGGCATGTGGCTAGAAAGTAGAAACAAATTAAGATGCTTGGTTATGTGGTACGAGTATCTGAATTTTCGGACACTTAGCAGCAGTGGAACATTGTTGGTGGCATGGCCATGGAACATCAAGGCTTCGGCCTCATGCAGGCTGCAGTGGTACGTGCTGGTACACGTCCGCAGCACCCTGCACCATCATCTGCCGGAACCTGAACAGAGTGCACATGTCAGTTGTCAGAACAAACAAAACCCATGGAGCTCTGCCCTTCTGTTCTGGGATGGTAGACGAACACACTCAGGGGGTGTTTAGTTGGCGAAATATATTGAGTCCGGCATGCAGAAGACTTTTCGTTTGTATTTGTTAATTATTTTTCGCACTTATGGACTAACTGGGTTCAAAGATTGCGTACCTCATACCATCATGCCTCTGTTCAGATGCTGCAACGGCATCCACTGGAACAGAGCAGCCCCACTAGAACAGATCATGGAGATAACACTTGGCTGTATCTCCTTCACTTAAAAATAACTAATCCATGCTTGTAGGAGGTGTTCTTAAGAAAATTTCAGTCGTTAGGGGGCCAAGGCCTCGGGGTGTGTTAGCTACCGACCAGGCAGCCCAAGACGTTTTCATCTTCCTCACCTGGGCCAGCCCACCAACCTCCTCCTTCCAAAATAGCTGACATTAGTGAAAACCCATGCTTTTTTTAAGTTTTTAAAAAATCATATCTCTTAAAATAAGTACTTAAACGAAAATCCGATTTTACAGTAAATCATTCAAAACAAGACCCCACATGTATATATTTCGATAAAAAAATTTAACGGACATTTATACACTAAGAGAAATAGCCGGATTTTTTACATAACATCTTGAGAAACATTCTAGAACATTGGAAGAAACGCACTAGAACATCAGCGGAAACATGCTAGAACATGGCATAAATACACTAGGAGACCGGCTATTTTTTAACCATAGAAATAGCCGAACTTTATAGAACATCACAAGAAATACGCTAGAACATCGCAAGAAAAACACGTTAGAGCATCGCACAAACACACTAGAAGATCGGCTATTTTCAACCACGTAAATAGTTGGATTTTCTGAGAACATCACAAAAACACCTTAAGAACATCACAAGAAACACAATAGAACATCACACAAACACACTATGAGACTGGTTATTTTTAACCATAAAATAGCCGATTTTACGTAACATCGCAAGAAACACTCCAAAACATTGTAAGAAACGCATTAGAACATCATAAGAAACATAATAGAACATCGCATAAACACACAAGGGGATCAGCTATTTTCAACACAAATGAATGAATAAAAAAGAAAGAAGAGAGAAAAAAAAAAGAAAAGAATATAAAATAAATACATATAAGATACTATTTCATAGTACCAACAAAAATTAAGCACGAATGAAAGAAGAGAAAAAAAAAAAATACATGAAACAAAGAAAATATAAAAAAATACATGAAACAAAGAAAATATAAAAAAAGAACATAAAAACAGTCGAAAAAGGGAAAAAAAAAAAAAAAAGGGAAAAACTACGAAAGGAAGCTGGGGTGAGCCGGCCCAAAATATAAAAGAAAAAAGAAAAAAAAAAAAAACAGCTAGGAGGATTGGGCTGGCCCATTTAAGGGTGGTCAGCGGAATGTTAACTGCAAGGCCCCTGCCAGCTCCCCACTCTGCATGGCCATAGCCTGGCGAGCGTTAGACTATCCGCACTCATGTTTCTCTATTTTTTTCCTCTATACATCCTGGTCATCAAGATTCCCTCTTTACAGCACCATCTTCCGCACTCATGTCTTCTTTATATCTCACTCTATACCAAGCAGGGCCCACTTTTCAGGATTTTTTTATTTTTTCTCTCCCCTCCCCGTCACTCTCTCTCCTCCCTCCGCAATGGAGCTCCCGGCGGCTGCTACTTCCTCCCTGCTCCCTCCGTCGGCGGTGGTGGAGCTGGTCAATGGGCGGGGCTCGACCACGGCGTTCGCTTAACAAAATAAGGCCGCTCCGGCGGGGGCGCTTAATGCGTGTGGCTGCCGGGCCGGATATTCGCCGCTGAACTTTGCCCTAAAGCGTGAAGGCGATTACCACGGGATCTACTTTGGTCGAGTCTAGCTCGCGAGCCCAGCCGAGGCCGCCAGGTGGCTCCTCCTCCGCCCGGCCATCCCATTCTCTCTCCCCTTGCGCGCACATCAGTCCCACCTCCGGCCTCCTACTCCGCAAGCGCGGCGGTGAAGCGAGTTTTTTTCCGGCCGGCCGGCATCGAGCCTCGCCCCGTCCCGTCCCTCCCGCTCTCCACGACGGCGGCCGAGGCACCTCCAGGAGCGGCGGATGCCGATTTTGATTGAGTCCCGCTATAAAAAGCGACAAATGGAGCGGCGCTGGCTGCTAAATACTCACGGCCGAATCGATAAATAAATAGCGGCCCAATATATGGCGGCGAGCTTCGGACCCGTCGGCAAATGAAGCGACCCATTTTTTCATCTACTAAAAACACCGGCGGCCCTCATGCGGTGAGTCCATGAAGAGGGCGGCGAGATCGAAAGTTCGCTAACGCCGCAGACCCAACGTCGTGGTCCTCTCCCACCGCCGCGCGCTAACCCAAGCGAAAGCCCTACATGTCTAAGCCGGCGGCCATGGAGCCCCCTTGCGCGGCGGGTCGAGGGCGGGCGGCGGCCATGGTGGATTCGGGGTAGCCAACGGGCGCCGCGGCCACCACGACGCCTTGATGCCATGTCCATCCCTTCTTCTCTCTCCTCCATCTCTCCCTCTCTCTCTCATGAGCAAAATCTAGCGCGGGCCCGCCCGTATCCCTCCAAGATGCCCCCGCTACCTCGCCACATTTGGCGAAGGAAATCTTGTCGGGTGCTTTACCGTAACCTCCCAGTATGCCGCTGCAGGACTTTTTTTTTCGTTAAATTCCTCCTCCAGGATGCTATGCAGTTTGCCGCTGCGGATAGTCTTAGCCTGGATGCTAGATGCCATCCAGGCAGAGCAGAGAACCAGGCACAATTATAAATTTATAAGGTGGTGGTCAGCACGACACGTCCGCTGCTCCAAAGCTCTCAGCGACGGAGAGGGAGAGGGACAGGAGGAGCCGTTCCCTGGACCCCGTCTTCACCTCCTCGGAGCCCTATTCAATATTTCGATTATTCTCATCCAACCAGCACCCTTTTTTTTTTTTTTTTTTTTTTTGAAAGTGTACCAAATGGTTCGTTAATTGAAAGATTAACAAGCCCCACACAGGATTTGGCCCACCAGCACCCCTTCTTGCTGAGCAGACTCTCCAGCGGGTGGCGGCGGCTAACCACCACCTGATCTAGATCTACTCCCCGAGTCCCCCAAGAGCGCAGCTGCACCGGTGCCGGCAGCCAGCCATGGCCATCAAAGATGAGCAGAAGCCGCTGCACATCCTCTTCCTTCCGTTCCTCGCGCCGGGACACCTCATCCCGATCGCCGACATGGCCGTGCTCTTCGCCGCCCGAGGCGTCAAGTGCACCATCTTCACCACCCCGGTGAACGCCCAAGTCATCCGCTCGGCGGTGGACCGCGCAAACGACGCCTCCCGCGGCACCGAGGGCATCCTGGCCATCGACATCGCCGTCGTTCCTTCCCCGACGTCGGTCTGCCCCCGGCTTCGAGAGCGCCATAGCCTTTAATTCCATGGACGACCGCGAGAAGTTCTTCCACGGGACGCAGTTACTCCGTAAGCCGTTCGACTGGTTCTTGGTGGAGAATCGCCCCGACGCCGTCGTGACCGACACTTTCTACGAGTGGGCCGCCGACGCCGCCGCGGAGCACGGCGTCCCGCGGATAGCGTTCCTCGGCAGCAGCTTGTTCTCGCGGTCCTGCATCGACAGTATGGTGCGCTACAACCCCGTGGAGGCCGCCCCCGACGACCCCGACGCGCTCGTGCTGCTTCCGGGGCTGCCGCACCGCGTCGAGCTGAGGCGCAGCCAGATGATGGACCCCAAGAAGGACCCCTGGGAATGGGCCTTTACCCAGCGCGTCAACGCCGCGGACCAGAGGAGCTACGGCGAGGTGTTCAACAGCTTCCACGAGCTGGAGGCAGACTACTTGGAGCACTACACCACGACGCTCGGGCGCCGCGCCTGGCTCGTCGGGCCTGTTGCGCTCGCCAGCAAGGATGCGGCGACGAGGGGCGCCAGCAACGGGCCCTCGCCGGACGCGGGCGGCTGCCAGCGGTGGCTCGACACCAAACCGGAGGGCTCGGTGGTGTACGTGTCCTTCGGCACGCTGTTCCATCTCTCGCCGCCCGAGCTGCGCGAGCTCGCACTCGGCCTCCATCTGTCCGGCAAGAACTTCGTCTGGGTCATCGGTGGCGGCGCGGACACCGAGGACTCGGGATGGATGCCCGACGGCTTCACGGAGCTGATGGCGCGCGGCGATCGCGGCTTCATCATCCGGGGCTGGGCGCCGCAGATGCTGATCCTGACCCACCCAGCAGTGGGCGGGTTCGTGACGCACTGCGGGTGGAACTCTACGCTGGAGGCCGTGAGCGCCGGCGTGCCTATGGTGACGTGGCCGCGGTACAGCGACCAATTCTACAACGAGAAGCTGGTGGTGGAGCTGCTCAAGGTCGGTGTCAGCGTGGGGTCCACGGACTTCGTGTCGAAGCTGGAGACCCGGCGCGTGATCGGCGGCGAGGTGATCGCACAGGCCATCGGGAGAGTGATGGGCGACGGGGAGGACGCGGAGGCAATACGGGCGAAAGCCAAAGAACTCGGGGAGAAGGCCAGGCGCGCTGTTGAGAATGGTGGTTCCTCTTACGATGACGTGGGACGGTTAGTGGACGAGCTGATGGCTCGCAGGAGCTCTGTCAATGTCTGATTGGGTGATTGGATCATCAACTCATCGGTGGAAGCACGTTTGGAGTGTCCCATGGATGACAACTTTAGGCCATGATTGTATCAAGGTCGGCTTCTTATCTCTGTTACTAAGAGAGGGCAATTAACTGGGAGCCGTTATTCTCTTCAGAATATTAGATGGCAGGTCCTAATTTCTAGATGGTGTAAACTCTGCTCTGATTCTTTTCAGATTTGCAGTTCCAGTGGCCAGTTTGGCAGAGGCGACCACCAATCCAGGAGGAGGATAAGCTTAACTTAGGCTCTGAATTTCTGTCCTAGTGTGGGTCCGAGGCAACAAGATTGATCTTGGCAAGATTGGCATCAAGTCTAGCATATGGGTGAGATCAAGGAACTATTTTTGAGATATAGGATTTCATTTTTTTTGTTTGAGATTTTGCTGCAAGCATTGATTTTGGAAACAAGGCTGACAGTTATCACTTTGGACTTCTACATAAAAGCAGAAGAAGAGAGAGTCTGACTTCTAGATTATGGAATAGACAACTTTTTTTTTGAAAATATTGTTTTCCTTATAGGAAACTAGACCTTCAATTGTTTTCCTTATAGGACACGTTGTGAACTATATCTGCTTCTTGTGTTCCAGGAAGAACAGAGCCAATTGACGTTTGCTATTACCTGTCGAATATAGCCAATCTGATTTGTAAGATAAGTTGTTGTTTCCTCTTTGTCAGAAAAGTTGTTGCTTCAGTCGAAACTTTATCCATGGAATTTATTTTGCCAATGTTGTACTCTATATTGGACCTTCTGTTAGGGTTCATACTTAAGTTCATACTTCATAGCATACATGTTTTTTGAACGAACATTCATGGCATGCATATGAAAAAGCTGAACAAGTGCAGCTATCCAATTGGAAAGAGGCACATGCAATTTGGTTATCAAATCAAATTACTTTCGTTGATTTTTTCATATTATAGATTATAAAATGACACCTGCATCACATAAGCCTACTCAGATATCAGCTCTGAACTTTTTGTGTTCTTGTGTATTCCTCAAAATCAGTTTGCTTAAAAAGGGTAGCTAAATGAGTTTTTTTAACACAATGACAGGAGCTCTGCCTTTCAATTAAAGCTAAAATGAGTGTTGGCTTTTGTTTCCATTAAGTGAATACTTCGACATTTGTTGCAGAGATAATAATTTTCACATCAGTAATGGGCACACTTGGCTTCCAAGTGCCAGTTGAATCAGGGCACCAACTCATAGCTCAGGTACATCATTGTGGTTCACATTTAGCATAACACCTAATACTAATTCTCACTTGGTTGCTGATACTAAACCAGTGCAATGACCCAATAGGAGCACACACACTTTCAAGCTGCAAGCAAGAACCCAGCCAACCTTTTTTTAACTCTCTTGACTAAACAACCACTCATTTTGCATGCCAGCATATTGCTTGAATCTCCAGTTTTTGAAATAATTGACCTTAGTAATAAGTCAAGTTACCACATGAGTTTTCAGGCAAATAATAATAAAAAAAATTATCTTCTGCAACGCGCGGGCATGTTTGCCATAGCTACAGCAAATAGTGTGCTTTGACTATCACGTGTTGCCAGCTACAGAGATGTCATATTACATAGCTTAAGTGCTGAGCAACAAGTACTGCACCATTGCTGGATCCATCATCCATAGGTCAATATTTGCTGATGGTTTGGACGGCAAACGTCCTGGTCATGATAGCTCATGTCACCCATAAGTGTCTGCTCTATCTGTCAAATAGAACCAACCAACACCAAGTTATTACTGCAATTGTGTGTAGTAGTGTCTGATGATAAATAGTGCTTTGATAGGAGACTTTTTTGTTTTAATATAGTAGAGACTTGTTGGTTTTCAATGTCATGTCTAGCCAATACCAACTTCCTTGGGATTAAAATGTTTTGTTGTTGTCTGAGTATTTTCAGGCTTTTGAATGATACTTGTTTCATAATCATACATCTGGGCATATCAAACTTATTGTTCTATCCTTTATTTTACAAAGTTGTAGCTTGCTGTATATGTCTCTAAAAAGAGTCCTAAAATCTTGTTGGGTGATCCTGGAACATCTTGACAAAAAAATTACAAATTTAGTGGGCAACAACTAAGGTAAGTGTGCATGACCTTTCCTTCCAAGCATGTCTGCAAAGAATGAGGTTCATTTTATCTAGAACCACATAGTTTTAGCAAAATGTACTGCAGTGTTTAATTGGTACTCTGAAGTTTGTTTTTTGAAAGGAAATACAGGCAGGGGAAGCCCCCCCCACTGTAGGATTTTATATTAAATAAAAACAGAAACCTGTACAAAAGAGAGAAATAACAGCAAACCAACCAGCCGGAAGGCTGAGACTCTGAAGTTTGTTGCCAGCTTAAGTTTATGATTTATATTTGCTTGCACTGACAGTTCACAGAATAGGGGCATATTTTTTGACAAGTTCATATTGCAGATCTCTCAAATCTTGCAACAAAAGCCAAAGTTGACCAGTGGCTAATGGGATCAATGCATACAAAGATGTGAAAACTGCTATAGCAATCAGTGTTTCTCTCAACACACTAAGTGGTTTTGAAGCTGCTGATAGCTGAAATAGATGATGAAAAAAAAAAAAAAAGCTGAAATAGATGGAAAAGCTTCAGGATTTTGCTTATGAGAAAAATGAAATGTCCTATGATGTTAACACCATTGGATGCCCAAGGCAAGGTGTTCAGACTTTTTCACGCAGCCGAGTGGTACTGAAATTGGATTGACCGTCAGCAAATGTTTTGTTGAACTAATGGATGGCCAGATAAACTTGTCAGCCAACCACATGCTGGGAGTAGATTCATATTTACTAAAAGTAAGCCTGTTATGTTGCGCCCTCTTCCATCTAGGGTTTATCTGTAATATTGGTTCATGGAAGACCAAAAAGAGCTACTGAACTAAGTATCACTCGCAAATACTATTGGTTCATGGGTTGAACTATATCTTGGTGTATTATCCATGAACCTAGATTCATACATTATTTTTGCTAGTAAACATAATATGTCATCTTAATATAAACTCTCTCCTTTCAAAAAAGAAATGCCAAATAGTAATACCGCGGATCAAGAAATTTAGTCGCCACCGGAGAGTAGCCATCCCTGACAGTTTTCAGAGTTATCTTACAAGTTACAAAATGTACTCCATCCGTTCCGATTCATACACCGTTTTGTCTTGTCTAGATACATAATAACTTTTATTACAGTGTCTAAACATATTGCATATCTACACATATATAAAAACTATGTACTTAGAAAAAGCTAAAATGACACACAGTTTAAAACGGAGGATGGTACTTTTTAATTTGATGGAATTATAACAGGAAGTATACCAAATTAGTATCATTATTATATACATTAAAACATATATTTTATAACACTTATTTCACGTCATAAATACTGGTCTTTCTATAAATTTAGCCGAAGTTTTTTAGGGTTTAACTTAAAACAAGAAGTTGATTTTTAAAAAAATTACACAAGTACAACGCAGACACCCCCACACACACACACACACTCACTCATATGAACACACGTACGTAAACCCTACTTCCTATGAGCATCTTCGAAAGACTGAGCCGGCAAATTCAAAGATTCCTGAAGTTACCACAGGTACCTCGTTGTCGACAAAAACGTCCTTTACCACTTACATATAGAGAAAGTAGTCCTTTACCACTTAGATATAGAGAAGTAATCCAGTTGCGTATACTAGTCTATGACCATGAACAGTTGTACGTGTGGAAGTGAAAACATTCCATCGTATATGCTTGAAAAGTCTAAGTAAGTTGAGTCTTCTTTTTTCTAGGGCATGTTTTTTAAAATTCAGACGGGCTCTATTGCAGCACTGAACTGGCAAGAGAAGATGGGCTCACTTGCTGGGCCTGTACCGCCAGTTGCATTCTTGCATGGCCCGGCTATGCCGTCTCAACAGTTTGTCTGGTGCCCTCTTTCTTCCTCCAAAAGAAAAAGAAAAATGTTGTTCAGTTCCTCAAACCGGTTGGGAATGGCTCATGTCTAATGGGGTGGTATTAACAAAAGATAATTTGATTAAAAGGAAATGGAAAGGGACTCCTACTTGCTTCTTCTGTGATGAAAATGAAACTATTGATCATTTATTTTTTCAATGCTCTGTTGCTAAGGTTGTATGGGCATGTGTTGCTGGTTGCATAGGTGCCGATTCCATTTCTGCAAATCTTAATCAATGTTGGGACTGGTTATTGAAATGGTTGCCAAATAGTATTGACTTTCATGTTACTGGTGCTTCAGCAATCCGCTGGGCAAATTGAGAGCTAGAAACAATGCATGTTTTAACAAAAAATTATCAAAAATCCATTAGTGATCTATTATCATGCTGGCGCTTTAATGAGATTCTGGGCAGGTCTCTATTCAATTGAGGACAAGGTTGCGTTGGAGAAAGGCGTTTCCATGATGCTGAAGATGGCGACAAAGCACCTGGCGTCAAAGAAGACCAAGATGGCGGGAGACTTCAGCAATGGTGTCCATCAAGATGGGAGCTACAGTTCCTGAAGCCCGTTTCATGTCTTGTGCTCTTCAGATATCCAGGCTGCCTCCTCTTGCGCTGATGGTTAAGCGCAGCATGTATGATGTGTGTCCTTATGTTATCCCGCTTTGGGTTGGTGTCATGTTTCGTTCTACTAAACTATCTTCATTTCATCTTTCTGTAAACGTTCTATGAACTGAATGCTTTATTTCCGTTGGTCTAATGGAAATGGGGAGTCCCCAAGTTGAAAAAAAACGGTTGGGAAAAGAGAGAGAAGGGGAACAATTTTTTTCGAAGGAAAATGTATTAATTTTGGTGCATTACACCGACTTCTGTTACAAAAACAAATCTCAAGAAAAGAAAAAAATTATAAAGAAGTCCAAAACTTCTATTCATCTTCCTCGAAGACTTCGAGATCCGTTCGTCACCGCCGCCGGCCGCTTCCCAATCGCCGTCGAGCACGAGCCAAACTCCACAAGGTGGAGGCCACAGAGGAGGGTTTGCCGAGGCGAATCAGCCGAAAGTCTGATGCCTCCCAGCGATCTGGGCCAACTCGTACCCACGACGCATCCGCCGATTCCACCGCCGACAAACCCGAACAAAGCGAGAGAAGATTTTCACCATAGATCATCTTCCAACAACAACATCAGCGAAAAGGGTGACAACAACATCATCACCCGGGAAGAAGAGCCGAAAGGCGAGAAATGGGCCGATCCTTTAGATGACACGAACATCGGCGCCCGACCCTCAGTTTTTAACAGAGAGTGGCAATACTTACAGTCTTCCATGATAAACACATAAATAAAATAATATTCCTCTGATATAAATTAATTTAAAAACTTATGGAGAACCCTCTTTGAAAGATTTTATGAACCCATCTACTTGTGTTTCTTTTTACCTTTCGGAGAACTTGTTAAGAAGAGAATGAATGAACTCAAATAATTATTCACATTCACTTAAATCTGAAATTTATATCATTTTTATGGTTGCACCCAATTTTAATTGATTACCGCCATTTACGTTCAATTCTAGAGCATATAGTAGGTATTAGAGGATTCATACAAACCAATTAAATTGATTTAAACATGTATGGATAGACCTCTTTTGTGCCACCCATCGGACTCTTGTGTTTTTTACCCTTGGGCAGCTTTGCAAAACGCCTGCTAGAATGAAGATTGGTAAGGCACTTTCAAAAGTCACACCGAAATTTAGAAAGATTTTCGAACCAAGGGATAGAAAACAAGATACCCATATAGAGAAAAAGTTCATTCGAATGTGACTGTCAGCACCAAGACCCTTGGGCGATGCCGAAAACGCAACGCAAAAACCAGTTCAAAAGTCAAAACGGATTTTCAAAACTCAAACTCGCAGATGAAACAACTCAGTGGAAATTCAGGTCAGAAATGACTAAACACAAAAAAATCAAAGAGAAAGCGCAGATGAAAGCTTGGAAATTCAGGTCACGATCCATGGGGCCATACCTGAACGGCAAGATGGAACAACGAGATGCGCTAAACAGAAAAGGGCCACACTTGGGCCTAGGAGACGCACGGCTTGAGGCTGCGCGAGACTCTGAACCCAACGCGCTGCTGGCGTGTCCTTCTGTCAAAATACAGAGTACATACGAAGTATCACCTGTGTTGTATACAACAATTGTTTGGAGATGACACGAGGGACATATACAGCGCGAGCTGTTAGCGAGAAGGACACAAAGAGCCGTTCTCGAGACCGCAGATCAATCGTAGAACCCTGGTTTATCTCTCCAGTTTTCCACTCGTCTTTCTCCTCGGAGCCCTCCTCATTATTCGCAATTTCCGTTACTCTGATCCTCATTTGGCCAATCAGCACCCTGTCTTGGCTGAGCCGACTGTCCGGGGCAGCCAATCGTCGTCAGTCATCACGAAGGCTCGTCTTGGGATTCTAGATCGGCGTCGTAGGGCAGTCAGTGCGACGGCCAAGGGCCCATTGCGGTGGGGCCCATTAGTAATACATTCAGTTCCAGTTTAGTCTGGCGGCGGCCGTTCCTATTCGCGACTCGCCGACTCCACGGCATCGCATGACGGCGTGTCTCGCCGCTGCGGCCGATCTGCGCCTGGTTCCGGATTGGAGTTCTCAGAGGGCGGCCGTTGGGCGCTAACGCAGAGCCGCTGCAGACTAGAGTCCCTCCTCCGTCCATACTTGACTCCTCCGACGGTAAGTGATTTCAGTCTCACAATTTCAGTTTCAGTGTTCGCAATTTTCCTTTCGACCTTGCAAGTTGCAATCCAACCCATACTGGCATCAAGCGACTGAAGCTAACCGTTGATCCATTAATTAATTAATTGTTTTAATTCACCATGCCACGTAGGGACAGAACAACTGAGAGGTTGCAGGTAATTTCTAATTTGTGTTATAAATTGTAGTCATTCCATATTTCGCCTTACAGGGTTCTAATTTTCAATGTAATTCATATATTTTTTTCTGAACTTGTTAGGTGTTTTTAAACCGATTTGGCAGACTTCATGCGTATGGATATCGTCATGGCGTTGAGTATTTTCGAAGATTGAAAGCCCTCCGATTCGATTCAGCCGCGCGTCGGCGTCGCCTCGAAGTCGAAAGGCCCGCCGGTGCCGCCGTGGTTCCGGGGATCGGTCAGTTGCTCCCACCGCTTTATCAGGAAAAAACTACTAGGACTAGTAGTAGGAAAAATAAGAAAACTAACAAAAACAAATGCTAGCCGTTCATTGCAATCAAAAAGAAAAAAAAATGTTTTTGAGATCTTCATATGTAGGTAGGATATATTCGAAATGGATCGTGCTGTTTATGGACTGGAACAGATCCAACCGTCGTAGTCTCGTAGCAGGTGAGGTGTCTGAAGTTGCCATCACATTTGAATTTAAATTTACTAGATCAAATTAAAGTTTGGTAATGATTTTCGAAGACCATTTCCATTGCTTAGGTCCACAATCTATCTCCCGCTGCCGTACTGTTACATATGGCAAGATAAATACACGGACAGACCTTAGTCTTCACTCTGCAACGTGGTTGGGCGTCCCATACATCTTGCTCTAATTCTTGTCTGTCCTGACGTGTGCACCTTAACTGTCGCTAGAGCTGATACATCAGCAGACAGCAAGCAACCAAGCTTTTGCGTGCGTGCCTTAACTTTTTTTGTTTACTCAAACTTATCCTCCGGTATTAGTATATCCACAGAACCATTTATTTGGCTAATGATGATTATGAAGAGACAGCAGAGGTTTGGCGGCACCTGCGTACGCCCGGAGCCGTTGCGCTAGTGCATTTTGGTGTGGGGGCGTGGGTGCAATGGCGACCCCCGACGCCGCGCGCCGTACCGGTTCCCGGCGTTGCCGGAGAGGAGGAAGGAAGACGAGCTGATGGCGACGCGGTGCACGAGGCAGTCGTGCGGGACGTGCAGCGCATCGGCGGTGGCGAGCTGCGTGGCGCTGTGCTGCTGCCCGTGCGCCGTGGTGAGCTGCCTCACGCTGGCGCTCGTCAAGGCGCCCTACATGGCGGGGCGGCGGTGCGTGGCCAGGATCGCCCGGAGACGGCTCCGGAAGGCGAGGACCAGGCGTGTCCGCGACCTGGGCGATGACGACGAGAAGCAGCAGGGCCAGGGCCCGCGGAGAAGCAAGGAGCTGTGGGGCGACCTGCCTTGCGCGGCCGTGGACGATGGCGCCGATGACGATGGCGGCATGATCAGGGCGAAGGTGAGCTCCAGGATGGACGCGTTCGAGAAGGTGTGGGTGGACATGTACCAGGCCGGGCTTTGGGGATTCGGCCGGCTGTCTTTCTCGGCGGCGATCGGGGGCGGAAGGGATTCCCAGAAGGACGACGACTGCTGCTGCTGCTGCAGATGCTGAGTAAAATCGACGTGAATTCAATCTAGAGTCTAGACTCTAATGTCGTCTTGTACAAACTTCATTTTTGGCAATTGTCTGCACAAACATCTTGTGATGGCGTGGATCGTTGTGATGGCGCTGCCTGTGGCTGACTCACCTTTATTGTTGCATCAAAACTCTGTACAAAATTGCTTGCACCCGGTACATCATTGCACACACACTTGGCTCTCCCTGCTCTCCTTCTCGTCCACAAGATGGACCACCGATTGTGAATTTGTGATGCGGAGTTCTGCTATTGCTTCCTTCCGGTTGCAGTTGCAGAATGGCGTAGTCAACCCTTGCTGCGATGAATGCTCGTCACTTCGTCAGTGCCAGCGGTTTTCCCCCATGGCAATGGCAATGCATCAAGGGGCTAACCAGGCCCTGCAGATATGATCCTTCGCCGCCTGAGCTAGCTTGCTAGCTAGTCAAACGCGACGGAGTAATAGGTGTCGTACGTGCACCTCCTCCTGGAGGACCTGAGCCTGGACAGCTTCCGCTTGCACAGCTCGAACCTGGGCGGCCCGTCGTCGTCGGCGCCCTGTGCGGCCGCGGCCCTGCCCGGCAGCCCCAGCTGTCGCTCCAGCTCGGCGAACTCCTCCGGCCGCTTGACCACGTGGTCGTAGCAGATGTACCTCCCGCCGGCGGTGTTGTCGCCCATCGCCTCGTACGCGAGGACGTGCGCCTCGGCCACCGTCTCCACGTTCGCCGTGGCGAGCAGGCCGTCGGCGAGCATGGCACGAGCCCCTGCGGCCGAATATGCAAACGGAGTCGGTCAGACTCAGAGCGATGAACAACGCGTGGTTGGCGCATCGGGGCGGCATGGCACGGACCTTTGAGATATGCGATGGACGCTGTGGAGTTGCGGCGGCGGAATCCCGGGCCGGTGACGAGCGCCGGGCAGATGGTGACCAGCTTCAGGTCTCGTCCCCGAGCTGCCCTCCAGGCAGCCTTCTCTGCTGCCGTCTTGCCAAGCGCAAACCACAGCTGAAAAACGATGCATTACATTATTCACAGCTGAAAAACTTTATGTGGATTTTCTCGAAGATGGTATGTGATTTCTCTCTGATCAGAGTTTGTGTGATTAAAGGAAACAGAAATACAAATGCATTTATATGTTTTCTCCCAATCACTCACCTTATTGTCGCGGCAGAAGCTCTCGTCGCTCCAGCAGCTCTCATCGATGATGGTAGGGCACCGCCGGTCATGAGGGTAGTTCTGCCTCCACACACATGCCAACAAGGAAGAGGTGAAGACACATTTCCTGACTGACTCTGTCCTGACACAGGCTTCAATCACCCGCTCCGCTGCTTGAGCTTCTAACGTTGCCATGTGCTTCTGGTGAAATCAGATATTGCCATATGTTAGCCACAAATTTCTTCAGCTTGTATGTCATTTCGATGTTTTTTTTTTTGAAGAATGCCCTAATTCTTTTCAAATATATAAATTTTTTTTCATAAATATTTTTTTTTTGAAGAATGCCCTAATTCTTTAAAATCTTGCTAACATATGTAAAACATTATTACTGTTAAAAAAACAAGAAAAGGCACATTGTTACAGTAGAAAAATTGAAAATTAACCATGGATCTTGGAAAGCTGAAACTGCAGTAGCAGTGAGCTCGAGATTGGCTTAGCCACCTAATCAAGATTTTAAAGAATTTAATACGAGCATGTTAAGAGCAATTCCAAGAGCCTTTCAAACTTCACTCTCTATGTCTATTTGGAGAGCCAATCCATAAGTTTTTTTTTCTCGTGTCTCCAATGGACTCTCTAGTTTTGTTCTGTGCTCCGATGTCTCCAAGGAATTAAACCTGGTGGCTCTCAGAGTTAAGGCTAGTTCGTCATCTATTTTTGATCAATGGGTCAACTCTCTTCATCTGACTTGAGCAGAGTCTTTTGTTTAATTTTCTTTGTTTCCTTCTTTGTTTCTTAATTTCCCAGATTCAGAGAGCAGAGAAAGATACATATAGTCAGAAGTGGGAGCAAGATACATATAGTGTGATTTAGAGAATCTATTGGAGTCAGATTTTTCTTGATTTATTTTCTAATTTTTGTGATAAAGATCCCTACAGAAAATGTCTTGAATGAACATAAAAGGCTATCTAGGGCACTGTTGAAGTGTCAGTTAACAGATCATGTGACAACGATATTTTGGCTGACTGGGCATTCGACAAAATAGTGAGCAGGTGAGAACTGAATCAACATAGCAGCCTGGTATTTGTATACTTCGAAATTCGAAGGGTAAGTCAGCTATAGTACACACAGCCCATTCAGTGAAGTAGGCACGTATGACCTTCTGTTTTCTAACCATTTCTGCGTGTTATAATTGAACCCATCGTGAGTGACTGCACTGCACGATATGTTGACGCCATGACGGTTCTAGCGCTAGATTAGGTGAGTGTTGTTTTTATGGATCTTATATGTGCAAGTGTGCAACTCAGATTCAAATTAACAAAACATGTAAATCTTGATTGAAGGTCAGAAATGTTGACTTCGGATCAGTTGGTTGCAACGCCAAAAATGTCAAAGGTTCAGTACAGTTGGAGTAGGTCCGAATTAAGAAATTCTTTCTTCAGAAGCTACCCTTTGCTTTTGCATTTTGCATCGTCGTAAACCTCGTTCCTCAACAGAAGTTGTACTTCCAAACTCCAAAGTCACGGGTTGTTGAGTGACGTACTTCTGGCCAGCAGCTCAGCTGTCTGCCTAGGTTAAGGGTCTGTCTTGATGCTTGCTGGTAATAGCTAGTATCTTCAAATTAGCTTCAAACATGTAATGCTAATAGCCCCATCATTTTAACCTATTGTTCCATTAGTACCTATTAGCAAGAGATGCTGAGTGATGGTGACCTATATCTTTGATGCCTTATTTTTTTTATTCGAAGACGGCTGTTCCAGTCGAAATCACCGTCTAGTTTATTCACTTTTTACTGTCATTGTTACTGACCATTATACTAACTTTGACTTGCTCTGATTTGTCGTTGCTTTGTGATTTTGTATTCCTTTACGTACCTTTCTTCCTTATTCAATTCAAAATTTTCGACTTCAGAAACTTCCTATGTTTTCATCAGTCAAGTCAATCAAGAAGCAAAAGAAGAACTCGTAACCATGGTGACTTTGCGATTCACATGTGTCATATCAAAACGCGAAGCTTGCGTGAAGTTTGACGTGTGCTCTTCTCTTTTACCCTACCGACCGTGACGTGAGCTATATGTGCAGAGAAAGTGGTCGAGAGGTATAAAGGTTGGTGTGCTTATAAAGGTTGGTGTGCTTCTTCACTCACCGTGTAGCCGGACATGCCCCCGGGGTCCACGAAGGCGGAGGTGTGGAACACGCCGGCGCATCCGTCGAAGGCGCGGTGCAGGCTCTCGGGATCCATCACGTTGGCCATCACCGTCCACACCCCGTCCCTGCCGTCCTCGCCGAACATCTCCATCTCCCGCAACTTGTCCACGTCCTCTGCCAAAACACAAAAGAGCACGCGCGGGGCACACACAGGTCCATGTCAGGTCAGAGAAAACCAACAAATAATTGAAAAAACACTTTGAAGCTGAATCAGGACTAATAATATTATTCGCAGTGACGGAAACAAAAAGCTAGTACGTTTCAATCAGCCTGCTGCGTCTCATTCGGCTTCTTGTGCACGACGATCTCGGCTCGCAGATCGCACAATGGACCTCGTGAGATACCAAACCGCTAGAGGACACACGCGTCGCGCGTCAGAGATAGGATGAGGATCGATCGATCGACTTCTCCGGACGGGATGGCCCATTCAGCAAAGGTGTAGGTTGAGGTGAAGCTCTCAGAAACCTAAACCCTTTTACCCCCACCACGGTACCAATTGGAGTACTCTGTTCATCCCAATGGCTGCCTGCTGCTTTCTTGCAAATAGCATCATCATGACTTTTCGCTCATGGTTTAGTATAGTTGACACCAACATTACCTGGCCAACAATCTGTCTGTCCTGTTGCTAGCCCATCGAAGTGACGTATCCCATCTACGCACAAGATCTTTTCGACTACGAAAAGCACATGTGACCAATATAATCGCCAATTTGGGTGGTAGTGCCGTGCTAACAAGAGCAACCAGTCAAAAACCTAATCATCTTGACTCCTAATGCGGCTGACCCCTAAAGTTAAAGGTTGGTTTCTATTCTACGGTCGCGTCTCCGTCAGAGCAGCCGTGGGAAACACGGTCTGATCAGATTGTGTTTGATTTGTGCACTACTAACAGTTAGTAAGCCACGATCGAGCATCAACTGTACCGGACGAATCGACAGTTACTAACCGTCCTCATTTCATCGGTTTCAGCCTTTCAGGATCCAATTCCAAAGCATCTCGACCTCATGAGTGCGCACATGACATTGCAGACGCTGCCTGTTGTCTAAAACCTCTCAAGAACGTTTTACATGTTTGGCACTACTGCATTATATACAGGCACAGCCGATACAGTTGTACCAAGTCAACTTCCAGCGGACGCGTATGGATCCGTCTTTGCCGTGCAAGCTGTAATATCCTATAGAATAGAGTGCCTGCAAGCTGCAGGATTTTGTCTTAGGAACAAAGTTAGATTGATCAGAAAACAATTTCGTCCTTGGTCATGTTTCTTTGGGTCGCTTCAGCAGGTGAGTTTATCTAATCATTCAGGTGAGGTAAGCACTAAGCAATGGGCGGAAGACCATATAATATAATACGAATATACTAGCAAGCAAGCAAAGTTCGTAGAATACTACTGCGAAAACTATGTGCTGCAGAGCCTTATCTATGCGTACTAGGAAGTGGCTGTCATACTCTAGTTCATAACTACCGTTCGATCTTTTAATAAACAAATGATGATAAAGGAAAGAGAGAAAAAGACAGGCTCTGTTCTATCAGAAACGCAGCAAGAGGCAGGCCATTGTCAGCCAGCCAAGTCTGAAGAAACTCATCGTGGAGGAAAGAAAAGATCAGCTAGCTAGATGAAAACCCGTCCGGCTGTCTTCTTCAAGAGACGGGGGAATAAGAAGAACAAATAAACGGGCTAATAATAATAACAATCGGATAATGATTCCTATTAATATAATATAATACAGGAATGCCTAAACACGTGATATGTTGCGGCGTCAGCCGGCCCAATGCAAGCGTAGTTGGGACATGGACGCATGGTACCGCGTGATTGCGTGAACGCCTATTTGATTTGAATTTGATGACTGCCCTCGTGGACTCACATCGATCCAGTCCAATCAAACGAGAGCGCTCGGCTGTGATGGACCGGGATTTTTTTTTCCCCCTAGGGCCCTAGCTAACCCCGTACCTGCCGCCGGCCGGGGATTGGCTGCCGGCCGGGGTGCGCGAGCGAGAGGCGGCGTGACGACTGACGACAGACGAGAGCAGAAGCAGAACAACCCAACTCCACGCGACGCGAGCACAATTGGTGGGGAAAACGTCACCACGCAAACCGGACGGGGCCTACATGACAGACGAACGCAGAAACGGCAGCGAGAACGAGCGGAGCGAGAGAGAAGCAGCCGGGTAGGAGGTTGTGGGGGAGGACGGGCTGATGCTGACTGACCTTGCGTCTCCAGCGCGAGGCGGACGGTGTATCCGTGGCGAAGGAGGCGATCGACGACGGCGAAGCCGACGAAGGAGATGCCACCCGTGACGCACACGGCGCGCGCCGCGGCCCCGCCGGCGTCGTCGCCCCGGGGCGCGCGCTTGGCGTCCGCGTGGCCCGCCGAGCGGCGCCACCCGCCCGCCGCGGCACCGCCCCGGCCAGGAGCGCGGCGCGCAGCTCGTCCACCTCCGCCTGAAGGCTCTGTGTGCTCCGAAGGACGCCCATGGCTGCCACCGGCCGGGGTCCTTGCTCCCGCGCTGGCTGCTGCGGTAGTGGTGGTGGACTGGTGGTACGCACGTGCCTCTGCGCGCGTGCGTGCGTTCGTCTGCCGATCCACCTCTGGGCTCTGCTGCTGCCGCCTCTCGGTGGCCTGGTGTTGGTGGTGGAGCGGTTCGCGAGTGTATTCACGACGTCTACGAGTGGGGTTGGGGTGGGTGCGCGCAGGGGGACGTCGATAAATAGCCACATGCTATTGCTAGGTGAGCACTGAGCAGAGGAGGGCAGAGGAGGAGGGGGCCTCCGCTCGGCGGCGCGCGAGGAGTTTGGTAGGTAGCTAGGCTTGTGCGCTGCGGAGGCGCCCCGCGTGGTCTGCAGCCACTTGTGTCTTGTTTATGTCGGACGGAGTGGGGATCCTGCCATTCCTGGATCTCCCGGAACATGGGGGTAGTTGCGCTGGACGGCAGGGGATCGCACGGCCGTTCCTGTCCGACGGTGCAGCCTTGGGCTCGGCGGCCAGAGCACGTGTGAGTTGGATCAGATCCCAACATCCCGTGTGAGTGTTGTTGGGTTCAACTCTTCTTTCTCCTCAGACTCAGTGGAGAAGATAAACGAGGAGGTGATAAAAAAAATTACAAACGAGGAAGCGACGTTTGCAATGACAAATAACCATATATATATTGGTGGTGTTAAATTATTGTATTGTGCTGGAGGAGCTATTAATAAAACAGCAAACCGAGTCTAGTCCAGCAGACGGTAGCGGAAGTAGCCACGCTATGCATCGCTAAGCCATTGATTTTTTTGGATGGGAACCTGTTTGATTATTATGATGCTGAACAGTACTCCGTACACTAGCACATCAGAATTCAGACTAATAACTGTCCGGATCCTGATCGACAGCTCCACGTGATGGATTACATAAGCTCACGTACAATGATGGTTTTTTGTTATCAGCCCAATTATACAAGATAGAACATATGGAGCCTGTTCGGCTTGTCTCGGCTTGGCACATTTTTTTATCCTCTCTACCGAGAATACTATTTAATCGGCCAAAATCAGCCATCGGCCCCAAATCGGCCGAACGAGCCCATTATCTCGGAAGAGCATTATATGTGCAATATATGGTTATCTCGGGAGTTAAATTGATCCTAAGACAATTTCTTGTACGCCACCTATTGTGATCTCACTAACTTATCATCTGTTGTTATAAATATATACTACTGCGCTCCGTTTCAAATTATAGTTTGTTTGACTTTTTGACCCTAAGTTTGACCACTTTCGTCTTATTCAAAAAAAAATTTATAAAAATAGTCAAATTTAAGTCATTTTTAAATATCATTTGTTAATAAAGCAAGCCATAACAAAAGAAGTGATATTTTACACAAAATTTTGAATAAGGCAGTGGTAGTTGAGGTAAAAAAAGTCAAACGAACTATAATTTGGAGCAGTTTAGTAGTAAAGTACCCATATATGCTCTACGGGTTTAAAAATCCGTATTTATATAAGCAATCCATTTATGCACCATATTTCGCTAGGCGCTAGGCGGATTCTAAGCGTTGACCCTCAGCCTAGCGCCTAGATGCTCCCAAGGGTTTCACAAATACACGTATATACATATATTACCTAAAAAAAAGAGAAAATAAATAGAAGATAGGTGTATAGAGTTGGATAGAAATGCCCATCAAAAGCAGCCTAGCCCATCAGAAAACAACCCTCCCCACCATATCGCCCTGACTTATCCATCTGCTCTCTACCCTCCTCCGGCCTCACCCCCACCTGCACACGACGTTTGCTGCTTCCGGCCGCCCTTTTGCACCACCCGGTGCCCCTCCTCCCCGCCGGATCCACAACCACCGACTCCTCTTCCTCCTCCTCCGTCCTCCTCAGCCATCACCATTCTCTCTTTGCGTCGCGGTACCCGCTCCACCTCCCACACCGGCGCGGCCGCCGCCTAGGGGTCCGCCTACTCCCATTAGAGAGGGCTGACCTTCAATTCGCAATTAGGCACGCCTAATCGCTGCCTAGTCGATGCCTAGCATAACAAGGTGTATGCATCATGGTTTCCATTCAAGTACAAGTGATGTATTTTATTTTTGTGAAACACATAACAATTCATGCTACAAAGCAATTTTATAGCAAAGTAAAAGATGGGCGAAGCCAGAAAAATGGTAGCGGGTCGGCACTCACACTACTCGGCCGCGACCAACCGGCTATGCATAATATAAGGGTTTTTTTTTTTGACAGCACATAATATCTTTTTCGAATACGCAAAAAGATTTGCGCATCTTTGTATTTAAGGAGAATAGTTTTGGTTTTACATCCAAATAAAACCGGTGATGGGAGGTTAAGATTTTACAATTGAGCGCCGCCTCCGGAGCGATTTTGCTAAGCCCATTACTCGTGAAATAAACAACTAAGCTCGTGCACTCCGGAAAGAATACGCACGCACGCAGTGAAGTGCGTCCTCTTGGCGCTTCCTGGGGCTGAGAGCGCATAATATCAAGTTCATAATATAGCAATGCATATCTATACCTACTATTAAAAAGTACGAAAATTTCTGCCACTTTTTTTCACCATCGTTTTCTTTCACCTCCTAAAAATAGACTCTAGACTTTCCTTGTCCAAATCCAATTCAAATAGGACTCAAATCCATCTTGTAGTTCTCGAACAAAGAATAGAATGCGTGTCCGCTCCAGCCCAAATACGACTCGAATCCATCATTAAACACACGTACGTAGATGCTCAAGCAAAAAAAAACACTTACGAGATCTATATCTTCAAGTAGTCATGCGCCACCTCACCGTTTATTTACTTATAAATAGAAAAATTCGTATAAGCCGTTTATTTAAATCCATAAAACACATACAAGTTGTACTAGACCCGTTTCTTTTTCCGAAGCACATTATCTAAAAAAACTCAATTCCTCTATACCTATATATATATTATCTATATCTATACCTACTAATAAAGCGAGAAAATTTCCGCCCGTGTATGGTTTGTAAACGTGGAGGCGCATAGCGCTCGGACTCCGTCTCAAATTAAAGAATGCGTAGCCTCCGCTTTTGCATGTTGGCTCCCCTGACCGCGTGATCCGGTTCTAGATCGAGACCTTGTCCCTCCCCGTCTGCACGAGACCGGCGACAAAACTTCAGTGCGCCGCCAAGATCCGGTCAAGAAGATCAAAGTTGCCAAGATCGCAGCTCCTTCCTCACCTCTCGCGGTTTAGGTACCGCGCCTCCATTGAACATCCACCGCCTAGAGCAATCGTTGCGTTGGCGGTCTTTTCAGGTTTCATTCAGTAGATTGTCTCCATGCCGCTTTCAGAGGTCAGAAATTCAGGAATCCAGAAGAGGATCGTAATATCAGTACTGTAGCAGTAGCACGACGCTAAAAAGGTCACCGCGTGGCTTCCTCCGGTGAAAAAGGATGCCTTAGATTTCGTGACCCGTCATCAGGCGCCCCATGTCTGGTCAGTGATCACCCACGGTGATTTTCTTCTCCCCAAAAGGCTTATCTTGGATGGTTATGTGGACTACTGCAGCTTACTATGGAGTATGGACTGTATGGCTCTGCTTTTGACTCACATTCTACTATGGAACCATATGGTAGCTAGGACAGAGTACTTTCAGTTTACTGTAATTTAGGATTTCATGTTTTCTGCGGAGAAAGAGATCGCGAGAGTAGACCAGCTCATGGCGCAAAAAAAAAAAAAAAGGTAGTTAAGTGTGCGTCCACAATTTGGGTTATGCTAAGTTCAATTTGTCAAACCGTTGGAGATGGACTTTAATTTAACTTGGCAAACATCTTCGGGACTTGACAAATTAAAAATTGTCGAATGCAAATTGTCAAACCATTGGAAATACTCGTAACATGTGTCTAAAGACATGATATAAAGTCTGGTTACAATATATGTTGAAACACATAGGCTTTGATTTTGCAAACTCTAAAGCATATATAGATCCTAAACCCGTTGCAACACACTAGCATTTTTGCTAGTTGTAATAAAATAAGGTTTTGCAAGGGTAGTTATCTCTTACAGTTTCCCTCTACGACTACGATCCTATATCTTATGAAAGCGAACTATCACATCTTCGGTAGGAATTGTGGAAAGAAATTCGGTTCCACGAAGCATACGATACAATCATTCATAAATCCATCTCCAATACGATTTCTTGAAGTGTCAGTGTATATTAATGATTATTCTCATTATCGCCGGTTGGGGATACTTTCCTTTTAAGAAATCTTTCAAAGTAGGTTGATTCACTATCAATTTACTAAATTAGTCACATAATAAAAACTAAAACAAATAGCATGTACGCGTACAATTGTTAATACTAAATAAATACCTGGCATCTTGCTGGATGTTGGTCGCTGGAATTAAGTGGAGAATTGAGATCAGAGCACGAGCGTCGAGCAGCGCTACGGCTATCCGCCGGGTGCCGGCGCTAGGAGCGACGCCGCGCGGCAGGACGGCAGGAGATTTGAGATGCGTCAGATATACGATTTGGAAAGTGGGAACTGGGAAGGCAACGTGAACGTTTGGCCTTCTAATTCCGTAATTCACGTACGCCGCGCCCGCGGGATAGCAGATGGCCGGCCTCCCCAACTCCAAATCACGAACGTATCGACTGGCTGTTGGGCTGAGATGGACTCCGGACTCCAGACTGCTGCCGCAGATGGGCCACGCCACTGGGGTCGCAACAAAATTTCAGTGGGGTCTTTGCCGGCCGAAACTTGATCGCTATGAAGTTTTAAGGAAAAGTCGTCGGTGTCGTCCGACCCCTACGGCTGAACGTGGCTTCGCCACTGAGTAAAGATACGGCTTAAACTTCCCCTAACGAGTGCTTTGGAGTGCTGGACACACAGTGCAGTGTATCAAGTAATTTTTTTTCCAGCCTCTTATCTTCAGTCAGTGGATTATACTAGGCTGGACTGCCGTTTTGCACCTTTTCTATGCCATCATAATCACCGGTTTTGTCATTCTCCGCTTCATTTGCTAGTCAGCCATGAATCATGATCCGCGGCAGCACCATGTTCCTTGTCCTCACGCTTCACTCATGCTCTTCATCAGCCTTTTTTATCTTTTAGTCCTTGGTTAATCGATCTGTTTTCATTTTCAAAATACTCTGAACTCAGCCTCCTCGCAGTCGTTATCATCCCGTCGGTCGGTAATCAGAAAGCATCAGTTTATGCAGCCCTGGTCCCTATAAGCATCAAAGCATCAGTTTATGCAGCCCTGGTCCCTATAGGCATCAATTTAACTTGCAGGTGCATAAACTGAAACATGGGCTACCACACAGCATCACAAATCTTCAGGATCCCGACTTGATACCTTTCATATTGGCTCGAAACGGCCGTGAGATACATTGAGGGAGCACCACAAATATTCAGTTGGCTTCTTATTTGATTCAAAACTCAAGAAAAGAGGAAAAAACGTGAAATATGGGCTACTACGTACTATCACAAATAATCAGATGCCTGATCCATTAGTTGACATGCCAAAATGATTTATATCTTTTAATAACGAAATGGAGCGTGAGGCTGATCTATTATCAGACCTACAAAAGTGGCCAGAAAAACTGCAAAATCGATTGCACGATGCATCAGCATAAGATTAAACTGTTGTTAAAAACTTTTATATTTTACAGAACTGATATGAGCCTGGGCTGGGCTGTTTGTCATCGTTAAGAAATACTTGTCAAGAACGAACAACAAGGGACTGACCGTTGTCTATGGCGACGCCTGACGATGACATACCCTCGATAAATATAATTTGTAGGTGGTAAAAATTATGCAGCCCTAGCTCGCCGTGGAGCACTGAGTCTACCTTCACCAGAATCCAGAACACTGCACATGCAGTCATGCGCACATAGTCATGGCCTGGTCAGGCAGTGACAGTCACCATGGACTGCTCAATCTTGTGCATGTGCCGCCCTGTCATACAAAATTTAACGGGTTCATAGAAAGAAGCATATTATAGTGGCATAGAAGTATTTTTAAGTTTTAACCAGACCTAGGATCAATAGCTGCTCCTAATTCTTGAACAATGGTATGGTCAAATTTCTGTAAATCTCTGGCCATGCCTTTGGCATCACAGCAGCCATAGATGTAAGCGCCTTGGCTGTTGGGGATCATGTCCCAGATTTCGATGCCTGGAAATGGGCAGAGGCTAGAAATTTTAAGCCACTGAGTTAGCGATTGGAGGGTAAAAAGAAGTGTATCAGAAAATTAGCAGCTGAATTTACTTTCTATGCCATTTTTTGTGTTGCATGTATCCCAACGTACAGCCCTAACGCAAAGAAAGTTATACATGGAATTGGCATTGATTGACCACATTCCACAAGAAAGCAGAGAGAGAGACGAAGAAGCTTGCAAGCTCGACTGTGGCTACCACACAGTGAAAGGATAAGGACTGAGATGTCTTGTGTTATTTTTTTTTAGTGGTAATTTTTATTGAAATGGAATGGCATTTGAGAGATGCTTTTCTGATCAACTGGCCACACAATGATATGTAGCAATCATATTTGTACTTGATCAAGGCTAGATGAAAGCATTGAATAGCTTATAGACAGATCAAATAGACTTTTATTATGCGATCTGTCTATATAACCGTCTCTATGTCAAATTTTGACAATTTACAGGCGATCCATGTTCGTGGGTTGAACATGCCTTAAGTAGAAAGGTGAATCTTTATTTATTAAGGCCAGTGAGAAGCATTGATTCTTGGGACAAATTATCTCTATGCCCCTCTGAAAAACAACTGAGATCTTTATGACTTTTTTTTCAAAATTAGCTCTATAGCTGTGGAAATTTTTTTTGGTAACTCCATGGACCATGACCTTCTGTTAGGTTTTGGCATTTGACGGTGTTAAGTGATGAAGAAAAGATTATTTTACTGACGAAAAAAAAATACTGCAGATTTCACATGCATGTCGATCTAGTCATGTGCGAGATATCTCGAGCGCGGGAAGATCTAGTCATGTGCAAATATCTCGAACGCAGGAACGGCGTCAATCGAGGACCTTCACATGTCGATCTAGTACATGTGCAAAAAAAAAAAAAAAAAAAAAAAAAAAAAAAAAAAACTGCAGATTTCACATGTACTCCCTCCGTCCCAAAATAAAGCGGCGTTTTCGCTTCGAGAAAACATATGTCGGCAATTATATACTAAAATAGGATTAATATTTATATTACATAATTAGTATCATTGGAAAGATCTTTTGATCTAGTTTTTTAACAAATTTATTTGGAGATTTAAATCTTCTACGTATTTTCTACAAATCGAGTCAAACTTGTGGCACTAAAAAAACCCAAAAACGTCGTTTATTTTGGGACGGAGGAGGAGTATGCATGACGGTCTTTCTTTGCCGCTACTACGCTTTCCGTCCCGTCCCTCGTTACTGCAACGCGCCTCGATTGAGCCAATGGCAAATCTACCATTATGAAAAGTGGGCTTGAAGATATATCATTCATGGCGGGTTTTTCGTCGATTTACCATTCAAAAAGTGACCCGTCCGCTAAAATACTTGCTTTTCTTCTCATTTATTCCCTTCTTGTTTGTACCCATATCGGCGAAGTCGGCCTCGATCCGTTTCCAGGCTCGCGTTCGGTCCGTCAGGAAGCAGCATGAAAGAAAATGATATGGGCAGGGGCAAGAAGGGAATAAATGAGAAGAAAAGCAGCCCAATGGTATTTTAGCGGACGGGTCATGTTTCGAATGGTAAGTCGACGAAGCTTCGATTGCGGAGTAGTATATCTCGAAGCCCACTTTTCATAATGGTAGATTTTCCATTGGCTCTTCCTGCCGAGAGCGCTCGACCTGTGCGTCCACCGCCTTTCGCGACCTCGCCAACGACCCGACCAGGCGGGCGCGATGGTCTGCCCCCGTGGCCCCCGCTTCAAGCGACTCTGCGGTGACGACACCGGCGCCAAAGCAGGTCCACCACCACCACCACCGCTCCGGGCCGGCGCTTCAGCGCGGCTTCTGGCGGCCGGCGGCGGCAGCAGTCCACAGCCTGCCCGGCGCGCCCCTCGTCTCGGCCGTCGAGAGGGATTTTTTGTGTGTGTGTGTGTGTGTGGGGGGGTTTGGGGAAGGGGTCATAGAGATCCCGGCTATTTTTAAAGGGCCATAGAGATAATTGTGCCTTTTGATTGTTTATGGGCTTATGCTTTTCGAAAAGTGACACATAAACTACTCTAGTACCACCATCAGTCAAGGCAAAGTATCTCCTTGTAGAGATAATTTAAGTAACCGCACATGGGAACAAAGGCAAACTCAATCTATGTGTGACAAATCAGAATCAATTGAATAATATTGTTTTCGCTTCAAACAACAGAACCAAGATATGTACCCCCTATATAGATGCTTGGTATGGAGTACCAACTTGTGCACATTTTAGAATCAATCTAATACCAAATCAAGCTAGGTGTGCACAAAATTTCATCCGAATTTGGACACTGGTAACTATAACTATAAGATCCTTTTAGAAAGAAAACATACATCACATATATACACCTAGTAGCCATGTCTTACGTCTAATGTATATGCAAAAACTAAATTAATACTTCAACTAAAGTTGTAATAGAGATGAACCACCATTCTAACTCTACCTATTTAAAGATGTTTTTTACAACAAACAATTGATAGAATTTGCTATAGGAATTTTCTTTTGTACATAGAATCCATATGGAGCTCTAAATTCATCCAAGATTGAGCTTCATTCTTACGGGACCTATGTTCTCACGGTGTCGCCTAGGGCGTCCGGGCGCCATGCGAGAATGGGCGTGTAGGCAGGCAAGGCGGGCGCCTAGGCGTCGGGCGCTCCCCCCATCGCCGTGCCTCGCCTTACCGCCGTGGGAAGAACAGATTTCGGACAACCATGTCCCTAATATACATTCACGATACAAGAACACTTGGCAAGTTTGGATCCTCCCACTTTGAATCCATCGGTCAATTCAATTCGACTAATGCATGTTGCACTATTGGTCCAATTCTTACTCTAATGAAATGGTTCAAGCAAATAGGCATTTTACTCTAAAACAGAGTTAATTGAATGTCATAAGTTTGGTTAGAATAATACACATGCAGATATTTGTGATATTAATCAAAGACTAATCAGCAAGCGAAAATGTAGGCGAGCATCCCAATTCAGTAGTTTGTGTCTATAATCAACATACCAGAACATTTAGAACTACTTTAGATATCATCAAAAGCGTCTTCTTGCCTATATCATGCAATTCATTGGTCTTTGTCTATCAACAAAATGTCGGTCGATTGTGGGGATCACTCCTGCCCCCTTGGCCTTCGCTCTCGGAGGAGGCGGGAAGGGGGCGAGGGCTTCCCACAGGATGAGTCGAGAACACTAACGGAGGCGGGAGGCCCCCGATCTGCCCGACCTTCGCTGGAGTTGCCGAGGGTCAGTCGATCGGAGGGCGTCCGGCCTCGAGGGGGTGGGTCAAGACGATGTGTGGGGGGCGAGACGCCGAGGTAATAAAAATGAGTAAATGGCACTTAAACAGGCCGACAACCGACCCCTTTCTCTGAGCCCGTACCCGGGCATTTATAGGAATACAAGGGGTCAGAGGGGCTGATTCACAACTTAGTACATGGTAGGTAGGAGAACACACACTTACAACTGGGCCCCCACAGGGGCAAGCTAGTAACTATTCGTACAAGGTTAGCACGGGAAATACACGTGTGACTTCTCCCCGCCTGGGAGTCATAGGGTTTACCCATGCCGGCCGCCGGGGCCGAGTGCTGCGGAGGGGATGACTCACGGGGGTCCCTCCGCTAGCTTTTCGGCCGCTTGGGCTCGCACGCTTGAGAGTCCCTTCGCGGCGCTCCCCTTTGCATAGGGGGCTACCTCGCTCTGGCCGATTTGGCGACCCCGGAGGCCGCTCGGCGAAGAGGTGAAGCCGGCCGTTCGCGTATTCGGCGGAGGGTCCTCCGCTTGCTGATCTGCAAGACTTCCGCGACTTGTTAACGAGTTAAGTCTTGGCCCCCGTGAGTGAGGCTGCGAGGCCGCCGGGGCTGGCGAGGGTCACCCTCCCCAAAGAGCCCCTCGAAGGTCCGGTTCCCTCCAGGGGCCACGGCCCGAGCGGCGTCTTCCGGGAGGGTCCCGTGCGGGTGGTGTTCTGCCACCCCATGGGCCCTTGCCGGCCCGGCGCGTCCCCCATTTGCTCTCGTGGGCCTCGCGGAGGTGGGCCTCGGCCTTTTTCTTTGCTCCAGCGTGCTAGGGTTTGGTCTAAGTGGACGGATCTTTGTTGGTTGGTTTGAGAGTGGCGTGGATCGGGGTGGGCTGTGTTTGTTTAGGGGGTGCGGATGCCGTTCGTTTTACTGCGTGGGGGGGATCGGAGGGCCGGTGTTGTTTTGGGATCCGGGCCGCGATCTTCGGGGGGTTCTCGGCTGCGTCCGCCCCCCCCTCAGCGCCCGGCCTATAAATATGTACGGTTGGTGAGGTTAGGGTTTTGTGCTCTCATCTTGCTTTCACGCTCTTGCTTTTCGCTTGTCACTTCCTCGCTCTCGCTTTCTCCACAAGCGCTGCCCTAGCTCCTTTTCTTTGTTTTCTCCTTGGCTCGCGGAGGGTCCTTCGATGGCTCGCATCAAGGAAACCATGAAGCCCAAAACCGTCGTTGAGTGCTTGAGCTCCCCGAGCAAAACACGGACCAATCCCCTGAAGAAGTTCTAGAAGGAGCATGAGTTTTTCCATAAGAGGCGCTTCCGGCGGAGGGCGAGCGGTGCCCCTCCCGAAATTTGGCCGGAGGTCGTTGTCTTCGAGGGGAGTTTTTTCTATGCGGGGCTCCGCTTCCCGTGTGCGAGCTCGTCTTTGGGTGTCTTTGCGGAGAGGTTTAACCTCCGCTTCCACCGGCGCGCATGCTTCCCGCGTCTTATGACGTGCGTGTGGGCGTGCCGCTCCGTTGGCCGAGCCGGCGGTGGATGGCTTTATCGGGGCCCACCGTGCACTACCGGCCGCGCACCGTCAAGGCGACGGAGGAGGAGGTCTTCCGCGCCCGTATGGCGTGTGCGGCTTCATCCCCCCGCGGCGGGGTGGAGGCTCTGCCGCGCGCGCGGCGCAAGTGGGCGCGGATTAGGCTGAACCACGGATTCAATTACGGTTGGCGGGCGGAGGGAGGCACTCTGGCGATCGGTCCTCGGCCTTGCGCGGGTGAAGCCCGTGTGAAGGCGGCGGCTCGAGGAGGGCTGGACGCCTGCCGGCGCCATGTCCCGCCACGCGTCTCGGCGCGGGACTTGGTGGGGAGTTGCCGCGGCGCGGATCAGAGTGCTGTGGGGGGGGGTGCCCTCCGTTGAGGTTGCGGACTCGGCGGAGTACTCCCTAAGGGGTTGAAGGCGTTGAGGCTCGACCGGAGCAGGTGTGGCCGGGCTGCTTTGAGGCGGCGAAGGGCGATAAGGCGGAGTTCGGGGCGGTTGGTGATGGCGGAGGCCACCGCTGCTCCGACTTTTCTCATCGGGAAGTTGGAGTCGTCGGAGATCCCGTGGATCCGCGCCTCGCCTCGCGACCGCCGGCATTGGGTGAACAGGGTCTTCGACACCTTTCGGGGGTCGAAATGCGACGGCGGCCGTCGAGGCCGCCCGACGCCATGGGACGGGGAAGAAGAAGCGGGGGTCCGCAAGGGCAACACGCTGCGCTAAAATTGCGCCTCGGAGCCTCCGGTGAAGCGGAGGCGCTTGTCCCTCCGTCCCCGCCCCGTCACTCGGAGGGCGGGTTTGTCAGCCGGGGCGGTGGTTCCCGGACGGCGGACCTTGGTTACTTCCTCATCTCCGATGATGACGACGACCAGGAGGATGCGGAGGGCCAGCGGCGAACAAGGAGGCGAACACGGAGGTGGACAGGAGGAGGCCGCGGAGGAGGCCTCCGACGCATTTCCGACCGCGAGGGAGCTTGAGGAAAGGGGCCATGGTGACTTGGGCCCTCCGAAGAAGAGGGAGGGGGGCCGGCCACGGCGGAGGTGAAGGCGGCGCGGCGCGGGCCGGACCGCCGTGGCCCGCCGCATGAGTGCGCGGGGTGCCCCGCCTTGTCGATGGTGTGGGGCGGGCGAATTTTGGACGACCCTCAGGAGGCTCCTTCGGGAGTGGAAGGCGCTCGGGGAGCGGAGGTCCTTCCACGTTGCCTTATGTGGCCGAGGCGATCGCACGACTTGACGTCGGCGTGGAGTCGCGATCTGGGCGTGGACCTCCAGCGGCGCTCCGCCGCCGGCTCTAAGTCGGCGGAGGCTTATCGGCCGCGTCTTCCCCGGCCGCGCCGCTCTTGGAGAGCGGAGATGCAGTAGCGAAGCTGCTCTCTCACGATATCCATGAGGATATCAAGGTGAAAACGGCGGAGCTTACGCTGGCCGACGCCGGCGGCCATCCGTGAGGGGCGGGACTCGTCGATCACGCCGACGCCCTAAGGAAGGCCTCAGCGAGTTTGGGAGAGCCGGGCGGGAGGCCCGAAGCTTAAGGCGGCCGCGACGGCGGGCGGCCCGGAGGAGGTGGCGGATCCGGAAGGGGGCGGTGGTCCTCCGGCGAGAATGGCGAGCTCGACGCCGGAGGCGCGAGGCCCGCTGCCTTGGGGAAGCGGAGGTGGCGGTTTCGCGGAAGCCCAATGATCTTGGTCGCCTTGGTATGCGGAGGCGGAAAATGCCTTCAAAGCCGCTCGACGGCGTTCTCGGGTGGGTCGGGGCCGCTCCTTTTCCGGTCGCTTTGCCGAACCGGACCCAGCCCTTGTTGGCACATGGACGCCAGCCGGGAGGGGAGAGTTCTTGAAGGTGGTGGCCCGCGTGGCGGACCGAGCCACCACCGCCGCCGTTGCCTTCGAGGGGCCCTCCGCCATCCGAGGCGGCGCATCGGAGCTCTTGTCAGGACCGGCCGCTCACTTCCCTAGTCCCACGGTCAGAAGTCAGGGCCTCGGCCCGGGCGTGGCGCTTCACGACCGCTCTCATCAGCGCTTTTGGTGGCGGGCGGGAGTTGGCTCTGGAGCCGCGAAGGGCCGATCTTGCAGAAAGGTTGGTTACTTTCTTGCCCACTTGTTCGTTTCATTGCTCTTCGTTTGTCTTTGCTTTGGTATCTTACATGGTGGTGTGGTGTTATAGGTCATCTGCAAGCTTTCCGGCGGAGGGTTCGTAGGTCGCTCGGAAGGGGTCCAGGTGCCGGGCGGGTTGAGGTGCCCGGGTCGCTCGAGGCGACTCTGGTGCCTCCGCCCGCGGTGAGGGCTTGACCGCTGCTCCGCCTCCGGCGCGCCTCCGGCCTCCGACGCCTGTCTCCTCGCGCTCCGGCAGCCGCCTCTGCCTCGCGGTGCCCACGGAGACCGCGCCCGCCCCCCCGAGCCATCGAAGCGACTCCTCATTTGCCCGGCGCCCGCCGGCCTCGAAGCGTAGGTGGTGTAGGGCTCCTTAGGCCTGGCCATAGTTTATTCGTCCCTAGATGTGTTATGCGTGCAGTGTCAAACTCTCGGCCTTCGGGCTTTTTAAGTTAAATGATGAATTGGTGGTTAAGAGGCTTCGCTACATCCCGTTCTTAATCGTTGTGTGCCCCCGTTGCATTCATTTACCTTTGCGGCCGGATCATGTTGGGGTTGGGGCTAACGGTGTTTTAATGATTGTGTTGGCCGCGCAGTACGGGGTCTGGCTTGGAGGGTACTCAACGTGGTTCCGCTGATGATGAATCGCCAAGATATGTTTATTTCGGGAGACTTGGGTTCATACCATGCAGCGGTTCCCGGGCTACCCTTCGAAAGTGGTTTTGGTGGGGCGGGGTTCGGAAGTATGGCGCGGGCCAATCGAGCCGGAGGCCTTACGGCGGTCTCATGACTTGACAAACCGTCAAGTGGAACGAGTACTCTTCGGGGCCGGCGCCCGGCGTGGCTATGGCGGAAGATGATATTGAGGGCGATATGAAGCCGTTGCCATCGCGCTTGGCGGCGGCTTGTTGGAGTCGATCGCGGACGCCGAGTTGTTGTTCAAATAGGGAGGATGTGGGCTTCGAGTGGGCGACTTGGAGGGTATACCGGCATCGAGTGTTGAGGGTGAACTTCCACTTGTTCGTTGGAGCCTATGATACCGGAGCCGCGTGATTACGTTGGGAGAGCCGCTGGTGGAGGTGGTGGATGTAGAGGAGTTTGTGGGCGTGTAGCGATGGTGTTGGTCAAGGCCATCTTGTATGGGGTTGTGACCTCAGTATCGAGGGCGTGTGTCGCGGAGGCTCAAGGGCTTTCTTGGCGCGGAGGGCTATGTAACTTTTCTCGTGATGTAATGAATGTGTGATGTGTTTGCGAAGAGTTGTTTCTTATGTTTGTTGTATGTGCCGGAAGGGAATGGCGGCTCGCAGGTGCAGTCGCGTGAAACAAATGTGTCCCATTTTCCTTTGTGCGAGACTGGCTAAGAGCCAAGGTAGCCGCGTGAGACAAGAAAGAATGTCCCCCATTTTCCTTAGTACAGATTCATGTTGCTGGAGGTGGTCGCTGAAACAAACAAGGTCCCTATTTTTCCTTAAGGCGAGACTCACACAGTTCTGAGGGGCAGCCACGTGGAACAGCGGCACCCCCTATTTTCCTTAGCGAGGCTCGCATTTTCAAGGCAGCCTGGAAACAAATAAGGCCCTCTTATTTTCCTTAGTGATGAGCTCGCGCTGCTGGCGGTAGTCGCGTGAACGGCCCCCTATTTTCCTTAGTGCAGGTTTCGAAGGCTGGTTAAGGTAGTCAAGGTGAAATGGGGCCAAGGCCCCCTATTTTCCTTAGTACGGT
This sequence comes from Hyparrhenia diplandra, assembly GCA_015847255.1. Lineage (NCBI taxonomy): Eukaryota > Viridiplantae > Streptophyta > Magnoliopsida > Poales > Poaceae > Hyparrhenia > Hyparrhenia diplandra. Next base: position 348,441 of record JADLZK010007858.1, read on the forward strand.
AGGCTCGCCTCGCGTTTGGTAGCAGCGTGAAACAGCGGCGTCCCCTATTTTCCTTAGTGCGAGACTTCGCGCGTTTTCGCTAAGGTTTACTTGACCCATAGTATTCGTTTCTTTTTTATTGCTTGATTTTGTTATAAAGTTATTTTGGGTCGCGGAGGGTCCTTCTCGGGTCTGAGGTTCCCGTTGAAGCTTGAGTTGATACGAGGGTGCGCCCTTGGATTTTTGCGAATCCGCGACTCATCGTCGAGACACAGGTCATGAGGTCCAAGGCGCGGTGGGACTCTGGCGGAGGTGGCTTCGATTGGGTGGGGTCTGCATCTTGTGCGCCTATCCTCGTTGAATGGGCGGTCGTGCGGGTTGTCGCGAGCGGCACAGACTTTTCGCGTTCGTGTTGGCTGCGCCTCCCCTCCGAAACTTTGATTCCTTTGGTGGAGTTGCCACGGGGAGAATGTTACATTCTCCATTGTGGTATCTCCTTCGGCAGTCTCCGCTCGTGTTGGCCGCGTTTTGCGCGAGGTTCCTTGAGCTTTTGCGAGGTGCTCTGGGCAGTGGCGTAGGTGGAAAGCGCGGAGGACCGAAATGCTCTAGTTTGACTATGCGCATTTGGTCTTTGTTGGTTTTGCGGAGATTTGGATGTTTCGGACCTCGGGGCACCTCGCGGCCGTTGCTCTTCGTTAGCGCAGTCTACCTCGGGGGTTGGGGTTGGTTTACATTTTTCATTGTGGTGCCTTATTTGGATTATTGGTTGGGGCTTTCGGAGGTATCCCCGGCATCTGCCTTGTAGGATCGGGGCTTGGGCCGGGGGTGGTGGCATGGTGGTGTGTGTGGTTGGTGGCTACTCTCTTCCTAACACGGAACTTCGTGGGGGTGGGGGAGGTTTGGTTTTATCTTGTCCGGGGGGGTGCTCCTGCGGGTGGTGCTCCCTGGTGTTGGGTGGGCGTCATAAGTGCTTAGTGTGGTTATGGTTTGTAGGGCCGGAGGTCTTGTCCTTGGTGGGTGTGTCTTGGGCGGTGGTTGGGGTTAAGGTTGTACTGGCGGAGGTCTTGTCCTTGGTAGGTGGTGTAGTTAAGGGTCATGTCTGGCGGGAGGTCCTATCCTTGGCTGACGGTGGTGTTTAAGGCGTACTGGCGGAGGTGTTGTCCTTGGTAGGTGGTGGTGTAAGGCCGCCATGTCGGGCGGAGGTGTTGTCCTTGGTAGGTGGTGTAGTTAAATTTCATGCTGTGGAGGTCCCGTCCTTGGCCGGCGGTGGTGGTGTTAAGGCTGTACGGGCGGAGGTCTTGTCCTTGGTAGGTGATGGTTTTTTTTTGATGATTTTGATGAAGGTGCCCTGATCTCCGATTTACGCCGTGCCCAGGTGGGGCCCGGACTCGAGGGGTTGGGAGGTACTGGGCTGAGCCCCGGCGGCGGAGGTGCCTGGCGCCCGGCTTTGTGTGTGCGACTTAACATAATTTAGAGTAAGGAGTGCTTTCGATGGTTTGGCCGAGCCGGGGGGTGTAGCCTTGCGCTGCCTCCCCGAGCGTGGGCAATCCCGATTACCTTCGCGCCGATGATACGGGTGGCGCCCGGCCGGCCCCTTTCGATCTTTGTGCTGCCGTTGCACCTTTCACCGATGTGGGGAACTAGCACGCATATATTAGATATTGGTCTTTGCCTCATTAAAAACCTTGCGCCCCTTTCGCAAGGAAAAGAGTGCAGCCCGTGTTGTTCATGGCCCTTAGCTTAAAAAGGAAAACAAAATGAAATGGTAAAACGGCGGAGCCCTTACAACTTCGCGAGTGCAAGTACATTGCACCGCTATGGGTAGTACTGCCGTGAGGTCGCCGACATTCCAAGTGTGGGGAGGTCATGGCCTTCGAGGTCTTGCAAGTGGAATGAGCCGGGCCTTGTACTCTTCGTGACGAGGTATGGGCGTCCATTTGGCACGAACTTGCCACCCATCTTCGCGTTACGCTCCTTCGATCAAGGCGAAGTCTCCGCGGCGGAGATCGTGCGGAGTCGAGCTTTTGTTCCTCCACCTTGTGGTCTCCTCCCGGTATGCGCGGAGGTTGAGGACGGCCATGTTCCTTGTTTCTTCGAGGAGGTCCTTCGCGAGGGCCACTTCTTCTGGGGGGCTTCGTAGGTGACCCTTGGCGATGCATGCTTTAGTTCTTCTAGGAGGGCGGCTTCTTCTCAGAACAATAATTTGTAGGGCGTGAATTTGGTGCATCGACTCTCGGAGGTGTTATGTGACCACACCACCGGAGTGAGCTCCCTCCACCCATTTTCCTCTCTTGGCTTGGCGTGGACCTTCGCGCCGATACCCGCAAGATTATGCCGTTGGCTCTTTCCACAAGCCCGTTAGATTGGGGGTGCCTTACGGAGGCGAAGTGTATTTTAGTGCCTATTTGATGGCGTAATCGGCTTGAAGCCTTCGCCATCGAACCGAGTGCCATTATCGACTGTTATGCTCAGCGGGGTTCCGCGGCACGCACGATCCATTGCCGTAAGAACTTTTGTACCGAAAGTGAGAGGTTATGCTTGCGAGAGGACGGGCTTCGATCCATTTGGTGAAGTATTCGACCGCCACTACCGCATAGCGTAGGTTCCCTGAGCCGAGGCATTGGTCCGATAAGGTCTATCGCCCATATTTGAAGGGGGCCAAAGCGGGGCGGATGAGGGGTTGCCTGAGCCCCGCCACGTTTTGGAGTGGTGCGCCGTCACCGGCATCCCTTAGCGATAGCTTGACCAGTCTGCCGCGTCGTTGAGTGCGGTGGGCGATGGAAGCCTTGTCCGAACACTTTTCCCACTAGTGCTCCGGGGCGTTGTGCGAGCCGCAGATGCCTTCGTGCACCTCCGCTAGAGATAGCGGCCTTCGCGGGGTAGATATGCACTTTAGCCATGGGGCGATTCTGGGATGCTTTTTAGACGGCTTGTTGTCGACTAGGCGGTAGCCTCGGACCTTCGCTCAACCCTCTTTTGTTCTTCCTTGAATTTTGTGGCTCGAAGTGGCCTGATGAATGCGATGATGGGGCTCTCCAATCTTCGCTGTAGATGGCGCTGACCGATTTTGGGAGGTGGGTCGATTTTTCTTGGATCGCGGGGCTACGTAGCACTTCGAAGAATACGTCTGTGGGGAGTGGCTCGCTCGGGGACAAGGACCTTCGTGGAGTTCGCCGGCTTCTCCGTTGTCCCCGCCGGATATGGTCTTGGTTGTGACGCCGAGAAAGAAGGCCTCAATCTTCCTTAGCCTTGCAGTATTTTTGTAGCTCGGGGTGCTTGCTCGGTTGTCCTTCTCGGCTTGTTTCGAGACCACCTCCGAATCGGTTTGACGATAGCCCTTGGCCGACATGGCCCGAGCTTGTTTAGTGCCGTGAGCACGCCTCGTGATTCTGCCGTGTTGTTTGTGCACCGAACTCTAGCCCGGCAGGATACCTCGACTTGACTCGGGAGGGTGAAGTGATGACGCCGCGATGCGCTCCAGGCGTGCCCCCTCCGTCGTGTATGCCGGCCCATATCGGGTCCAAGTTTGCTGCTGGTTGAATGTGTGCGGGGTCCGGTCTGCGAGGAAATCTGCGAGAATTTTGGGACTTGATGGCTGATACGCCAACGAACCTAATTGCGTGGTCTCCATCTCGGTCGCCCATTTCGCTATTAATACGCCCTTGACTCGGGGTTCCGAATATGTTATCAAGGGGAAAGCTCGAAGATATGGTGATCTCATGTGCACGGAAGTAGTGCTTAAGTTTTCTCCCCGCCATGACCACTACGTAGGCCACCTTTTCCCAGCTCTGTGTAATTTAGCTTGGGCCCTTTGAGGGTTTTGGAGGCGTAGTAGATGGGGATGCACGGATTTGGTGCCCTTCGTCCACTTCCTTGATGAGCACCGAAAGGTCCTAATGGCTAGAGGGGGGTGAATAGCCTATTAAAAATTCTACAAACAACACTAAGCAAGGCGGTTAGTAAATAAGACGGCGTAGCGAATAAGCAAATGCTTCAAACTAATTACGCAAAGCCTCCTAACAATTCTAGCAATTCTAATGTCTCTAATCACAAGCAAAGGCTAGGTTGCTAAGTTACACCTAGGTGGACAAGATATACTAATTAAATCTACCATTAGGAGCTAACAAGGTTAAGCTAACTAAACAAGCTACACAACACTAAGTATCCTAACAAGATATACTACAAAAGTAATGCAAGAGGTGTTAGGATACAATACCACCGGTGTAGTGTCGAGGTTGTAGCCAATCACCGTGATCACCAAGAAATCTCCAACGAGCAAGAACAAGTGACACGATGATTTTTTACGAGGTTCACGTGCTTGCTTAAGACGCTAAGTCCTCGTTGTGGCGACACACTCACTTGACGTGTGCTAAGCTTAATGGCGGTGCCAAAACCCCTATGGGCGCTCAAGCAAACGATCACAAGAGAGGGTCCAACAAGCCACGAGCAATCCACTAGTGCTCCTTTCGCGAATCTCCGCGGGGTAAGGAGCGACCCCTCACAATCACCACGGTGTGGCCTCAAACAAGCTCCACTTGAGCTCAACACCGCCTCTTGCTCCAAGCGCTAGGGAACCAGGGCAAATTCCCAAGAAAACAAGAATCCCGCGGCTTCTCCAAGGATGAAGTGCCTCTAGATGCAATCACCAATGCAATGCACTTCTATCACTCTCAATCTCACCAAGAATTCGAGTTAATGGATGGGAGATGAGTGGAGAGGAGTATCAATTGCTCACTAGCAAGTTGGAAGCTTCAAATGTGCAAGAGAGAGAGCATAGAACGGGCAAACCCATATATATAGGCCCCCCACGAGATAGAGCCGTTGGTCTTCAAAATGGGCACTTTTCGGGGTGACCGGACGCACTGACCGGAACCACCAGCGGGTCCGGTCCAGCGTCCGGTCGGTGCTTCCGGTCACTACCGACAAGCACCGGGCCCACAGCTGGCGCCCAACTCAGCGTCTCCGGGGTTCCGGCCGACACCTGAAGCGTCCGGTCCAAATTTCCGCCGCGTCGTCCGTCAGAATCCTCGGTCGAAGCCCAAAACATGCTCTACGGAATTTTGATCGGACTCACGGACGGCAAGCCACCCGGTGCGTGCGTCGGTCGGCCTTCGCCAGCGTCCGGCCGGCCCTCGGACGGCAAATCTTCATCCTTTTCTTTGCTCTTTGCTTCAAACTTGCTTCGCCTCTTGCCATAGGTTGCCAACACGTTCAAGATGACCACGTTATCACCAATGTTAGCACGTCGATAAGTTAGGTAAGATCGAAGTTAGTGCTCTCATTGCCCTAAATGCAATATGCAAGTCAATTGGACCTAGAAGCACTTCACCAAAGGATTGTCGCGGCATTTCCTCTTGATAGTCGGCTATCTATCCTATAATGTGATCACACGCTCTATCGTGTCTTGATCACTAAAAAGGAAAAACCCTATCAAGATACATTTGCCTTGATCTCCCGGGTTCCTCTCAAGCCGATCACCGAGCTTGACGATCCATCATGTCCACCATCATCGTCCATGTTCATGATCATCATGCTCCTTGTCATCCATCTAATCCTATCTCAAAGTTATCACTTAGAGCAAAGGATTAGTCCACAAGTGTGTCATCAATTTCCAAAACCAAACATGAGATTTCAATCTCCCCCTTTTTGGTAATTGATGACAACCAAACTCACAAAGATTTGAAATAAAATTCAATTGAACTTGAATTGCTTGCCCATAGCATTTTGATCATGAATCAAGGATTGGACAAACATTTCAAGGTTCGGTTTTGGTAGTAGTAGCTCCCCCTACATATGTGCTTCCATGTGTTTGGATCAAGTTGGCACATATGTATGGATAGAAAACTTGGGGAGAGATACTAATACCAAAAGAGATGCTAAGGTTCTAGAATTGGACCTTTGAAGCGTGAGACCATCGGAGTCCTTAGCATCATGTAACTAGACAATCATCAAAACTCAACATACCCCATGAGATCAACATTATAGGCTAAAATGTGAGCTTTGTCTAGATACATCCTATGCATGCTAGTTGGTCAATACACCAATCAATTTTCAAAAACTAGCATACACCAAGCAATCATGTATATTGAATTTAGATTGCTAATGCAACACCACATTATGATCATGCACAAACAAATGCACAAATAGTTTATGAGCTTGCTCCCCTATTTGTGTGATCCTTTCCAACATCTTTGTGACTTATTTCTCCCCTTTGTCAACAATCACCAAAAAGGTGTAAACGAGAGAAATCAAGTCAATCAAAGTATCACATGTGGTCTCATCTAGATCACTTGCCTTTCCATGTATTCAAGTTTGAACCAAGGACAAGCTTTTTCACACCTCATAAACATAAGGGTTATCTTGCACCATGTTAGAATACACATCAATAGCGCATTTTCTAGAGTTGACACTAGGATTGCAAGCACATAAACATGTCATATGCCACCACTAGTTCATAGAACTATTCAAAGCAATAGTGGTGCCACACATACATTGAAAACATTTTATTTACCATGAATGAGCCTAGTAAGCATGCATGATGGCTAGATGCACTAACAAGTCCTTAGCAAATATGAATGCCATGACAACCAACTTTTACCTTGGGGTTTGTCGAAGGAGAGGCATGTCATATAAGTGGGGTGCATCAACTCAAGTTGGAGAAGTCAATAATGTTCAATTCTCCCTTTAGCATGCAAAACCTCTTCTCATCAAGTGGCTTGGTGAATATGTCGGCTAGTTGATCTTCGGTGCCAATGCCCATGATACAAATGTCACCCTTTTGTTGATGATCTCTTATGAAGTGGTGCCTTATATCAATGTGCTTCGTTCCTGGATGTTGAACCGGATTTTGGGTCATCTTCCTTGCACTTTCATTGTCACAAAACAATGGAACTTTGTCAAATTTGAATCCAAAATCCTTTAATGTTGACCTCATCCAAAGCAATTGAGTGCAACAACTTCCCGCACTAATGTATTCGGCTTCGGAGGTTGAGAGAGCAACACTATTTTGCTTCTTTGAAGACCATGATACTAGTGACCTTCCAAAGAATTGACATATGCCACTTGTGCTCATTCTATTGATCTTGCACCCTCCATAGTCGGAATCCGAATATCCAATCAAATCAAACTTGGATCCCTTTGGATACCATAGTCCAACATCTTGTGTGTCCTTCAAGTACCTCACAATTCTCTTTGTTGCTTTGAGGTGACTTTCTCTTGGATCGGATTGATATCTAGCACACATCCCACACTAAATGCAATGTCAGGTCTTGATGCGGTTGCATAGAGCAAACTTCCAATCATAGACCTATACTTCTTTTGCTCAACCATGTTGCCACTTGGATCGGGGTCTAGGCTTCCATTGGTTGCCTTTGGTGTGGACATTGACTTGGCATCTTAAAGATCAAACTTCTTGATCATGTCCTTGATGTATTTGCCTTGACTAATGAATGTGCCATTCTTCAATTGCTTGATTTAGAGTCCAAGAAAGAATGTGAGCTCTCCAAGCATTGACATCTCAAACTCATTGGCCATCATATTAGCAAACTCTTCACAAAACTCTTGGTTGGTTGACCCAAAGATAATGTCATCAACATATATTTGCAATACAAACAAGTCTTTGCCAATCTTCTTGGTGAAGAGAGTGGTGTCCACCTTGCCCATCTTGAACCCTTTAGAGAGGAGAAAATCTCTCAACCTCTCATACCATGCTCTTGGTGCTTGCTTCAAACCATACAATGCTTTCTTCAACTTGTAGACATGGTTGGGATACTTCTCATCTTCAAAGCCCGGTGGTTGTTCCACATATACCAACTCATTGATGAAACCATTCAAGAATGCACTCTTCACATCTATTTGATAGAGCTTGATGTCATGAGCACATGCATAAGCAAGCAAGATTCTAATTGCTTCAAGTCTAGCAACTGGTGCATAGGTCTCTCCAAAGTCAAGACCCTCTACTTGAGTGTACCCTTGAGCTACTAGCCTTGTCTTGTTCCTTACAACAATTCCATCTTGATCTTGCTTGTTCTTGAAAACTCACTTGGTTCTAATCACATTATAGTCTTTTGGCCTTTCCACCAATTCCCATACATCATTTCTCTTAAAGTTGTTCAACTCTTCATGCATGGCATTGATCCAATCTTCCTTCTTTAGTGCATTTACAATGTTCTCTGGTTCTTCTTGTGCTACAAAGGCATGGTGAGCACAAAAGGATGCCAATCTTCTTCTAGTAACCACTCCACTATTGATGTCACCGACAATTTGATCAATTGGGTGGTCTCTTGCAATGTTGGATGGTTGCATCACTTGCACTTGATGACTAGGATGAGGAGTTGGACTAGCTTGTTGCTCTTGATCTTCATCTTGAGTACCACTAGTGCTTGCTTCATTTGAATTTATCTCAATTGTAGTGGTAGGCATTGGAGTGTCATCATCATCATCAACTTGCCTTGGCCGAATATCACCAATATCCATGTTCCTCATGGCATTCTCCAAGTTGGAACCACTCACATCATCATGATTTTCAACTTCATTTTGAGAGCCTTGGGTTTCATCAAATTCAACATCATGAACTTCTTCAAGCTTGCCACTACCCAAGTTCCAAACTCTATATGCTTTGCTTGTGGTTGAATATCCAACTAAAAACCCTTCATCACATTTCTTGTCAAACTTGCCCAATCTTGTGCCTTTCTTGAGAATGTAGCATTTGCATCCAAAGACTCTAAAGTAACCAATGTTGGGCTTCCTTCCATTGAGCAACTCATATGGTGTCTTGCCAAGCATCCCATGGCAATAGAGACGGTTGCTACAATAGCAAGCCGTGTTGATTGCTTCGGCCCAAAAGGAATGGCTAACATTATATTCACTAAGCATTGATCTTGCCATTTCAATCAAGGTTCTATTCTTCCTTTCAACTACACCATTGGATTGAGGAGTGTAGGTTGGTGAGAATTGATGTCCAATTCCAAGCTCATCACACAACTCTTCAATTCTTGTATTCTTGAACTCACTCCCATTGTCACTTCTAATCTTCTTGATGGATGTCTCAAATTCATTTTGAACCCTCTTGACAAAAGACTTGAAAAGCTCAAACACATCATTCTTGTCATGCAAGAAGAACACCCAGGTGTATCTTGTGTAGTCATCAACTATGACAAAACCATACTTGTTTCCACCAATGCTAGAATATGATGTTGGCCCAAACAAGTCCATGTGTAGCAACTCAAATGCCTTGCTTGTACTCATTGTGCTCTTGGTTAGATGTGCATTGCCATGTTGCTTCCCGGCTTGACATGCTCCACAAGGTTTGTCCTTCTCAAACTTCACATCATCCAAGCCTCTAACCAAGTCATGCTTCATCAACTTGTTCAATTGCTTCATTCCAACATGACCAAGCCTTCTATGCCACAACCACCCTTTGCTAGCCTTTGAGAGTAAACATGTTGTCAACTTGGCTTCTTTTGAGTTGAAGTCAACAAGGTAGAGATCACCATATCTAAATCCCTTGAAGATCATATTTGCACCATCACCACTAACCACTTCAACTTCTTGGCTTGTGAATATGCATTTGTAGCCATGGTCACAAAGTTGAGAGACCGACAAGAGGTTGTAATCAAGATGATCAACTAGCAACACCTTTGACAAGCTTTTCTCTTGAGTGATAGCAATCTTGCCTAGCCCCAACACATTGCCTTTCTTGTCATTGCCAAATGTGATAGACTCATACTCATCAATACCCTTGATGCTAATTGACTTGAACATATGAGAATCCCCGGTCATGTGTTGAGTGCACCCACTATCCATTATCCAATGCTCTCCTCCGACACGGTAATTGACCTACAAAAAGAGATCAATTCTTCTTAGGTACCTAATGTTGCTTGGGTCCTTCAAGGTTAGTCACTAAAGCCTTTGGTACCCAAATGGCTTTCTTCTTTGAGCCCATCCATGGTGTACCAATGTACCTAGCACGAACACCATTGTTCTTCTTTACAAGCATATAAGAATGATCAAGCTTGATAGAAGTAACATTGGTCCTCTTGTTCATGCACTTTTGCTCTTCATGACCAACTTGCTTGCAAGCTTTGCAATAGCTACCATTGTTCTTCACAAAATGAGTTTTGTGAGTAACAAGAGCGGCCTTGCCTTTCTTGGGGATATAGCCTAAGCCCTCCTTATACAAGGATGTCCTTTGGCTACCCAAGCACATAAGCAAGCGGTCCTCACCACCATAGGCCTTAGCCAAGGAGTGATTGAGCTCCTTTACTTCCCTCTTTAAACAAGCATTCTCATGAATAAGCATAGGGTTGTCATTATCTTCACTAGAGATGGATATGCTAGTGATAGATTGTGGAGGTCTCACACTTAGGGGTTGATTCATCAACTAGAATATCACACATGATGCTTGCATTGCATGTATCAACCTTGTCCTCAACTAAGCACAACTTGTGCTCATCAAGTAGAGAGGAATGAGCTTTCTCTAACTTAGAATGAGATTTCTCAAGCTTCTTATGGTCTACCTCTAGACTCTCATAAGATGCCCAAAGCTCACCAAGTTCTTGCTTAAGGCTCTTTGTTTTCTTACGCAAGCCCTTGTATTCCTTTCTACTTTGCTTGAACATAACAATGCAATCATCAAGCATGCTTTGCAATTCCTCCCTAGTGAGTGTTTTCTCCTCATCATCACTATCACTATCACTATCATCATCATCATCACTAGTGATAGATTGTACCTTGGTGGCCTTAGCCATGAAGCATAAGGAAGGAGTGTCGAAGAGGGAGATCTTGTCATGCATAGCAATGTGAGCTTGTCCCTTCTTCTTGTTCTTCTTCTCCTCTTCTTCATCACTTGAAGAGGATGAGCCATCACTATCCCACATAGCCACATGTGACTCATTCTTCTTCTTGGGCTTCTTCTCCTTCTCATTCTTGGCATCATTCTTCTTTCTAGCTTTCTTGATGCCCTTCTCATCATCACTCTCATATGGGCATTCGGCAATCAAGTGACAATCATCATGACACCGAAAGCATGTCATGTTGCCTTTATTCTTGCCATCCTTGGTCTTCTTCTTGGATGATTGCTTCTTCTTGTTCTTGTTGATGTATGTCTTCTTCACATATTTGCCTAATCTTCTCACCAAGAGGGCTAATTGTTCATCAACTTCACTCCCACTTGTAGAAGTGCCATCCTCTTCATCACTTGATTCTTCCTTCTTCTTGTCCTTGGATGATGAGCTAGCCTTTAGTTCCAAGCTCTTCTTGTCCTCTTTCTTCTCTTCTTCCTTGACCTTCTTGTTTGTCTTGTTGATGAGCTCTTGTTTCTTCTTGTCATCTCTATATGAATCATCGGTCATCACCTCATCAAGCAATTGGTTGGGAGTCAAATCCTTCAAGTTTGTCCTCACTAGCACGGTGATGAACATCCCAAACCGCTCGGGCAAACATCTCAAGAACTTCATGTTGAAGGTCTTGTCCTTGATCTCTTCTCCTAGTCCATTGAGATCATTCACCAACACTTGCATGCGGTGGAACATCTCCGGCACGCTCTCATCTTCTTCCATCTTGAAGCTATTGAATTGCTCAAGCTTGATATATGCTTTGGCTTGCTTGACGCCTTCGGTACCTTCATAGCATTCTTCAAGCTTCTTCCAAATCTCATGAGCAATGGTGAGAGACTTGACTTGCTCAAAGTCTCGATCATTGAATGCCTCATGGAAAGCACTCACGGCCACATCATTGGCATATAGTTTCTTCTCTTCGGCGGCGGTTGGCTCATTGGGCTTTGCAACCTCAAACTTGTTCTCCGTGACAACCCACACTTCTCTATTGATTGACTTGAGGTGTGCGGTCATCTTCACCTTCCAATAGGCAAAGTTGGTGCCATCGAAAGGTGGCACCTTCTTGGTGTTGTTGACATGAAAAGTCGTTGCCATTTTGTCACCGTAGGATGTTAAGCCACTCAAATAATGGTGCCTAGCTCCGATACCACTTGAAAGGTCCTAATGGCTAGATGGGGGTGAATAGCCTATTAAAAATTCTACAAACAACACTAAGCAAGGCGGTTAGTAAATAAGACGGCGTAGCGAATAAGCAAATGCTTCAAACTAATTACGCAAGCCTCCTAGCAATTCTAGCAATTCTAATGTCTCTAATCACAAGCAAAGGCTAGGTTGCTAAGTTACACCTAGGTGGACAAGATATACTAACTAAATCTACCACTAGGAGCTAACAAGGTTAAGCTAACTAAACAAGCTACACAACACTAAGTACCCTAACAAGATATACTACGAAAGTAATGCAAGAGGTGCTAGGATACAATACCACCCAGGTGTAGTGTGTCGAGGTTGTAGCCAATCACCGTGATCACCAAGAAATCTCCAACGAGCAAGAACAAGTGACACGATAATTTTTTACCGAGGTTCACGTGTTTGCCCAAGACGCTAAGTCCTCGTTGTGGCGACACACTCACTTGGCGTGTGCTAAGCTTAATGGCGGTGCCAAAACCCCTATGGGCGCTCAAGCAAACGATCACAAGAGAGGGTCCAACAAGCCACAAGCAATCCACTAGTGCTCCTTTCGCGAATCTCCCGGGGTAAGGAACGACCCCTCACAATCACCCCGGTGTGGCCTCAAACAAGCTCCACTTGAGCTCAACACCGCCTCTTGCTCCAAGCCGCTAGGGAACCGGGCAAATTCCCAAGAAAACAAGAATCCCGCGGCTTCTCCAAGGATGAAGTGCCTCTAGATGCAATCACCAATGCAATGCACTTCTATCACTCTCAATCTCACCAAGAATTCGAGTTAATGGATGGAGAGATGAGTGGAGAGGAGTATCAATTGCTCACTAGCAAGTTGAAAGCTTCAAATATGCAAGAGAGACTTAGAAACGGGCAAACCCATATATATAAGCCCCCTCACGAGATAGAGCCGTTGGCCACCAAAATGGGCTCTTTTTCGGGGGTGACCGGACGCGACCGACCGGAACCACCAGCCGGTCCGGTCCAGCGTCCGGCCGGTGCTTCGATCACTACCGACAAGCACCCGGGCCCCGGTGGCGCCCTCCCGCGTGCGTCCGTTCATTTGGTGAAGATCTCTAGTTTGGTTTTGGCTAATTAGTGACACCTAAGGACTAATCTCTCAATGCTAAGTGTTTGACATGATTGGAGATTGGTCGTGCCGGAGTTGATGCATGGTGATCATGGAGGATGGATCGAGGTGATCCAAAAGTTGATCAAGCATGCAACTTGGTGGAGTTTGGAGATCAAAGGTCCCAAGGCAAAGGTATAACCATAGGGCTTTTGGTTTCACACCCAAGACACTATAGAGAGTGTGGGTGATTATAGGATCGATAAGCCGTACTATAAAGAGGAAAAAAAACTTTTCGTACATATCGATCCTCACGTGCCTTTAGGTTCAAGTCTCATGTGCATGCATTCTAACCTAAAGTGCTAACTCCGTCCTTGTCGAAAATGGTTTTGAAAATGCTAACACATGGTGTCGAGGTGTTCTTCGGCGTGTCGGCAACAAGAAACAAGTGACGGAAATCGGCTTGGAGCAAAGGCGCGAAGGAACGGCGACGAAACGGATTTTTTTCGCAGCTCGGGCGTGGCGGGGCGACGCATCGACAGGAAGCGACCGACGCGACGCAAGTTGACCGGACGCTCCGGCAGTCGCGTCTGGCAGAGCATGTTTTCCGGCCGGCGTCGACGGAGACCGCGCGATCGATCGGATCTTGCGCCGGGGACGCACCGACCGGGGTTTCGGGTCGGTTTAGGCTTGTCGGTTATGGCCCGGACCCACCGGCCAGGACTCACTGGTGAGTCCGGTCGATCGCCCGGTCAAAGCCACGTAAAGTGTGTTTTTCACCCTTTTCACCACATTTCGTGGTGTAGCCTATATATACCCCCATGGCTGTTCCTTGCTCTCTCTCTTGGTCATTTTGAATCACTCCTAACATCTTTGAGCAAGCAAGCAAGCCTTCCTCCTCTCTCATTCTTGATTTGAGCTTCATTCTTGAGAGAAGAGTTGATCCTAGTGCATTGCATAGAGTTCTTGCATCTAGAGGCACTTGGGGATCGTTGTGACACGGTGGATTTCCCGTTTCTCTTGGAGGCACCGCTCCTAGCCGGCTTGGTGAAGTGGTGGAGTTGTTGGCAAGAAGAGGTGATTGTTTCTTGGCCACCTCCGGTTGATTTGTGAGAGGATTACGCACTCCTCATCGGGAAGACAAAGTGCAAGGAATACATTGCTCGTGCTTTGGGTACCACACTTGTTGAGTGGTGTGTTGAGGCTAGCAAGGGCACCGCCTAGCTCAAACACCATCCTTGTGTTGGTCGGCACAACCGGAGAGTAACTTGTCGGTGTACAAGCGAACTCCGGGTGAACAAATCAACTTGTTCATTGTCTTGGTGATTGGTTCTTCATCTCATTGTGTTGATTGGTTCATCCTCTTCTCGGTGATTGGTTCATAGCCTCTACAAGTCGGTATAACAAGTCTCTCACTCGTGCATTACTTTGCTAGATTACTTTGAGTAGAGAGCTAGCACTTACTTGTGTAGGTTGTTCTTGCTAGCATAAGGACTCTACTAGGATTGCTCACTAGTTAGTGTAGTGACTTAGCTCTTGTGTGACATAGAGATCATAGAATATATTTAGAATTGTCACTAGAGGCTTGCAAGACCACTAGAGCTAGTGCAAACCGCTTTACGCCGTGTTTTATACTAATCGGTTTGTTTAGTTGAGCTTGTAGAAAAATTTTATAGGCTATTCACCCCCCCCCTCTAGCCATCTAGGACCTTCACAGCCTGGTTCGGTCAGGTTCGGTCACGCGTCCGGTCGGAATCCAGCGTCGAAGCCCAAAACATGCTCTCTGGACTTTCGATCGGACTCACGGACCGGAGCCACCGGTCGGGCTTCGGCCGCGTCCGGTCGGCCTGAAAACTTGGCCGGCTTCTTCATCTTTTTCTTTGCTCTTTGCTTCAACCTTGCTTCGCCTCTTGCCAAGGGTTGCCAACACGTCAAGATGACCACGTTATCACCAATGTTAGCACGCGTCGATAAGTTAGGCAAGATCGAAGTTAGTGCTCTCATGTCCTAAATGCAATATGCAAGTCAATTGGACCTAGAAGCACTTCACCAAAGGATTGTCGCGGCATCCCCTCTTGATAGTCGGCTATCTATCCTATAATGTGATCACACGCTCTATCGTGTCTTGATCACTAAAAAGGAAAACCCTATCAAGATACCTTTGCCTTGATCTCAGGGTTCCTCTCAAGCCGATCACCGAAGCTTGGCGATCCATCATGTCCACCATCATCGTCCATGTTCATGATCATCATGCTCCTTGTCATCCATCTAATCCTATCTCAAAGTCATCACTTAGAGCGAAGGATTAGTCCACAAGTGTGTCATCAATTTCCAAAACCAAACATGAGATTTCAGCAGATCACACGACTTGGCGTCTTGAGGGACGCGGCAACATAGAGGAGGAGTGAGCGCCAGGGTTCAGGGGTTGCGAGGGTGGTAAGGTTCTTGAGGTACTACTTGAGATCTTGAAGGCTTCTTGTTGTGGAGGCCCCGGTGAGCGGGTCATTTCCTTTAAAGTTTGGAAGAATGGTAACCCCCGCTCGGCCGACCTAGAGATGAACCTGCTTTCAGGGCGGCGAGGCGTCTGCTAGTCTCTGAACCGACTTTACGTTCTTGAGGCTCCATTGCGGTGATTGCTGCGATCTTTGAAGGGTTGGCCTCGATCCCCTTGGTCGTCTGAGGCTGGCCTAGTAACTTGCCCTTGCTTACTCCAAATACACACTTGGCGGGGTTGAGCTTGAGCCTAGCTTCGCCAGATTTGACGAAGGTTCTTTGGAGGTCCGTGATGTGGTCTTCCTTTAGCTTGCTTTGGACCACCAAGTCGTCGGCGTAGGCCGAGATGGCGCTATCGTCTCACGAACACCTTATTTGTCATCGTCGCGAAGGGCGAGCCGACGTTTGGAGGCCTTCGCCATTCTTCCGGCGGTAGGTTCGAAGGGGTTATAAAACTGGTCTTTTCCTGTCTTGCTGGTTCATCCGATTTGGTGGTACCGGAGAAACAATCCAAGAGTGACAACCTCTCGCACCCCGGCTGCATCGACTAGGGCCGATTCGAGGGAGCGGAAAGTCATCTTTCGGGCACGCTTTGTTGAGGCGGGTGAAGTCTACACACATCCTTCATCGATGGGCTCATTGCGTCTTTTGCTAAGGCTTGCTTTTTTCACCATGACAATGTTGGATAACCAAGAGGGGTATTTGCCAGGCGGATGACCTCGCATCCGTAAGACGGTTCACACCTGCCTGCTTGTTGCTATTCTCCTTTCATCGACATCTTGCGGAGCTTACGTTTCACGGGGGTGGCGTCGGGCCTTATGTTGAGATGATGCTCGATGAGGTCGGTGACTCCTGTAAATCTTCCGCGGACCGGGCGAATCGTCGGAGTTCTCGCGGGAGGCTTTGGAGTAGCTACGCCTCGGAGGTGCAGTCGGGAGTGCGGATATGGTTACTTCTGCAGCCGGGGTCAAAGCCGAAAAGCCCGACTTTCTTCGTTTCTTCGGGCCGGTAGCGCTCGCGGGGGGGCTCCGCGCCTTCCGGGCCGTCTCTCTTGCCTCTCTCGGTTCTTGTTCGAGGTTGTGGACGTTCGCTGCCCCGGCGACGGCCCCCTCCGCGTTTTCTTGCCGTGATCCGATCTCCGAACACGAGCAATTATGCCCCGAGGAGGGCATCTTCATGCAAAGATAACTTGGGTGGAGGACCGCGTCGAGCGTGTTGGTGACTCGTGACCGAAAATGGCGTTGTAGGCGTAGTACAAGTCCACCACGTCGAAGGTGATGTTTTTTGATCGGTGAATGGGCTTTCCCGAAAGAGACCGTAGGGTGATTTTCCGATAGTCCCAACTTGCGGCCTCGGCCAGAAGAGGGGGTTGCTCGGCTGGTTGCAACATGTTCTGTCTAGGCCCATTTTGTCGAAGGTGGATGCGAACAAGATATGCGAGCTGCCCGTGTCTACTAGGATTACGGTAAGCGCCTAGCCTCCGATGTTGGTGTCAATGACCATCGTGATCGGTGTGAGGGTAATCTACGAGCTTCATATCGCTAGCGTTGAAGGTGATCGGAATATGGGACCGGCGGGCCGTTTACGCTATGGGGTCCCTCCGCACCGACATGATGGACACTCGATAGTGCTCTTTTCATTTGTCGTTTGTTGCCGTGGTCTTCGTTGGAGCCTCCCGTGATTGCGAGGATGACTCCGTAAGATGAGTTGGGCTTCTTGACGATTGTGCGGATTTCTTGCTTGGCCCGGCCGATCTTTGGGTCGCGGGTGGTGGTGCGGGCAGCGAAGGCCCGGGGGTGGTAGAGCTTGGTTATGGTAGTTTGTTGCGGAGGTTCGGGGGGTGCGAGGCGTGTACTCTTTGCCGGTAGTAGCGTGGTTGGTCTTTGTTGAAGGTGCTAGTGTGGAAAGTCGGGTAGTGGAAGCTTTTTGGGTGTCTTTGGGGTTCCGTAGTCGAGGAGTGAAAGTATAGTGGTTGGAGTGGGGGTTTCTTTGGTTTCCTTGTGTGATTGACTGCCTCTCGGGGGTTTTCTTGAAGCTAGCTCTTTGTCCATCGCCTCCTTCCCTTAGCGAAATATGGACATTGTTTGGTGTAGTGGCCTTTGCCCTCTCGTAGTAGTGGCGATAGGGGTTGCTTTTGCGGAGGCCTCGTGTTGGTGCCAGGTTGGCCGGGGGTTCTTGGTGGGTAATTTTGCCTTGGGGCGGTTGGTGGGTTTTTGCTCTGGCGGGGGTTGTTGGCGATGGTGCCGACTACGATGGCCTCGGTCTTGGGTAGTTGTGCGTGCGTGATTGGCGTTGTGTTTGATCTTCGATTTGGCGGAGGGTCGGAAAGCCTCTATCTTTGCTTTGTGTTTATTTATCGGCTCTGCAAAGGTACTTATCCATTATCTCGTGTAGCTCGCTAGGGTTTTTCGGTACCTCCGCTCGATCTTTGAATGACACGGGCTTGGCGAATCTGAGGAGACCACCGCCATGATGACGCCGGTCGGAGACCCCTTCGATTCGGCCTTGGTTTGGAGGAACCTCGCCACCACTCTTGCGAGGGGCTCGTTTGGCTTTTTGTACCACGTTCGCCAGCCCCCGTCTTTGTTGATGAGTTCGGAGTCGACTCCCTTAAAATTTGCTCGGAGGGCGCCTCGAAGATCGGACCCGGCCGGATCGAGTTAGGGGGCAGCGTGCATACCAAGATCGGCGACTCCTCGGGCGATGATCACAAATGATTTGGCCATTGTGGAGTGATCTCCCTGCTTTGCTTCCACGGCGGCTTCATAGCTCATGACGAATCGCTCAGGGGTGGAGGCCCCGTTGTATCTTGGCAAGTCTTTGGTGGCTATATCCATCAGGGGGGCCACTCCGCGATCCGAAGCGCGTAGGAGAGCGGGGATTTGGGATCGTAATGATGATTACGGGCGGAGAGGCTGCGCGGCGAGCGTGGCGCCCGATCTTGCGTCTCGATGGGAATGGAAGGGTACAGCCGACTTATGCGGAGGGTAGAGGATGCCGGGTGTTGCGAGGTGGTTGATTACATTGCGGCGGTGGTGGGGTTGGCGGGGCGGGGCTTGCCCCGAGCGGAGGGCGCGGATGACCACAGGGTTGCGGCGCCCTCCGCCACTCACTCCCCGCACCGCCTCAAGTTCCGGGTTGATCCATGCCAACTCGATCTGGCGGCCTCGGCACATTCCCCGGCGTCCCGCAGCGCCTCGGTCCGGGCCCTGCAGCGGCCTTCTCTTTCCCGCGATCGGGCTTGTAGGGCCTCCAGAGCTTGCTCCCCTTGCTCGGTTTTCGTCCTCTTCATCTTCCGTAGCGCTCTCTAGGAGCCCCCTTCGAGCGGATCCGCGGGGTTCGCCTCGGTCGGAGACCTCTCGCGCCACCGGTTGCTGGACCACCGCCCCTCGGCCTGCGGAGCCACCTTGGTGGGCATTAGGACCTTCTTCCCCGTGACCTCCGATATGCTGACGATGGGGGGTCCGAGATGACCTGTCCCCCACGCCCGGCAGGCCCCGGCGCGAGCTACTTGGTTGTGTGGTGACCGCTGTCCGGGGCGGTCGATGGGGTTCGATCCCGAGGGTCCCCGGGAGGTGGGGTTGTCCCCCGCGGCAGAGCGCCTGCTCGGGCGAAAGTGACGGCATGGCTTCGGCTTTTCGTGTGTCGGTCCCCATGGACGGCGCCAACGTGGGATCACTCCCGCCCCTTGGCCTTCGCGCTCCTGAGAGGAGGCGGAAGGGGGCGAGGCTTCCCACAGATGAGTCGAGAACACTAACGAGGAGCGGGGAGGCCCCGATCCGCCCGACCTTCACCGGTTGCCGAGGGCCGAGTCGATCGGAGGGCGTCCAGGGCCTCCGAGGGGGTGGGTCAAGACGAAAAGCGGGCGAGACGTCGAGGTAATAAAAATGAGTAAATGGCACTTAAACAGTCGACAACCGCCCCTTTCCCCGAGCTCCGTACCCGGGTATTTATAGGAATACAAGGGGTCAAAGGGGCTGATTTACAACTTAGTACATGGTAGGTGTTGACGGTAACCAACGACATATTTTTTTCCCGTCAACTTACTACCATAAAGGGAGTAAAATTAAACCTTTTTATACTCATATACTTTTATCACTAATAAATTCCACTTGTAGTGTCTTGTATTTTATTTTGCTTGATTTATAATAAAAGCAAGTGGAAAAATCGACCAAAGTACGCCTTCCAGAAAGCGCATTATTGCAAAACCCAAGCCCAAGAGCAAATCGACCCAAAACATCAAACTGGGCGAGCACAGCCCGGCCCACAACTTTTCGAGGCGAAAGGCGACACCCCACCGAGACGAAAGCGGCCGAGCCGGGGGGCTGCAAGCACCACTGGTGCGGCGCACCTCCACGAGGCGGTTTCGGCCCAGCCTCGGGGAGGCGGTTCGTGCACTTTCCAAAGCGGGGTTTCCGCCGCCTGCGTTGGTCGGTTTTGCGCATACAAGAAAGGTTTACTGGTCGGTTTTGATGTAAATTAGCACTTAGGTCCCTCCTCCAAGTGTATAAGTAGGCCCCCTCTCTCCCTCTCTCAACACACACCACTTGGAGTCCAAACAAACCGGCAATCTCTCTCTCTCTACCACCTCTACCTCTCTTTCTTCTACTTCTTCTTTCTTCTTCTTCTTTCTTCTTTATTCTTTCTTAGTTAACACTTGGAGTAGAAGAGCTACAAGGAGGGCTTGTCTCCTAGAAGAAAGTGCTTTGGTAATACATTCACTCTATGGAGCATTCTTCTATTTGCAAGTCTTATATTTATGTTCTTGGCCTAACTTATGAACTAGAGTATAGTTTTGTTCATGTTCTTGTGTTGGTATATGAACTAGCATATAGTTTACATATCATAATCTTGACATGTTCATTACTGATTCATCATCGATCATCATATGCCTAACTTGATTAGAGGTGGGATATCGGTTCGTTGTTCCTTCGGGTTTGCTCTTGTTCTAGTCCGGTCCATTCGACGAGTGGGGATCTGGGGGGGACAAGAGTAGTGCTCTAATATGCGGGCATGGTGCCCGGGTATTACGACACCGGGGATATGAGGGCATGCCACGGTTGAGGGGGTAGGCGGCTTGGTCGTGACAAGCCTTGACCGCCCCTTTGAAATCCCCCCACGTTCGTATGTTCCCGTAGGAGTTCGTAAATGCTTCCTATCGGGCCGTATGGTATCCGTGGAGTCTCCCGCTATCCTAGACCTAACCATGATTAAATCAGTTTGCATATGATCCTAACTATTCATTTATATGGCCATGACTAGATACATTAGAACTACTCCATTAGGTTATTTATTTATTCTTTATCTATTTTCTTTATCCTTTTCTTTGGTGGATTCTTAAGTGTGTGTCACACTATCCATGAACCGATTATTGCTTACCCCTCGTTATGAACATTTTGGTCTAAGCAAAACACATGTTCCTCTATTCGGATGCCATGCTAATTTATTAATCACATGCCTTCCTTTGGGAAAATATAAATAACGATACCCGAATACTTCGGGTGAAATGCTACAATGATAGATCCGCGCTTGCGATGATGAATATCTAAGATGACAAGATCTATCCCGTTGACGGTTCCATTTCGAATCACCGACATGGTGGTTTACTTGGGAATGTCGGCGCAGATCGACGCTCTTATTGGGGATGGGTTTTATACATTTTCCTTTGATTGCGTTAAGAAATGCCAACAAGCATTTACGGCGCCGATTGTCGGGAAGGCATTGTGAAAAAAAATATAATAAATAGGCGGGCTATGAATATGAAGCGCGGTGCGTGGATACCATTTGCTCATACAGGCTAATCTTTTATGTTTTCTCTGTTGTGGATGAAAAACAGGGATAGTGTATGTCGGGTTTCCTCTTGCTTGGGAAAACTTCATCTCCGATCGAGAGGCACTCCTAAGGAAGAAACCGGTCTCGTGCCGCTTCTTCTTCGGTAGAATTTAACCCCCGACAATCGAGACCGACATCCCCGCACCAACCGCAACTCAAGCCATGGCCCGGGGTCGCCGCGCGATTTCTCAACTCCATTGTCACCAACGTGCCCACCGGGCGGCCGGTGAGAAGCGTGGCGGACAAAAACCGAGCCGTGATGGGCGATCACCATGGTGCGGGCGAGTCCATTCTATGGATCGCCCGGCGAGGACGCAAATGCTCATCTCCAACACTTCACGGAGCTATGCGATACTATCGTCATCAAAGATGTCGCGGCCCGAGACGTCATCGGGCTCGTCTGTTTCCCTTCTCCCTCGTGGGGAAGGCGAAACGATGGTTCTACAAGGACAAGGAAGTCGTCAATCGATGGGCCAAGTGCTTTCTTGGCGTTCCTCGCCAAGTTCTTCCCCATGGGCAAAACCAATGCCACGAGGGGAAGAATCGCCAATTCCGGAGACATCAATGGAACCTATCCCGGAGGAGTGGGAGAGGCTGCGGGAATACGATCTCGGCATGCCCGCACCACGGGATGGAAAAACTGGCCGGTGCTCCGGAATTCTACAATGGTCTCACGGCCATATCGAAGGGGCACTCGACGCTGGCTGGCGGTGGCGCATTTCTATCGCTCACCATCGATCGTGCAACAGTACGATTGATAAAATGATGGCAAATCGAGTGGGGCGAAGACGAGCCCCGCCAAAACACAAAAGGCATGCATACCGTGAAGGAGGCGGATATGCTTGCCGCAAAATGGACCTCTTTGCTAAAGAGGCCGGAGGAGCGCAAAGACGAGATGCTACTACCCGGCCAGCCGCGGTTACCTACACGCTCACATGACCTCGGTGAGGCGTGTGGTGAGGTTGGCCACTCGGGGATAAGCGCCCCGAGACCCGTGAAGAAGCTGCCTTCATCAACAAAGAACGGTACCGCCAACCGCAGGCGGGGCTGGAACAACCGCCCGTGCCGCCATTCCAAGGCAACCAGGGATACAACTCCAACTATAACCCCGAGGCAGCCATCATTGAAGGACCTGTTTCGGGCAGCGAAAATTGCGAAAAACCTCACCAAAAAAGATGAGCCGGACCGATAACATCTTGGAAGGAGTCAGCAGCAAAGCCGGACGGATTTAACTCTGCTATGACAAATCGGTTGACCTTCAACAAGAAGATTGAAGCACAAATAGCCCGACTAGCCGCTCGTCTCCAAGTAACGGTGGGAGAAAAAGCCTCAAGGCAATCGAAGCCCCCGGGAGAGCATAAATGCAAGAACTACCGGGGGGAGATCTACTCGTGACCCACCAAATCCCAATGCTACGGTGAGGAAAGAAAAGAGAAGCCGCCTGAAGAGGTAACCCTACGTGTAGCAGAAGAACCGAAGTGGAGGAGGTACCATTAGAATATACGAATACGACGTACCTACCCTTCGCCACAAGAACAAGGAAGGCACACGGATGAGCAAGTTTACTCGGTTCATGGAGATGATCAAAAAGTACATGTAAGTGTACCACTCCTAGATATGCTCCATGTGCCATCATATGCCAAGTACATAAAAGACATCATCGAACAAGCTGCCCACCGCCAACAACGAAGTTGTGAAGTTGGATGAAGAATGCAAAGGCCGCTATCCTAAATCGTCTGCCCGCGAGTAAAAGAAGAAAGATCGGGGTGCCCTACAATTCCCCGCTCAATTGGAACACAAACATTTAACCACGCCTTATGTGATCCCCGGGCGCCAGTGTTAGTGTCATGCCAAAAATCCGTGTTTGACAAGCTCAAACATACAAATCTTGAGCCAACGTCTATGACACTACAACGGTGGCAGATTCATCCATAAGGTACCCAGCGAGGATTGCGTAAGACATACCCGTGAAAATCCGAGGGTATTTTGTCCCGATTGATTTTGTGGTGTTGGACATGGAGTTCACCAAAGATACACCACTTATCCTTGGGCGACCATTCTTGAGCAACCCGAGCCGAGGCAGATTGATGTTGGGGCCGGAGAAATCCGCTTCAATATCAATGGCAATGAAGAGAAATTTGAGTTCGGGCCCCGAGTCTCGAGAAGAGTGCAAGATGATCCGGATAAAATATGGGGACAAGGCATTAAAGAAATAGAAATCCAGCCCCCAAAGACCGGCGAACACCTCCAAGCGGTCAAGAAAAATAAAAAGGTGGGAACAAAAGAAAAAGACAGCTCCTAAACCAAAGAAGAAGGAGAAGGTCCCCCATCTTTACAAAAGGACAAAAGACCCAGGAAGAAAGCTCCACACCAAAAACAATCAAAATACACCCCTCCACAAAAGGTGTGGAAGCTAAAAGAAGTCTGACCCTCCGTATCTCCGGGAGTAGGTGCACCATCAAACAACAAAACTGGAGAAAGTCGGTCAGCAGACTCCAAAGAGTGGACCCTCCGTCAAAGGTAAAATGACAGTTATCTCAAAATGACAAAAAAAAAAAAAAAAAAAAAAAAAAAAAAAAAAAAGAGATACACACAGGCTTCAGATAGCTTGGGGAGGACCCCCGCGGTATCATTGCATTGCATATTTAATTCCATCAAATTTTATTTTATTTTAGCATGTTTACATTTCAGCAATATTGCATTGAAAAAAAAAAATCCAAAAATAGAATAAGTAGCTCTTCTTTGTGCCTTAATGCTTATATATATGAGCTATAAAAATGTTTAGTCTTAGTCCCTTGTTGAAATGATGAATAGTTGCTCTGTCTTATGCTTTGCCTTGTGCCTAGTTTATAATTGAAGTTCTCTAAAGTTTGGGTTTAGTGGCTAATTCTAAAACTCATGAAAAAAAAAAAAAACCCGATTCATGTGGGTTGCATATGCTCTATCTAGTCTAAGTTGTTGCCAAATATGATATGGTACAAATGGATTTGCTATGACTTCGTCCAAAAGAGAAACTTGACATCCGGGAATCTATGCTTTAAAAAAAAAAAAAAAAAAGAAGAAGAGAAATGTTTTTGGGCTATGCTAAAAAAAAAAAAAATGAGATGAAAAATGGACAAGTGTCCGAGGGCGAAAGTAGAGCCCACATCTCTAAAAAAAAAAAAGAAAAAGAAAAAGAGAGGAAATAAAAAGACAAAGTCTAGGGAAAGCGAGCCCACCTCTCCAAAATATATATATATATATATAGCAATAAAGCCCATGCTTTCTCGAAAAGAAATAAATATTATCTAAATAAAATCCGGATAAACAGTTGATCAAAAGGATGAATGATAAGCACCTCATTTATAACCGTTCTATCCGGCAACCGCTCAAGGCTTTGAGAAAATTTTGGAAAGCCCCGCTACGATGAAAGGTAATAAAAGGGTGGGAAAAAGATGTGCCATTTTATTCAAACTCTAGTAGACACTCTTATTATAACCCCGGCACTTGTAAAACGTAATCGCATAGTAGCAACTCGATCAACAACCAAGTACTTATCTCTTTTGCTCGAGGACGCATAAAAGGGTAAGCTTGGGGAGTTTGTTGACGGTAACCAACGACTTATTTTTCCCATCAACTTACTACCATAAAGGGAGTAAAATTAAACCTTTTTATACTCATATACTTTTATCACTAATAAATTCCACTTGTAGTGTCTTGTATTTTATTTTTGCAGATTTATAATAAAAGCAATTGGAAAATCGACCAAAGTACGCCTTCGAGAAAGCGCATTATTGCAAAAACCCAAGCCCAAGAGCAAATCGACCCAAAACATCAAATCTGGCCGAGCACTGGCCCCGCCCACAACTTTTCGGGGCGAAAGACGACACCCCACCGAGACCTCGGGCGGCCGAGCCGGGGGGTCTTGCCAAGAGCACCCGGTGCGGCCGCACCCTCCCTCGAGGCGGTTTCGGCCCGGCCTCGGGAGGCGGTTCGTGCACTTTCCAAACGGGGTTTCCGCCTGCGTTGGTCGGTTTCGCGATACAAGAAAGGTTTACCAGGTCGGTTTTGATGTAAATTAGCACTTAGGCCCCTCCTCCAAGTGTATAAGTAGGCCCCTCTCTCCCTCTCTCAACACACACCACTTGGAGTCCAAAGAACCGGCAATCTCTCTCTCTCTACCACCTCTACCTCTCTTTCTTCTACTTCTTCTTTCTTCTTCTTCTTTCTTCTTTATTCTTTCTTAGTTAACACTTGGAGTAGAAGAGCTACAAGGAGGGCTTGTCTCCTAGAAGAAAGTGCTTTGGTAATACATTCACTCTATGGAGCATTCTTCTATTTGCAAGTCTTATATTTATGTTCTTGGCCTAACTTATGAACTAGAGTATAGTTTTGTTCATGTTCTTGTGTTGGTATATGAACTAGCATATAGTTTACATATCATAATCTTGACATGTTCATTACTGATTCATCATCGATCATCATATGCCTAACTTGATTAGAGGTGGGATATCGGTTCGTTGTTCCTTCCGGGTTTGCTCTTGTTCTAGTCCGTCCATTCGACGAGTGGGGATCCTGGGGGGGACAAGAGTAGTGCTCTAATATGCGGGCATGGTGCCCGTATTACGACACCCCGCGGATATGAGGGCATGCCACGGTTGAGGGGGTAGGCGGCTTGGTCGTGACAAGCCTTGACCGTCCCTTGAAATCCCCCCCACGTTAGTATGTTCTCGTAGGAGTTCGTAAATGCTTCCTATCGGGCCGTATGGTATCCGGGAGTCTCCCGCTATCCTAGACCTAACCATGATTAAATCGGTTTGCATATGATCCTAACTATTCATTTATATGGCCATGACTAGATACATTAGAACTACTCCATTAGGTTATTCATTTATTCTTTATCTATTTTCTTTATCCTTTTTGTGGTGGATTCTTAAGTGTGTGTCACACTATCCATGAACCGTTATTGCTTACCCTCGTTATGAACATTTTGGTCTAAGCAAACACATGTTCCTCTATTCGGATGCCATGCTAATTTATTAATCACATGCCTTCCTTTGGGAAAATATAAATAACGATACCACTGAATACTTCCGGGTGAAATGCTACAATGATAGATCCGTGCGCTGCGGATGAATATCTAAGATGACAAGATCTATCCCGTTGACGATTCCATTTCGAATCACCGACATGGTGGTTTACTTGGGAATGTCGCGCATTGACGCTCTTATTGGGGATGGGTTTTATACTGTTTCCTTTGATTGCGTTAAGAAATGCCAACAAGTAGGTAGGAGAACACACACTTACAACTGGGCCCCCATAGGGGCAAGCTAGTAACTATTCGTACAAGGTTAGCACGGGGAAATACACGTGTGACTTCTCCCCGCTTTGGGAGTCGTAGGGTTTACCCATGCCGCCGGGCCGGCCGAGTGCGGGAGGAGGGGATGACCGGGAGGGGTCCCCTCCGCTAGCTTTTCCGCCGCTTGGGCTCGCGGCCGCTTGGAGAGTCCCTTCGCAGGCGCGCCCCCCCATTGCATAAGGGGCTACCTCGCTCCTCGGCTTCGATTGCCGACCGGAGGCCGCTCCTCGACGGAGAGGTGAAGCTTCTGGCCGCGTATTCGCTGGAGGGTCCTCCGCTTGCCGATCCCGCAAGACTTCACGGCTTGTTAACGGAGATTAAGTCTTGGCCCCCGTAGTGAGGCCTTTGGGGGGTCGCTGTGGGCTGGCGAGGGTCACCCTCCCCAACATCGATAGGTTTGAGATCAGACTCTCGAAGGAGGCTTACCCAATCAAGGAGACACAGTGAGGAGGCCAGATTGTTTGACCAGATCGATGGCGAGTGCATGATCGATCGGCGGTGGCGGCTATCGTTGGACCGGCCTCTACGCCTGTTTGATTCTTCGTGTGTGCGGCAAATACGATCGATCGATGGCGGTGTCGTGGTTCCTCGGCCTCCGCGCTGGATGAATCTCCATGCGGCGGCGGCGGGAGTTCCGGCGGTCGGGGGAGATGGGTGGCGGCCCGCCTGACGGTGGTGGCTGCCGCGGCGGAGGTGCGGGGAGGCGGACGGGGGCATGTGGGGCTGAGGTCGAGTGGGTCGAGTCGTTTTTTTTGGCTAATTAACTAGATCATACCCACGCATTGCCGCCAATGCTAGGCGCCAACCGATCCGGGCGCGAAAAGCTCGCGCCGACCACCCCGATTCGGCCCATTGACTGTTTCAGCCCAACAAGCCCAACTAATTATTCCTATCCACGTGCGCTCTCTTTCTCTCGCGCTGCGACGAAGTGGGCTACGCCGCCGCCGCCCTGCGTCGAGAGCCGAGGTCTTTCGTTGGACTCTTCGCTGCGACGAAGCGCCCGCCGGGTTTTCCCTCTCGCACCATTTTCGAAAGCCGCCTCCATTTGCTTTTCGATATTAGTGGTGCATTCAGACTGGTGTTCGACCGCCCTAGTTGGTGTTAGTGGAGCTGGAAAGACCACTCTATGGATGTACTTGGCGGGGAAGAAAGACAAGTGGAACCATTGAGAGATATCAGACTTTCTGATTACCCTAAGAAACATGAAACTTTTGCTCGTATCGGTGGCTACTGTAAACAAACCGATATCCAAAGTAGAAATATTTTTATTTGAATAGTGTACTCATTGTAAGAAATATTTTTTCATTTCATTTAGTTTGATAGCGAATCAACACTTTGCATGCTTAGGAAGAAGGAAAAAAAAGCACGAAAAAAGATCAGCCTTAGAAACACTTTAGGAAGAAGAAGCAAAAAAAGCCTGAAAAAATGGGCCTTAGAAACAGAAGAAGAAGAAGTAAAAAAAAAAAAAACTGGTAGCAAATAAGGCCCATGAACAAAGCAGTCTAATCAGTTAACGGGCCAACAAAAGAATAAGCCCGGCAAGCTAGAGCGGGCCGTGGCCTGGTCGGCGCACGCATCCGTGCCGACCAGGTCGGCAGCTAGCATCCCCCCACGCATTGCTGCATCTCCGCCGCGGCACCGCGCTCTCGACCACCTCCGCCTGCTGGCCGGCGGCGCCTCTCCCGGCTACCTCCGCCTGCGGCCGGGCGCCTCTCGGCTATCCCGCCCACTCACACCGGCCGCCCCGCCCGCAGCACCGCTGGCGGTGCTCTCATGCCCGCCCGCTCTGACCGTGGCCCCAGGCGGGAGCTCTCCTCTGCCGCGCAAGACGGTGCCTTCGTCTTGTGGCGTCTTGCAGCCGGAAGGGCGGCCCCTGAAAAAAACTTCATCTTGCTTATTTGGCCTCTTTTTTTTCGAACTTGTCTATTTGGCCTCAAACGAAAAGTTTCTTGCTTATTTGGCCTTCCGTTAGAATTGCAGGGTTAACGGTGTGAAGTGGCAGCTAAAAAGTCCATTTTGCCCCTAACCAAAAAAATTTAAAAAAGTTTTATTTGCGTATGGTATATTGTAAGTGGATATGTACATATATATTTCAAGCACACATATGCACACTTTTGTGCGCCTTGCCATCAAACAATCGATGGCATATTCATTCACCATATGGCCGTCTAATAATTCAACTAAGCGGCTGCTTTGTTAATTTCCGTCAATCCATCCATGCACACATGCGTTCCAGCTCACACAGGCACTAACAACCCGGCCTGGCTGCTTGCGTTTGCGTCTCGATCGGTATATACAACACAGTACAGAGGGCTAACATCCACGTACAGAGGCCGAAGTTTACACAGGCCGAAGCATACTAGCACGTACCCACATATACTATACTTACTTATCTTAGAAGCTACCGTGTGTGTGGATATATACTTGCCAAGAATGTACGTATTTAAAAAAACATTTTTCTACGAGGCATGAAGCCATTACCTGAAATCTAGGAGGTGATAAGTAGACTTTGTTTACTCAAAATATACGATAAATAGATGAAACTCTGTTTTTTTTTTTCTATTTTTTTCGGCCGGGGGTAAAATGGACTTTTTAGCAACCACTTCACAACCGTTAACCCCAAAATTCTAACGGAAGGCCAAATAAGCAAGAAACTTTCATTTTGGCCAAATAGACAACTTGAAAAAAAAAAGAGACCAAATAAGTAAGATAAAGTTTTTTGAGGGCCAAATAAGTAATTATCCCAAATATTATTGGAGAAGGGGGGGAGCGGGTCATCCCTCAACCAAGCCAAACGGAACCGCTCCGTCCCGTCCCACCTCGGCCTTTGCCCTCGCCCTCGGCCCCTTCGACCAAAGTCACCAAACGCATCGTAAAGCAGCTCGTCGACTCGAGGTCGAGCTCAACTCGGCGGGGATCTCCGGCGAGGCGCGGGACGCCGGCGATGGCACCGGGGGGCCGAGGAAGCACTGTACGAGATCCGCCGGCACGCGTCGGGATCCCACGTGATCCCTCATGTGAGTGCCCGGCCCTCCCCTCCCCCCCTCCTCATCGTCCCATGCTTCCTTCCGCTTCGTAATCCAATCGCGGGCGCCTTGTGCGTGGGAGAGATGCGAGGCGGTTCATCGTAGTAGATTTTCCGAATTATGTTTTCGGGTGAGGGTGTAGCCAGAGTTCATAGCAATAGCTCACAAGGATTTTTCGTTGTAGCCTGTCTATCATTCTATATTTGTTTTTTTTTTTTAAAAAAAATCGTGCAACGTTGCTGCGAGGTTCAATTACTAAGTTTTTAGTGGTATTTTGGAAGCTAAATAGCTGTAAAATCTTGATGGTTATCTTCATTGTTATGTAATTCTTGCAAATACAGCAAGAAGAATACCAAGGTGCTGCGACAAGTAGTGGTAGCTCAGATGCTGGAGGAGGAGGTGTCCTCTCCTATCTCTCCTTGCAAGGTACAATTCCATCGCTTCTAATTCTTCTCAAATCCATCCATGTAGGATGTGGAACTGACCAGTTGCTTCTTTGTGCTACCACCAACCACCCTTGAAGGTGTGAGCAAACTTAAGGAAAGGTGGGCTAGGTACAGTGTGCTGGGGAAGAGTAGGCAGAGGAAGAGGGGCGATGGTGTGGCACTGTTTGTCTCACCAAACGCGGAATATGTGTCTGTAACTGTTGGGAATCGCATCATCATCTTGAGGAAAGGCAATGGCTATGCATCACCTTGCGGTGTTTACACATGTGAGTGAGTGTCCTGCTTGTTCCTGCATCACTTTGGTTCTTATAGTGTTATTCAATGGTGTTGACTATTATGTGTATTATTATTAAGCCTGAAAGAAATTGTCTCTCATTCTCATGCGTAGAGAGTATTAAGTTATATTTATTGGAATGAGTGAACCACATACTATTTGAACTTTGAAGTCCTTTGAGAAATGTGGCATCTGAGATCATCATAATTTGCATTCAAGTAAACAAAAAAAATGTTGTTTGTGGAAGATATCTTTATTTGGTCACATCAATAGCATTTTCTGGCATGTAATTTTAATTTGCACTGCTGACACAGAAATAAGGTTGTTGTGACTCTAGTTTCCTAGCTTGCTAGCATAGTACCGAGGCAAACCATTTTGAGTTTGATCAAGTTTATTATTATAAAAAAATATCAATATTTATAATACCAAATAAGTGTCATTTGATTTGTCATGAAATATATTGTTAGTATAAATATTTTGTGTTGTAAGGATTGATACTTTTTTTTCTATAATCTTGGTAAAACTTTGAAAGTTTGACTAAGGATAGAGCTAAGCTAGAATTGCATGTTTTCCCGGACGAGGCAGTACTTCACATATAAATTTTCTACGTTAAGGCTCCAAATTTATTTATTCAAATGTGGAGGATTTGGGTGCAGGCTGCCATTTCCATGCTTCGAAGAAAAGTTGAACTGGTTATTGAAAGGATTTCAGTCCATGCATCATTTGTTACCATTTACATCAACCATACGTTTTTTCACTGCTCATTATGTCTTCAGTCCTCAGGGAGACCAACTAAAAAAATTTGGGAGATTAGGTGCCAGTTTTTGTTTATGTTGGCAGAAATATTGCACTGTGCATTTTGCTAATCCCTAGACAGTAGCAGTCTGCATATTTACATTTTCTTTTTAGTTGCTTAAAAAATGGTTTTATAATGTGGAACATAGTTTCATGTGCATTTCTGCAGTAGATGTCCGGGGGCATCATTTTTTTCTGATTATACATTGTAGTCTAAATTTCGAATTATTTATGGTCAGGTAATGACAGAAAAACATTTTTCACAAATGGGGCTTGGCTGGAGGCTCAAGGCATTTTTGGTGTGGTGGATGACCTAAGCACACTTTACTTGATCAAAGAAAATGGGGAGTTATTAGCAAGGAGGACATGCGATCAGATGAAGCTATCTTCTTCCATTTTTGATCTGGTTTTGCAGGATGGTTCAAGCTTGCTTAGGTGATTCTCAGTTGTTTTCAGTTGGGAGCTTTTCGCCTTAAATTATGTATGACTTCATTTCGTGGGATAATTTGGCAGTAACTAATGAATTCCATTACTCTTTGTAGGCCAGGTTTCTACATTTTTACAAGTGACTGCTTGGTTCATAGATTTGATTACACTGAAGAACCTGAGGTCAGTTTATGTGAAGTTCCCATATCAACTAAAGATGTGACGTCAGCTAAGACTATCCAGTTACCTCGAAGTTTATCATGCATTGATTACCATCAACGTCACTCACTATTTGTCCTAGTTGGAGATTCCAATGTTTCATTTAGCTCCAATAGTTATTCTGGTATGCTCATTCACTAGCCTGTTCTCAATTGCTACACTTGTCAATCCTGCACTATATAGCTTGTTCACTGAAATTCAATTGGTTTTGTTTCTAATCTTATTTATTATCATATTTTAGGAACCTATTTTATGTATCTATTACACGTCAACGAAAATCTGGAACTTAGTCTTTCATTTCAAAGCCTGCAGTTGGATGGGGTTTTTTTCTCCCCTAAAGGATCAAAGAACCTTTGTTTCATCCCCGAAAATCAGGATCTCACCTCAGGGGAAAGTATATTGCTACGTTGGATTTGACTGGTTTTGTAAACTTCTTTTCACTTGATGGTGACACGCTCTGTTTCACCTCATATTCTTGAAATGGTAGACACCTAATTGATGTTAAGGACATCAGTTGGTGGACAGATAATGTTCTCATGTTGGTAAGAAAAGATGGTAGCATTAGCATGTACAGCATCACTGAAGACAAGATAGTTTCCAAAGATGACCCAGTTTTATCTACACCAGTATTGGAGAAGGCAAAGGCTACTGAAGGACATGCTTTTGTTTTACAAACTAAGAGATATGGAGCAAACACTCCAGTTAATAAGCAGATGGATAGTGACTTGGAACCTAGCCTGCTGAGTGGTTCTGGGGAGCACCAACAAACAGAAATGGCTGAAATGTCCTGGAGTCTGATATCATTCTCCAAAGTTACAGTAGCAGAAATGTACTCTGTTCTGATAAGAGAGAAACGATACAAGGAGGCTTTAGATTTTGCTTCAAGATATAATCTAGATAAGGATGAAGTTCTTAAAGCATGCTGGTTGCACTCTGACGGCGATACTCATGAGATAGACTTGTACTTAGCAAAAATTAAAGACCAAGTATTTGTATTATCAGAATGCGTAAACAAAGTTGGGCCTACAGAAGCAGCTTTAAGGGCTCTACTTTCTTTTGGACTTTCTATAACTGACCGTTACAAATTTTCTGAGTTGGATAACAGCAGTAAAGGTTCAGCATGGGACAGTCGCGTCATTAGGCTTTGTTTATTGCGGCACAGAGACATGTTAGAGACATTCTTGGGAATTAATATGGGAAGGTATGTCCTTGCTATTCTTTCTCTAGATAAGAACGCACAACCAGGAATTTTTTAAATTCTTGGAAGCATTTACAGCTATAAAATATTACAGTTGTTGAGTCGCATCCTACACACACCTAATTAACATAATTCGTTACATGCATAGAGCACATCTGAGTCACAGATCATTACTCAAGGTACTATAGAAGTTTCTGCACTGTTATACTCCCCTTAGTAAATTGGCGTAGCGTTCCACTTATAACCGAAATGAGCTTAACCCAGTGGCAACCTGGCTCCAGTGTTTTACATGAAGGGAAAAGAAAAAGGGATGCAAACACTTATCTTCTTAGTCAAAGGAATCTTTCTTGACTTGTTTCCATTTTATCGTTTTCTTAACATTTCCAAGATTACATGGCTTGTTTTTCATTTATCTAGCCTATTTGCTCATTCCAGTTCTTAAAACCACTTTCCTCTTTTTTCTGCACTGTATGATGATGTTAGCTTTCTTAGAAAAATATTTTTGCAAAGTTGATTGCATGCACATGCGGTGCATGTGCAACTTGCCGCTTTATATTTGACTTTGCTTGCTTGCTGCTTACTTTCTTCATTCTAAATGCAGGTACACAGCAGGAGAATATAGCAAATTCCGTTCAATTCCATTGGTGGAAACAGCCATAGCATTAGCTGAAAGTGGCAAAATTGGGGCTTTAAATCTTATATTCAAGCGTCATCCATATACTATCTCTTCAGATATTTTACGTGTTTTGTCTGCTATCCCAGAAACTCTTCCTGTTCAGACTTATAGTCAATTGCTACCAGGGAAATCCCCTCCTAGCGTTGTCATATTGAGAGATAGTGATTGGGTTGAATGTGAACAGATGGCTTCATATATAAACAATTGCCCTGCCGAGTTGGACAAGATTGGAGAGATCAAAACAGAAATACTTGTAAAGCACTCAAAAGGCTTTTCATGGCCTTCAGTTGCTGAACTATGTGAGTGGTACGAGAACAGAGCAAGGGATATTGACTGCTTAAGTGGACAGCTGGAAAACTGTCTGGCCATGATAGAGCTTGCATGTCAGAAGGGCATTGTAGAGTTGCAGCCATTCTTTGATGATATTAAATGCCTCTACCAGGTTGTATATTCTAATGAGTTGAATGAGTTTACAATGAATCTTTTGACATGGGAAGATCTGCCTGATTATGAAAAGTTCAAAATCATCCTCAAAGGAGTCAAAGAAGATACAGTTGTTCAACGGCTAGAAGAAAATGCTATCCCTTTTATGAAGAAGAGATTATACTCAACCTCCTCAAATAACGAACGCAAACAAGAATCCTACCTGGTTAGATGGCTGAAAGAGGTAGCTGCCGAAAATGAGCTTTTGATTTGCTTAGCGGTCATTGAAAATGGTTGTGGGGAGTCACCAATATATTTCCTCTTCAAGGATCTTGCTGAGATGATAGAAACAGCTGTTCACTGCATTTATATGTGCAGTGCAACTAACCAGTGGAATACCATGTCATCAATATTATCAAAGTTACTCTATAAAACAAAGAGAGAAAAATCTTTCGTGGCTAGTGAAGAAGACTGCAATCTGAAAGATGCTAAGCATGCTCTTGGTTCTGTGGTTTCTTATGAGGAGATGCAATCTGTCTGTGCTGATATCTTATCTGGTCTGGGCAATGCTCCAGAAGATTTTTATCACTATGATTCAGTACCTTACGAACCTAATAATGTCAAATATCTTGATATATTGGAGAAGAGGCTAAAAGTTGCCGAAGGCCATGTAGAAGTAGGACGGCTCTTTGCTTATTATCAGGTATTGATGCCTCTTCAATAAAATTACTGCTTCTATGTTTTTGTTTGGGTTTCTTTGGTGCTTTTGACATGTTGAATTGCAGTGCTGCTCTGTATAGGGATACCTCTTAGCAGTGCTGCTCTGTATAGGGATACCTCGTACCTGTGAGCATGTGATGTGAGGGGGGAAAACGAAAATTTTATCACATGCTTTTCCATTTGTGCTGCAAAAAAAAAAATGTCTTTCTGGCTTTCTGCAAGATCAAACCCAACCAAATTCAGGGATTCCACCTCTTAATTCACAGAACCACTACTTGACAGAATAATTGTCACTCTCAGAACCCCGTTGTTGTGTTTTAATTCTATGCCACTGAACCTTTATGCTGCCAAACAGATTTAAAGATCTTTCATTTTATCAGTGAATAGTTCTATTTATTGGATCACTTAAGAAGCTTGAAGTATTATCAAGTAACGACCTTGAATTTCTTATTGAAAAGGAGCCTGACCTTCAGGAATGATTTCAAGCTGTTCACAAGATTGAAGGAGAGTGATAGTCATAGTTCTTTTCTTTCCTTTGGTGGGCTTGGCAGCACTGGTAATTGGCAATAAGTGTGCACTGTGGGAGTATGTGTGTGGAACGATTGGAATCTGTGAACATGTGAGACAGATGCTGTTTGTGAATAAGTTGTAGAGTTGTTCATGGATTTTCATTCCTTTGCATATTCATTTGCACTGATATGCTCCCATTAGTAATTTGGCGTAGTGTTTGACTTATAACCGAAATGAGCTTGCTAGCGGTCATACCTTTCATTTTTTGTGGATTGTTTACTCGCTTGCCAATGTTTTGCTCTGTCAGTGCAACTCATATCTGAATGTGGTTACAGGTCCCAAAACCAATGCGTTTCTTCCTTACTGCGCACTTAGATGAGAAGAATGTAAAGCAAATTATACGGCTGCTTCTATCGAAATTTGGCAGACGTCAACCTGTTCGATCAGACAATGAGTGGGCTAACATGTGGCGTGATTTGAAACTCTTCCAAGAAAAGGCATTTCCTTTTCTTGATTCAGAATATATGCTGGCAGAATTTATCAGAGGGCTTTTGAAAGCTGGTAAATTTTCGCTAGCCAGGAATTATCTTGGAGGAACCAGTGCTGTGTCTTTATCCGCAGAAAAGGCTGAAAATCTTGTGATACAAGCTGCAAGGGAGTATTTCTTCTCAGCTTCAACTTTGTCTGGGAATGAAGTGAGTTAATGTTACCAATTTTTTTGGCATCCAATTATTTATCTGCCATTTCATTTCTGATTAGTGCTAACTTGGATTATACAATCCTTTGTAGATTTGGAAGGCCAGGGAATGCCTAAATCTATTACCTAATAGCAAAAATGTTCAAGCAGAAACTGATATAATTGATGCTCTGACTGTTAGACTTCCTTATCTAGGGGTGACTATCCTTCCTGTTCAGTTCAGGCAGGTAAAGGATCCTATGGAGATCATCCGCATGGTGATAACAAGTGAAACAGGTGCATACCTTCATTTTGAAGAGATTATTGATGTCGCTAAACTTCTGGGATTAAGAAGTGAAGAGGAAGTAGCGGATGTGGAGGAGGCTATTGCCAGAGAAGCTGTGGTAAATGGTGATATTCAACTTGCCCTTGATATCTGTTTAAATTTAACAAAAAGAATCATGGTGCAGTGTGGGATTTATGTGCTGCAATTGCTAGAGGCCCTCCACTTGACAATTTGGATACTGGTACCCGTGAAAAGCTGTTGGGTTTTGCTCTCAGCCATTGTTACGAAGATTCTGTTGGGGAATTGTTGAATGCTTGGAAGGAGCTTCATGCTCATGGTAGATTTGAGAAATTAATGATTACAACGGAAACAAATCCTCCCAATTTCTTGATTGATGGATCCTCAATCACTCCACTTCCTGTACAAAGTGTTCAAGACATACTTGACCTGAGAGGTGACAGTGGCCATGATAGACATAGAGATCTTGTGGAAACTGTTAAAGACATGCTGTCAAAAGTTTGTTTGGACTTTTCAAATGGAGACACACATAATTGGGAGTCAATGTTGGAAGAAAACCGAAATTGTTGTCCTTCGGAGCACTGGAATTACCATGGCTTTTGAAATTATTCAATAATGAAGCATGTGATGGTGAAATAACAGATCTTCCCACTAGGAGACGTCAGTTTTCAGCAAAAGTAGAAGCAGCAGTCAGCATCATATATTGGTTAGCTGTAAATGGTTTGGCCCCCAACGATAATATAATCATGATTCTTGCAAAGTCCATAATGGAGCCTCCCGTTGATGAAGAGTTTGATGTACTTGGCTGCTCAGTTCTTTTGAATCTCATGGACCCTTTCAGTGGAGTGAAAATAATAGAGGAAGAGCTAAAAAGACGAGAATGTTATCAAGAAATTAGCAGCATAATGAGTATAGGAATGTTATATAGTTCCCTCAACAATTCTAAGAAAGAGTGCTCCACTCCTGAGCAGAGGAGAAATCTGTTGCTTCACAAATTTCATGAGAAGTTCACCTCAGCCAATACCGGTAGGTGTACTTAAATCAACAAGTCATCAATATGGTCACTATTTTACCTTTGAATATTCTGCTGAGCTCAATACTTCTGTTGGGCTTTATATGGATTGTTTTTGTGATAATATATACCATATTCATTTTGTTTCTACCAACTTTGACAGATGATTTGGACCAGATTGATATGGAAAATACAACTTTCTGGAGAGAATGGAAATCAAAGTTAGAAGAGGAGAAACAACTGGCTGATCAAGCGCGGATGCTCAAGCAGATATTACCTGATATAGACACATCTCGATTCTTGTCTGGTGATGTTAATTATATCAAAAGAGTAGTTTACGCCTTTGTTGGTTCTGTAAAGCTGGAGAAAAAACACATACTCAAGGAAGCAGTGAGGATAGCTGAGACATATGGCTTGCAACGAACTGAGGTCTCTTACACACATCTGAGCTTATATTTTTGTTTTCTTTACATGTAAATTTTTCATCTGCAGTTTTGTCTTCTGATGTTTTACAATCTCATATTGTTGCTTGGATTTTTAGGTGCTTTTTACGATTTCGCCTGCAGTCTTGTGTCTGAATACTGGGATAACAATGATATTCTGAACGAAATTTCTGAATTCCGTGAGGACATTGTCAGATCAGCTAAGGGTGTGATCGATATGATATATTCAGATGTTTATCCGGAGATAGATG
Organism: Hyparrhenia diplandra; assembly: GCA_015847255.1. Classification (NCBI taxonomy): domain Eukaryota; kingdom Viridiplantae; phylum Streptophyta; class Magnoliopsida; order Poales; family Poaceae; genus Hyparrhenia; species Hyparrhenia diplandra. Next base: position 386,565 of record JADLZK010007858.1, read on the forward strand.
GGTATAATAAACAACGCCTTTCTTACATTTATGGCATTCTTTCAGCATGCCATTCATATCTGAAGAGGACCAATGAGATAGAAATGAGATACCCAGAGCATGTGCATACCCATAAGCTTGAACCGTTTCAGTATTATAAGGTACTTGAGGAAGAGTGCAAGAAAGTCTGCTTCATCGATGGCTTGAACTATAAAAACATTGCTGGACTGGATAATCTGAACTTTGAGCATTTCAATGAAGAAGTATGCAAGAATATCCATCCCTCTACCGTCTCTGCTCTAGCTGATATGGTACAGTCCCTTGTGAGTATGTATGTTGATGTACTGGCCAAGGGACTCATATCACAGCAAGGTGTTTACAAGCACTATGTTCTGGGGTTGCTGGCATCATTAGAAGGCCGCAGTGAAGCACAATCAAACTCCACAGATTCTGAAAAGTTGCAGGCTGCCCTATGTGAAGTTGAGTTGAACTATAATAGTTGCCGGGAGTACATCCAAGCTCTTCCAGCCACAGATATTTCATATATTGTAGGAAGATATTGCACCCTCTGCTTTCCATCTAACTTAGCACGAAGCCATCCACAGGAACCTTCGTGGAGGAAACCTCTCGCAACACTACTAGCATTTTGGTCTAAACTTGTTGATGACATACCCGGGGATTCAATTGATTCTTGCTCATATGAAAGAACAAACTACTTAAATTCAAATAGGTTATCTCTGTGCATGGGAGCTTTCAGGCAGCTAGTGATAAATGATGAGATAGCACTGCACCAAGGTTGGGATGCCATCTCCATGTATGTAAAAGATTGCCTTAGAAGTGGAAAGATGATGGAAACATCATGTTTTTGTAAAGCAATGATTCTATCAGGCTGCAGTTTTGAATCTGTAGTTGAAGTATACTATGGAGGACAAGGACAATTAGGGACTGAGAATGCAGATCCAAGCAATTATCTGGATCTCTTAGAACTTTATAATGCTGCTACAGAAGAGTGTTTGTCGGATTTGAGTGAGGAATCTTGTGAATATCGAATATTGCTTCATCATTTGCTGTCATCTTTGAGCCGGTCAACGGGAAAACATGCTGGTACTCTAGAAATGGTCAGATCTGGTGTTTGGGGAAGTTAATCCGCTTTTCAGAAGACATGCAGCTAGAAAGCCAATTACGAGTCTATGCACTACAGCTGATGCAATGTATCACAGGAAGAAACCTTAAAACTCTTCCGAATGAGATGGTGTGCCAGGTTGAGCCGTGGGAATCATGGTATGAGCATGGAGCAGGTGCTGCCATAGCTGATGAGAGTATCAACTCCTCTAGTAGCATCACAGGGACTCTTGTGGCACTTAGATCTACTCAGATGGTCACTGCAGTGCTGCCTGATGCTAATATCACTCCAGAAAACCTAGCAACTCTTGACTCTGCGGTATCTTGTTTTTTAAATTTGTCAGAACATGCTTCTGCTGCGAACGTTGCTGTTCTGGAAACAGTGTTAGAAGAGTGGGAGCAACTGTTCTCCCCCAAAGAAGAGCATGTTGCGCCTCATGAATCACCAAAAGAAACAAGTGACTGGAGTGATGGATGGGATGATGGCTGGGAAGCCCTACCGGAAGAGCTGGAGAGTCCAAAGAATAAACAAGAGGTTGTGTCGTTATCTGTCCATCCCCTCCACAGTTGTTGGATGGAGGTTATCAGAAAACGTGTTGAGCTTGGTGAGCTGCACAAGGTCCTTGAACTTCTGGACCGAGCATCTGCGAAACAAAGTGTGTTCCTAGAGGAAGAAGAAGCACGCAGCTTGGTTGAGCTTGTATCCGTTCTGGACTGCTTCATGGCTCTTAAAACTGTGCTACTACTCCCATATGAAGCTCTGAGACTGCAGTGCCTGCAAATGGTGGAGGTGAAAATGAGGGAAGGAATCGTTTCCACCTCGTCAAATGCTGATGATCATGTGCTCCTTACCTTGGTTCTTTCCTCTGAAACTATGCAGAAGATCACCACAGAAGAGGCATACTCCAAATTTTTCTCTTACATATGCCATCTTGTCGGGCACCTTGCAAGGTCATTCCAGACTGATCTTCTCATACGATGGAACGATGAAGCAACATCTAAGATCAACAGATCTTTACTGTTTGGTAGAGTTCTGTTTCCATGTTTTGTATCTGAACTGGTCCTCAGAGGGCAGTATCTTCTTGCTGGGTTTGTCGTCTCGAGATGGATGCACACACATCCCTCCCTGGGCCTGATGGATATCACTGAGATCAGTGTGCGACGCTTCCTTCAAGGCCAGGTCGCCCAAGCTGAGCTGGTGGGAGGGAGCGATGCTGCTTTCGCTGACGGTGAAGTTTGTTTAAAGCACACAATCTCCACCCTACAGTCGAAACTTGTTTCTCTTCTGCACTCCGCCTTGGCAGCCCTCCCAAACCAGGAGTTGTAGACAGCATCAAGTTTTGTGTACATTTTTTTTAGCTTTACACTGTTTCTGTACTACCAGTGTCCCTGTAATACAAAATGTGTACTTGAGGTAATGGTAAAGTGAATAGTTGAAGATTTCAGAATGTTTTCCCAGCCCTACATAGTTAACTAGGTTCGGAAGCACCACAACTTAAAACGACCACATCCCCCGATCCAAGTCTTGTGACGATCACCAAGCCTAGTTAACCAAAACAAGCAGCATAAGCCAACCGACAGAGAGGCTGAGCATGTTCACATAAACTTTAAAGTGACTTGCTTAGCTTACGTTTAAAATTATAAGTCGCTTTGACTTTTTTCGTATATTCATTTTGCTATACATCTAGATATAATAATAATATGTCTAGCTACATAACAAAATGGATGAACCAAAACAGTTAAAGCGACTTATAAATTGAAACGAATGGAGTACTTCATTACAGACTATGATTCCGAAAACAGGAGGGCAAAGGCTGAAGAAAGAAGGCCACTAAGGGCAGTTGTGGAAGAACAAACGACCTTAAATGCGACCATCTGCTTCCATACGCATTGAAGAAGGCTCCACATAGACGAAAAACACGACATGGCAAAAAGTTAATGAAGAGAGAGAGGGATTGTGGGTAGAAATCGTTTCGACGACAAGAAACGGCGCCGACTCTTGAACCGAGGCAGGAAGAAAAACGACGATTTTCGCATTGGGGAGGAAACGAGTGGCGTCCATGGCATTAACTCAAAAAAACCGCTTAGGTATGGACGCACGAGAGGAAGAAAGGATAAGGAGGGAGAAAACGATAGAGGGATGGCAGATGAAGAGTAAACATTAATTGCTAATCAAAACCATGTATATTTTGGAAAATAAGAGTTTACAAATCACCATGGCATACGTCAAAATTTTTGTGTAAACAATATGTCCTATATATAGCATATGCGTCGGTCTTTCCTCATCTTCCCTGCCCGAACAATCAAAGCGCTAGTCTCTTATAAATCACAGCAAAGCGAATGAAGACTTCATTACGAGCCGGCGTTATGATCCAGAAAACAGGGCACAGGCTCGAAGAAAGAAGGCCACTGCACAGGACGGTCAATCAGAACCATGAGTTGCTGGTCATCCTTCATCAGTTGATTGTAGAAGAACAGCACCGTCGTTTTCAAGCTTTTTTTATCCCTGACCATCTGCTTCTGTAGCTTAGACTTCTGCATAACACATGTTTACCATTGTGTAAGCTCTACTATAACTTGATTCCGGTTACAAGGTCTGCAGACTGCGGTTGATTCCAAAAGCAAAGACAAAGTCATTCCAAAATAAGCGTTCGTCTTGTGTCCAGAAAAGTTAATCAAACTCAAGTTGACTAAATATATACAACATATATTAACATTTATAATACTAAATAAACATCAATATATCAAATTGTCAATACTATTTTTTATAAATCTAGTCAAATTTAAATTTGATTTACTACTCACTTATTTTGGATCGGAGAGAGCATTCGATTGATTGTCTTACACCCAAAGAAAAGATGTTTCAAACTTGGTTTTTTTTTTTGGCTTAGAAAAGAACAACATTAACGTGCTTGAAAAAAAGGAGCTCCTATCATCCCAAAACAAAACTCTAAAAATCTCTCCCTCAAGAAAAATTCTGCATCGCTCCTGCTCCCGCTTGGCTCACCAGTCACTAAGACAAAAGGAAACACATAGTACGCGCCGCTCAGCTACAAATCACATCTAAACCATTGCGTCGTCGTCGTCGTCGTCGTCGTTCCAGCAGCAGCCCACAGTTCAACCCCCACCCACCACGCACGCTGCACCGTCGTCGAACTCTTCCCGTTGCGGCGGCGGCGGAGATGGCAGCGAATCTAGAGGACGTGCCATCTCTGGATCTGATGCACGAGCTGCTCCGCCGCATGAAGTGCAGCCCAAGCCCGACAAGCACCTCATCCTCATCGGTACGGGAGGCCCTCCCCTTCTTCCTCCTCCTCGCCGGCGGCGGCGGCTCCGCGCGTTTCCTGGTGCCGCCGGGAGGGCAAGGCTGCGGCTTGCCGCGGTTCGCTCTCTGGATCCGCCGCCGTACTTCCCGTGAAATCTTGGTTATTTCCTATTTCACTTCTTGCATTTGTGGCAAAGAAACATGGCTTCGTTTTGCATACTGGATTGTCTGCGATTTCTTAACATGCCGAAAAATTCACAATTGATCATGCGCTGGTAGATTAGTTCTGGACATTCAGGTCGCTGATGCCTCCTGCTGTTTGGTTTTGGTGATTTTGTCGTAATCTAGAATTCTTGGATTGAAGGATAATTGTAGTGTGCTTGGCCTGGTGTGGAATTGGAAGCCTTTTCTTCATGACGATAAGATATGACGATAATTGTAATCTGACCTGTTCCCTTTCCAATATTGGGTCCATTCAATATTTATTGTCATCCAAACCTTTTGCAACTATGCTTTTAGCTTTTCTTGGTAATTGTTATGCATTTACATCGCAAAAAAATTAGCTGCCATCTCCAAAGTTCCTTAAAATTATTTGGTAAACAATGAGTATGTTGAGTGAATAAAATAAATAGGGGGCTCTATTTTTGCCTTTCGTCCAATAGTTTATAGCATTGTAAAACTCAAAAACCGGCTAGGACAGGAGGAAAACTGCAGCGGAGGGAGCGCCTTTGGACAGATAGCAAGCACAGAGCCCACGTCTATATTTGTGAGTTGAGGGGTAGATTTACCAAGTACTTATCTTTAGGCAGTTCAGATAAAAAACTGTTGGAGGACTGATTAGGGGGTTTTAAGGAGCTCTTGGAGATGTTTTTAACAAAATGATACTAAATTGTGACACTGAACACAAGTAAATTGCGGTATGTCTGCTATTTGGTATATGTTTTTCACGGCAGCCTTGTTCCTTGTCATGCTGTTTGACTTGATATATTATTCTGGTATAGGGTAGTATTGTATAGGAAGTAATGTCATAAGTGCCTTTTTGTTTCCTCATAACATTTTGACTTTTGATTTTTATTCTATAGTGTTCCTGGTTTGGTGAATTTGGCATCCCTTTTACTCATCTTGTAGGCCCACCTGGCTCTGGAAAGGGTACTCAGTCTCCCCTTATTAAGGATGAATATTGCCTGTGCCATTTAGCCACTGGTGATATGCTGAGGGCTGCTGTGGAGGCCAAGACACCTCTAGGTATCAAAGCTAAAGAAGCTATGGATAAGGTAATGTTAGCAGACCAAAACATATAAGAGAAATGCTAACCAACAGAAGTGTTTCTTTGTGACTCCATTGTCCTTCCTCTTTTAGGGGGAGCTTGTTTCAGATGACTTGGTTGTGGGGCTTATTGATGAAGCTATGAAGAAACCCTCATGCCAGAAAGGTTTCATTCTTGATGGCTTCCCTAGAACTGTCACTCAAGCACAGAAGGTCAGATGCTCGATCAATGCATCAGCGAAGAAACATTCCTATGTCATATTCTTTTAGATTCAATATTTGATTTAGTATAATCCGCACCGCCCCACCCCCACACTGTTTTTCTGAACATCCTGTACAGCTTGATGAGATGTTGGCAAAGCAAGGTGCTAATGTTGACAAGGTCCTGAACTTTGCAATTGATGATGCTATATTGGAAGAACGGATTACTGGTCGTTGGATCCACCCAGCCAGTGGTAGGACTTACCATACCAAATTTGCACCTCCAAAGTCTCAGGGAGTTGATGATGTAAGTTGAGCACAGAGTATTTCGTTTAGCCGCTTAATTTATGTATGCATGATATTATTTAGGTTGCTTCTACTTTCTTCTAGTCTTAGTGTGGATCGATTCAGTATTCTACTGTCTATGTTGTTCAAGTTTTCCAGTTTCCACTCAGCTTCATGTGGCATAACTTCTCCAATCTGTTAGATAATAAATTACAGTTACACATTTTTGTAAATTTTTTGTCTCGAACACACAGGAGAGCTGCATGTCATTGAATTAAGAAGAAATGGCTGAGTGAATATTGACATACTGTTATGGTCTGTCTGCTTGTGGATGCTATTATTTCTGTTTGCATGATGTACTGGTTAGTTTAAGCAGTGGTGCAGCCTCTTTCTGCACCTTGTTTCTTCCTCAAGGAAAACCATGCTCATGAAAAAATGCACATAGATAAATTCTACAGTCATTGCTATCTTTTTTGCAGGAAGGAAAAAAAAAACTGCATTATTGAAAGCACTTCTGCCTTCTCTATTCAGCTATTAATAGTGAAAGTTTATGTGAATTTTCCCAGAATATATTTATATATTTATGATCTGTTGTGTATTTGCTCTTCTTTTTAATATAAAGGTAACTGGAGAACCATTGATTCAAAGGAGAGATGACACGGCCGAGGTTTTGAAGTCAAGGCTTGAAGCCTTCCATAGACAAACTGAGCCTGTATGTTATTCTTTAAAAGAATCATTTTTCTTAAAAAATATCTTGTGCCACTATATATGTATATATTTACTGTCTTACCTTCTAAAAATTGGTTCTGTTATTTAAGAATTAATTTGGCGTGTCTTACATTTCTTCATTGATGATTTCCTTCCATCTAAATATTTATATCATCCTTTCCTTCCATTTAAATATTTATATCATCCATTATGTCATAGTAGTGCTGGATAAAGTTCAACGATTTGGTGAGCCCTGTTTGATGTGCATTTTTTATGCCCTTTATTATAGTTTTCATTCATATATGTTTTTGTGATCACATAAGTCTTTTGGGATCTCCACTTTTTTATTCATAGTTCTGATTCTGATTTACATCATGAGAATCAATGTGTATCTATACTTAATGTTGTAATTTTTTTTTAGATTAATATTATTCCTAATTTAAAAACAATTGGTTTGTCCCAGGTGATTGACTATTACTCTAAGAAAGGCTGGGTGGTGAATCTGCCTGCAGAGAAACCACCAAAGGAAGTGACTGCTGAGGTGCTCAAAGCCCTCTCATGATGAAGTGTCCACTATTTAGGTTAAGCATGACATGTACCAAAATCCCTTTGTCTGGGTTTCTTCAAAATTTTACTTATGCCGACATCATGCAAAGTGTCCTTTTGTGTGAATGCACACCATTTTGTCACCGCTTTGACAAGCTTGAGAACTGTCTGAATAATCTCTGTTTCGAATGAGGGAAGCAGTTTTTTCAGTACAATGTTGGCATTTTTTTTCCTTGCTAACCGTGTTCCCGTTCTTTCATCAATGCTATGTGACTGGCTATGATAATCGGAAAAATACATAGCTGTTTTGTTCGCTCGGCACCTTGCTTTGTTGAGTGGAGGTATCAATGTGCTACGAATTTACGATGTCAAATAAATGTTTCTAAGTTGGATCCTGAACTTGTGATGTTTATCGTATTGGATGGAAAACGAGGCAATCAACAGAGGTACAAAAGCGAATTCGCATCGCTACTGTAGTCTGTAGGAGATGGAGGGATAAGTGAATTTGCATCACTACTGTAGTCTCTATGAGATAAACGAAGGTTGCAGTAAAAAATCCATTTCTAGCCTTTGTCCACCAGTCGGCGAATCATTCATGGCATCTAGCTGAAATGCGTTGGAGGCATATATGGGCCAGCAAATCATGCCACAATTGGCTGGAAAAAAAAAAAAACACGGCTGGTAAGAAAATGTTGCACCAGTCTCCTCTTGGTCACAAAGAACTGACTCTTTGTGAGGCTGCATGTTGGAGCCAAGTCATGCATTTTCACGACAGGAAGCCGCAAAGAATTTCAAACATGTGGGTAATTTGGGTTAGATAAATAAATAAAAATTTAGAACATGGTATGGCAAAGCACACAGCTAACACATTCTCCCAAATTTGCTCTCCACTTGTTTATCAAATTTGTATAGAAGTACAGCTTGTAACAAAGCTAACCTATTGTGCTAAATGCCTTAGTAATCCACCTTGACCTTGCTATCCAATTCAGTAAATTCTTCAAAATATGCCTTGAAATGCTCATATGAGTGGCTAATATCATCAACGGCACACATTTCTCTGATGCTGTGCATTGATAATTGGGGTGCTCCAATATCAACAGTGCGGATACCAACACCACTAGCAAGTATTGGGCCAATTGTTGAACCACAAGCCATGTCATTGCGAACAACAAAATCCTGCATATTTGGAAAATGAATAAGATTCTGCCAATAGATCAAGCAAAATTGATTTATTAACTAAAATAAATAAATATAAAAAAATAATAAAAACTTGAAACTCAGAGCATTGTCTGAATCCACATTAGTAAAGACAATGATGTGAAACAGAATGTTTAGATGGAGCATAAAGTAGAAAAACATCCCGTGGTCAATGTTCCTACAAGATACCAGTCTCATGAGATAGAAGTATACATAGACAATGAAACAAACCTAAGAACCAATCTTCTAAAACCTAGATCATTAGAGCAGCAGCCTAAGCTTAACAGCAAGGTCGCCCAAAAGATGAGAAAATCTTAACAACGAAAGATAAACACTAGGAACACACATCATAATCATTGTAGATCAATAAATGCATTGAAAGCTCAGTTACATCTCTGAATGCAAAGTTAGCTCATAAGGCTTATAAAATATGTTCATCCGAACAATTGTAGATCAATAAATGCATTGCTTATTACAAAAACAAATCAATATAAATCAGAACTATAAGGGAAAATGTTAGAGTACAAACCATAAGTTGGGAGTAACCATTAGTAATTCACAATTATTATATGGAGTCCTTTCTGTATATCAACTAACCTGTATAGGTAGCTGGTGTCTCTCAGCAATTTCTCGGAAAATGAATGCCGTCACAGCATTTGTAGCATATCGCTGATTGGCATTATGCTTGATTACAAGTCCTCCATGCAATTTTGGTTGGTGGTTCTCCTCATGTTTGTCCTGGAAAAATAGATCCAATGATTCAGAATTGTATTTATATCTTGATGCATAATGTAAAATGTTAGATAATTCTTACCATATAATTGGGGTGTAAAGCATGTGCCATATCAGCAGACACCAGAAAGCTCCTCTGAATAGCTTTTTCTAGCAACTGAAAAGTGAAAAACAGTTTGACATTTTCTATTACAACATGGAAACTACTGATAAAAAAAACTGCAAATAATGTGGTAGGATAAAACAAAGGATAAAAATTCTGAAAGGCTGAACACACATTACTAAGTACCTTGGAATTTGAAGAGTTAAAAGACCCAGTGATTCTTGATAAAGCATCCAACATGGCAGGGGAACCAGCTCCCTGAGCAGAATCAGACCCAACTTCTTCATGGTCAAATAGAGCTACCATTCGCACACCAGATTCATGGTCAAGAGAGTGCTCGACAGAACTGGAGTCGATCAGAGCCTGAAATAGTATTAGAGAAATAATTGTTATTATGATTTTATTGCAAAAAAATGGCATTAATTAGGATTTTGTTACTAAAAAATGCACTTGCTGTCTTGGCGATACAGACTTGAAAGTCCATGCAATGTTAGAACACTCAGAATTATACAAGTATCATAGAACAGATAAGATTTGTCATCCAAAAGAGAGGATAGTAAGTATATACAAGTATTAAACTATGGCTAGCACATTTGATAACATTCACAGTTAGTATTTTTTAAACAGAATGGTAGCTATAGGTATAAACCAAATATCTTCTTTCCTACATGTAAGATAATATATTTTTCCCTAGAAAATTTTCTCAAAACATACCATTGGTGCAACTGCAAGTAGCTAGCTCTAAATTGGCACTTTATGCAGAACAATGACACCAAGAAATCACCAGAGATGGTAGCCATAGGTAAATAAAATAGTAATGACAAACCTTCAATGAACAAAATGACATGCAAAGGTTGTCTAGCCTTCCTGAAAAAATGAACTCTTTCATGGCACCTGCTACAGCACTTGGTTGAGTATCACATAGTTGCAGTTCAAAGTCACATATGTCATCAGGCTCACAGTTAGCCTCTTTTGCAATCAACTGCAAGTGTGGAACATACTTCAGAACCCAAGGACTATTGATATTTAGTTTTTATATTATATGTGAATGACAAAAAAAAAGAAGTACCTGCAATAGAAGTGGATGATGCTTTGTGTTCACATTCTCGGATGCCTGCTTTGGACCATTTTCTGCTACAAATTTCTGCATTTCATTCTGTAAAATGATCGTATTAGTTTATCTTCAGCATCAAAATATGTCCGCTCAATTGATTTGTTGCAAATCAATTAATCAGGAAAAGCTGCTCATGCTATATATAGATTTTTGTCTTTTGAAACAACAAACAAATTGATTGCATTCAAACCACGAAAAAATAAAATAGCGCTATATAGCGCCAATTGAAACATCGCTACAATATTGCCATTTTTCGCGCTTATCGGGCGCTATTGACGCTATATATCGGCGCTATAGCGGCGCTAAACTGGAATAGCGCCATAGCACCGCTATTTGGCCGTTATTGCCTGTGTGCCTTATGGCTGAATTGTGAACTTTAGTTGAGAGAACATGTTGGTTGGATTGTTGTGTGAACTAAGAACTTATTTGCTTGTATGCCTTCAAGGCTATGGATTGTATGCACTGTGAACTCATGGATAATCTTTTTATCACTTAGCAATGTCATCACTCCCTCCATCCCAATAAGTTGTCCATTTAGTTATGTATCTAGATCAATAATATGTCTAGATACATAACAAATGGATGAACCTAAAAAAAATGACTTATAATGAATGGAGGGAGTTTCATATATGCATTCAAGATAAAACATGTTTTCATGTTCCCTGTTTTTTTTTAATCAAATAGCGCGCTATAGCGGCGCAATAGCGGCAGCAGCAGCCTAGCGCTACTGCACAATAGCGGCGAATAGTGCCCAAAGACGGCTGACGCTATTTTGCATAGCCCGCGATAAAAAACGTGGCATTCAAATCACCTTGATACATGTAGCCAGCACTGGAACAAGATGACTCTGATTGTTAACCTTGAGACCTTCTGAGGAGATGGTCCTGCAGGTAATGTATGAAATTATTCAGTCACTGTAATAGGTCACACTTTCAAGGGAGACTACAACCTATAGAATTGATTGTACAATCACAAATGGGACATAACAAACAGAAATTTACTACGTCCCAACCTGTCTAGGTGAATAGCCAAAGTAGGTATCCTCATAATTGGTTCTTGTACCCGTACAAGCTTGTGTGCATAAGAGACCTCGCCATCCTTCTTCTCCCTTGTAATCACCCTACCAGCAACAGTAAGATCACGGTCGAACCACGTGTACCACAATCCACCACCATATGTTTGAACCCCAACCTCAAGGTAACCTCCTTTGGTTACCTGCAAAACAAGCAAGATACTATCATTAACTTATCAAAATGTGTATCATAATCTTCATCTACCAGCTAAAACTCAATAACAACTTCTGTTCCTGTTTTAGACATGAATCACTTGTCACACAGACACCTGCTATCATATAAAAATTGAACTACAGGACACAAGGTACTCTAAAATCAGTGCACAAGAGTTGAGGCTTGATACCTTGGAGACGGGCTTGAGCTTGAGGCAAGGGCTGTCGGTGTGCGCACCGATGATGTGAAACCCATTGCCAGCAACATATCTGTGAAACATCAACCCATAAGCTAGCCAATTGATCCACACAACAAACAAGTCAACGCAATATGTACAGAATATTTTGTTAACTACTGTACAAGTATCGATTTAAAGCTCTCAGGATCCTAAGGCTGGTGAGTCGTGAGAACAAGGAGGACGGGGGAGCGGATCTAGCTTACTCACTTTGCTCCGATGGCGAAAGCGACGATGGTGGAGTGGTTGCGTGTGAAGAAGTACTTGCGCCCGGGCTCGAGCCCCGCCCACTCCTCCCGCTCCGACAGCTGCACGAACCCCGCCGCCTTCAGCCGCCGCTTCGCCTCGTCTTCTCCCGATGGAAGGAAGCAACAGCCCAACGGAGTCAGCTCAGATCAATTCCGCGAGGAAAAAAAAAAGGGAAAGGGGAACAGATGATGCGTACCAACTGCGTGAAAGGCGGTGGGCGACGCGTTGAGGAAGTCAACGAGGTCGGAGACGACGGGGGCGACGGCTGCCATGGGCGGTGGCGGCGATGATGCCGATGCGGCTGGGTAACAGAGAACTAGTACAGACGGAAGTGCGGTCGCGTTGAGGAATCTCCAAACTAGAAGGCAATGGGCTCGATGGCGACACCGAGTTCCGCGGCGACGTCCTGGACTCGGCGTCTTTCCTCTGCGATGCCGGGCGGCGCTGCAGGGAGTAGCAGGAGCTGGAGGAACAGCAGGCGAATTGGGCCAAGCAGATAGCCCTGCCAACGGGTTCAAATCCAGCCCAAACCCACACTAGATTTTTAGCGAGAACACGAATCCTATGAATCCAATTCACCCGCTGATTCGCTCCAATATTATGCCTAAGAAAATCCCGGGCATATTCAGCGTACTAATCCCTTTGCTCAGATAGATTTACTCTAAAGGACCCATATTCTACAAGCCTAAGTTATGTCAGTATTGATTGAAATGTGTTCCTTTAATAGTTTTGAGTTGACTTATTTCGGTCAATTTTTTAAACTCCATTTTTTTTCCTAATGTAAGAGAGAAGTATATCTATTTAAAACATTTATAGTTGATTTTTTGGTTCAGACTGAAAAAGTAATGACACTCACCCAATAAGTCTACAAAAGTTACATATTCAAACTAGGTGATATCACTTCCTTGTTTACTGGAGCTAGTCTAATATATCATGAGATATCAACTAGATATACAGTACCAAGCTAGCATACCTGCCCAACATTGAAAACACATGGATCTCTCATCATTTCATATGCTAACTTTACCGCTGCCCTCCTATAAAATAGATGTAATTATCTATTAATGGGGTGTTTAGTTCTCCATTTCACTTCATTATGCATTATGGAAAATGAAACTAAACACCACCCAAAAAATTTTGGCAAAAAGTTGGTTTTTTCTCAATTTTGGATTTTTTTTACCTAAAAGGCTAAAAAAAAAAAAAACGCCTAGGAGCTCGTGTCGTCCTCACCCACCACATCAAATTTTTGGCATTTTGGATGGAACTAAACACCCCCATAAAAATTTTGGCATTTTACTTTTCATCATTTTAAAGTAAGGAACTAAACAGGACCTAAATAACATTTTGGATAGCCCATTCCCTTCCTCTACATTAACTATTTTTTTTATGAAATCCTCTAACATTAACTATTGATTACGTTTCTTTGTTTGTCCATTAAAAACAAACTAGACTAACCCCACACGTAATTCCAATCCAAATTAATCCCCCTATCCTCAAATAAGCTAGAAATATCATCAATATTAAGACCTTGTTTGGCACACCTTTGGTTTTTAAGCTTCAACTCCATGAACAACTCTAGCAGTGGAGGAGGGAAAGTTTAGTAAATTGTTTGGCACGAAGACACACTCAATGGTTTAGCACTCATGCTCATAGGTGGAAGAAGGCATGGCAAAAGGATCTTACATGGCGAAGATAAGAGCCAAGCTCATGGTTTGCGGAGCGAACCCAAACCTTTACCTTATGTTGGTCGTGTCACGGTGAACGCCTGTAACTGCACTGCGAGGTGTGCCACCATTTTACCTCTAGATCAACTCACAGAGACACCTTACAAACACATTGCGTGGGAGGAAAGCACACTGTATATTTCATAACACATGTTTTTTTGGAAACAACAATAAAACCTTTACCTATAAACAGATCCCAAACTTATAAAGATTAGTAATTCAGTATCGCTGAGAATTGCTTAAGGGTAAAAATGTCACCAAGTAAACAGCACATAATTGCCCCAGTAATTCAGGATCGCTGAGAATGGCTTAAAAAAAAAAACAAGAGCACATAATAATCATTCAGACTTCAGAGCAAAGCAAATAAAAAGTCCAAATAAAATGAGCATTTTGAGACGAAAATGATGTGAAACCTACGGCATAATAATATCTGTCCACCTGGCCCAATTATCGCACTCCTCTCATCCACACCACCAAACCTCCTCCGCCGCTCTTCGCCGTCAGCCCGCCACTCCCCCGCCTCCCCGTCCCAACCGTCGCCTCGCTTCTCCCCGCCCGATTGCCCGGATCCCTAACGCCCATGGCCTCCGTCTCCCCCGCGGCGGCCGCCGCCGCGGTCTCGGGCTCACACCACGGTCGCATCCTCCTCCCATCTTCCCCACGCCGCCTCCCCCGGCCCCGCCCGCGCCCTCGTCCGCGCCTCCGCTTCGCCGCCTGCCACGCCGACACCCTCCTCCCGTCCTCATCAACGGAGGCCCGCGCGCCGCTGGCCTCCGCGGTGGAGCCTTCCTCCGAATCTGCCACCGACTGCTTCGTCGACTGGCTGCGCGCGCGCGGCCTCCCCCGGGCAAAGTGGACATCCGGGAGCGGCCGGTGCCCTGCTTGCGCGACGGCAAGGACCTGCCGCTGCGCTACGTCGCCGCCGGCGTCGACCTCCAGGTTGATGTGGCAGCATGTCATTTTTGTTTCCTGCAGTAATGACCGGATCATGACCTGAATTCTGTTGGCTGGCTCGTTTGTGGCGCAGGCGGGGGATGTGGCGTTCGAGGTGCCAATGTCCCTAGTCGTCACTCTGGAGCGGGTGCTCGGGGACGAATCAATCGGTGAGATAGCCTTTGGCTGGCTCTAGTAATCTATTATGTGGTTGTATTGAATACTCAGTTCTCTCACTCATAGGAATTTCAGAATTGGGTAGTTTGGGCTATAATAAATTGATTTAGTATCTGATAAGTCAGTAAATGAGCTGTTCGACATTTTTCTGCTAAAATGGCGAGCATACTTTGCTCTCAGATTTTTTGGCCTGCTCATTCCTGTCTTGACCCTTGAATAGATGTCCTGACCACGGGTCTGTTGCATTTTTCAACATTTAGAGGCATGTTTACAATAATCAAGATATAAGAGTGACTTCTTTAGACATTTAGGGCTTTCCCCAAAATATAGGCTGATTGTCCCATTTTCATATTTTGCATTACTATATCCTAGCTTTTGGGCATGCCTTTGTGTTATTTAGCATTCTAGTTTGCAGCCACTGGCATCATGCACACACACTTCTAGGTCAGATTCTAGTGCTTGCACAAAGTAAGAAAGAGGATGGTAGGATGCATTAGGTCCTATCTGTAACTTGACATTCATGGAAACATCTATCATGTTTCAAAATGTTGTCCCATGACTTGGAACTTGGAAGCTGACTACAAATGCAAAATGGCTTTACCTCTTTTTTCCTGTTTCATTTTCATAGCTTTTTTTCATGACACTGCATTTGTTGTCTGCGTCTTTTGTTAGGTTGTTTTGCTATTAGTCAAGAACTCAAGATTGCAGGCAGTTGAAGCATGAATGCATTAAAACTGATGTGATATTTCTATTTTATCCTTGTAAATGCATTTGTGCTTGTTGTATATTTTGCTTGTGTGATCTGTGCAGTCCACTGCTAATTCTGGTTCACTAGTTCTTCTCTGTACTTTTATGTTAACGATATTTCTCTTTATAACTTTTTAAAGGTAATAACTACTTCAATGGTAACAATTACCCACCTGTGACACGACAATTTTTGTGCCATTTGCACAAAGATAAAAGTAGCTGATTTATATGTCTTCACAGATATGTTACTCAGTTTGTTGATATTTTTTAACCATGCAGCTGAGTTGTTAACAAACAACAAGTTATCTGAGCTGGCATGTTTGGCGTTGTATCTCATGTATGAGAAAAAGCAAGGAAAGGATTCATTTTGGTACCCCTACATTAAGGAACTTGACAGACATCGAGGAAGGGGCCAGCTAGCTGTTGAGTCACCACTTCTATGGACTGAAAGTGAACTGGATTACCTTACTGGAAGCCCCTTGAAGGTTAGTGGTTTTATTCTGTTGTATCTCAATTCTCAATATTACATTATTGCTTTTTGATGTTGAAGGATTACTCAATATTCTGTAAGAACATTAATATCCTAACGTAGATGATATGTTTGCAGGATGAAGTTGTTGCTAGAGATGAGGCAATAAGGAGAGAGTATAATGAGCTTGACACATTGTGGTTTATGGCAGGTTCACTATTTCAGGTATTCCTTGATCCTCCAAGCATATTTTCTTTCTAGGATTGACTATATCATCAACTGATCCTCTTGCTCACAGTGATTATTGTTTTGCAGCAATATCCTTTTGACATACCTACTGAGGCTTTTCCGTTTGAAATATTCAAGCAGGCTTTTGTTGCAGTACAGTCTTGTGTGGTTCATTTGCAGGTAATGTGATGTGATAAATTTATGTTTAAACAAGTATGGTTCTGAAATCTGTTGCTTGTACATTTAATGTATTTCTTCCTTCTTTGTGGAACTCGATGCTTATAATTTGTTCTGCAGTTAGCATGAAGTGTAGAAAATTTTAGTGCTGAAGTGTTTAACATCGCCATACTCATGAGTTGTAAAAACCTGACAATGTTTTTTTTGCCTCCAAACGTGCTTCTCTGAATTCTGTAGACTTTGTTCTTTTGCACATATTCTATTTAGACTTTCATATTCTCTAGGTCATTTAGTTTTTCCCCTAGAAATTCTGGTCTAGCGCACAATGACCCTGTGCGGCGGTGCCCATTTGTTTTGAAAAATTTTGCTTTATTATGTCAATATGTGTTGGAAGAATGTATCATTGGTTGATGGCTCATCTGAAAATTGTATTCAATCATGTATCTAGTGTCTGATAGGATGAAGTAAGCTGATGCACTGCAAAGGGTAGAATGACCTACACGTGGAGAAAATTTTATAGGACTTAAACAACCTTTAACAGACGAAAGTATTACTATGTTGTCATCTTTTGTGTGAAACCAACAATGCTTAGTATGCTGAGTGTTTGGTTGTTGGAGAAGTACTGAGATGCTCCCAATTGACTCAGTTATACTTCTTATTCAAGAGCAGAAAGTTAGTTTAGCTCGAAGGTTCGCGCTAGTTCCCTTGGGGCCGCCACTATTGACTTACAAGAGCAACTGCAAAGCGATGTTGACAGCTGATGGTGATTCTGTTCGATTGGTGGTGGATCGGACATATAAAGCCGGAGAACCAATAATCATCTGGTACTATGTTTTCTTCAGTTGCATCAACATTCTTGTCCTTCCTCAATCCTCATCATATTTTGCAATCTCAGATGCTGATCACTTAGTGCAGTTTTTTGTGCATTATTTTGGTACATACTTTCAAGAACCTCAAATTATGTAGATTATACAGGTGTGGACCCCAAACAAACTCCAGGCTTGTTCTGAATTATGGTTTTGTTGATGAAGACAATCCCTTTGATCGCATAGCAATTGAGGTAGATAATCTTTATTATGCAGCAATCTTTACTGCATGGTTGATGTAACTCAGTTTTATTATGCAGCAATCTTTACTGCATGGTTGGTGAAACTCTGTTTGAATCACTGTTACAGGCATCTTTAAATACAGAAGATCCTCAATACCAGGAGAAGAGAATGGTTGCTCAGAGGAATGGAAAGCTTGCTATCCAAAATTTTAATGTGAGAACTTTCTCGACTTCCTTTTGTAGTGAAAATTGTAAATGTTATACGCTCATATGCCTCGTTGAATCAGGTCTATGTAGGGAAAGAGAAACAAACTGTTGCAGAAATGCTGCCTTATTTGAGATTAGGATACATATCAGATCCAGATGAAATGCAGTCTATACTCTCTTCTGAAGGAGATACATGTCCAGTAAGTCTGCCTACTCTTCCTTGATGTTGCTACCTATCTCTTCATTGATTTGGTTGGGTGCTTCTAAAATATGATGGATACATGCACAAAAGCACTTGCAAACATATTTTCCCTTTGTAGATTTAGAATTGCAACCTGTTTACCTTTTTCTACCTGTTTTTAAACCTTTATTTTGTGGTTTTGGTGGCCACTTTTTTCATCATGGTTTGATTGGGCTAAATAAACCTAGCTATCATTGCATGTAAATGAACAGGTTGAGATTCAAGACCTATATTGACAATTCTCTAGTTACACTGAAATGTTAATTTTTGCATGGTTTAAGGCAGAATGTTGATGCAATTTTGAGAATTTGTTTGCAGAATTTTTTTTCAGGCATTCACCAGCTTATTGATTTAACGTATTTGAGTACCTGCAGAACTAGACAAATAAAATAGTATGATTTTTCTTAAAAACAGCATGATGTTTTAATTCTAACAGCATGATGTTTTAATCTACGATTTGACATTTTGTTTACATTTGCTGTACTTCTCTAGCTTAGTGCATGTACAGAGCGAGCTGTGCT
The DNA here is from genome assembly GCA_015847255.1 of Hyparrhenia diplandra. Lineage (NCBI taxonomy): Eukaryota > Viridiplantae > Streptophyta > Magnoliopsida > Poales > Poaceae > Hyparrhenia > Hyparrhenia diplandra. The sequence continues at coordinate 405,265 of JADLZK010007858.1, forward strand.
TGATCAACTTGTTGGTTACCTGGAATCTCGGTTGGCTGGTTATCCAACAACTTTGAATGAAGATGAAGCTATGGTAATGAGCTTTGTGTTTTTCTGTCTGTTTTTTCTTGATCACTCTATGGACTTGCTGAACGGTATTACCATTGCTCTGTTCATTGCCAGTTGGCAGATGGCAGTTTGGAACCAAAGAAGGAAGTTGCTACTAGGCTTGTAAGGTTAGAGAAGAAGATGCTACATGCTTGTCTACAGGCGACAAATGAGTTTATAAACGACTTGCCGGACCACACAGTATCACCTTGCCCTGCTCCATATGCCCCTGAACTTAAATGAGGTACGGCCAGTGATGATCTACATTTTATCAGTTTGTCAATTACCTCGAAAACGCTCAGTTTGTCAATTATAATGCTGTAGCATGTAACTTGTTCATTTTTCTTGCAGATTGCATGTGTTTTTTTCCTTTTCCCAGATGGTCATACCATTAAGAGTGTCAAATTTTGATCAATGTGCATCTCTATATGAATGAAGACCATATATGCTGCAAGGTGGATATATCATTTGAAAGAATCTACTGCTTGTTTCCTTTAGAGATTACAGATATGTTAATTCCTAGAAGGTAAATGAGCAGACCGAAGTTATATTAAATCATCTCATGCCAAAACGCACGCTACATAATACAAATTCATTGTTCATTGATACGAACACTGCTAATGGTTACAACTTACGTGTTCCAGGAAATCGCATCTCTGGCTGTTCAAGTTAATAAGGATATCATTGGTCTTCAGCAGGATATTGTAATGGTCTCCAACGGGATGCGGTCATATTTTAGTTAGTTGCAATGGACGGAAGTGTTCATGCATCTCTTTTGTTAACGTAGTTGGTGTTGTATTTGCAACCTCCATTTGATGATAATCATGGGCCAGGAATGCCAATCAACAATCATGGTTCATGGGTTCATGTACATAATGCTGACTGATCACTATTCCATTTTTGGGACACATGACTGGTCAAGTGGTCAGTGGTCAATTCTAGGCATGCCAGCCCCCAAAACATGCGAGGAAACCAAACACACGTTCGGCCGGCTCCCAACCTGAACACCTGGAGTCATCTTCAGGTGCTGCCCAAGCGGACGGACGTACAGTCAGTATGTATGCCAAGCGGTTTTCTTCTTTTCTTATAAGCGACAAGAATGCACGGCTGTACACACAAAAACAACAGCAGGGAATAGCAACGTACACAGACACCGTGCTAGCTAGCTCAAACGAAGCTGCCGCCCGCCTCACGATCACGTCGGCTTCTCTCCTCTGCGATCCTCCGGTAGCTACTACGTCCTCCGTGCAGCGCGCCGCCGTGGCGACTGGCGTGTGCGGGCACGGTCTGGTCCTTGCGATTCGATCGAGCCGCCCTGACGCACACTGCGCATCACGTGGTTCACGCACGCATGTCGTTTGAGTTACTTGTGCCGCCTGGAACTGGAACCTGCTTCCTTGCCGATTTGGTGGTCGTCCTCGTCCAAGATGCCCATCTCGGCGGTGGAGAGGTCGTTGGCGAACGCCATTCGCCGGAACAGCTCGATGTCCGCCGAGTACCGGCGCGAGTCGTACGCCATGCTCTGCCCGAACTTGACGCCGTTGGACAGGTCCGACGAGCACTCGTCCACGTCCAGCGATCGCCACACCTTCCGGTACGCATAGAGGGAGGAGACAGCAGCGAGAAGCTAGCGTCAGTTCCTGATCCTCGGTCTCTTGCATTGGCAGTAGTAGGTGTTTGTGTGCTCGTTAATATTACCTGCACCATCCTCGGTCTCTTGGCGGCGGAGTGGCGCACGCAGGCGGTGGCCGCCTCCACCATCCTCCGCATCTCGGTCTTGGAGAACCTGCACTCCAGCGCAGGGTCGGCGACCTCTCGGAAGTCGTCCGTCTCCAAGGCGTCCACGAGGAGAAGCCGAGCCTGCAGGAAAGGTTCACGCAACGTAAGTACGTGATCAACACTTGGCGACCCCTGCCCGGCCACGAGGAGGATCAGGGATTCACGAACCCATTCAACCAGGCTCTCTTCTCCCAGCGGTTGTGATGCGTCGACGGGCTTCCGCCCGGTGATGAGCTCCAGGAGCACCACCCCGAACGAGAACACGTCGGATCTGTCGGTCAGCTTCCCGCTTTGTGCGTACTCGGGCGCCATGTACCTGTGGATCGAGCAATGTGGCTGGTATTCAGATTGAGACGACCACCGGCCCCCTCCAAAATTTGCTGAATTTTATCAGATAAAGTAGGCTGTACTCAGTCAGAACGCTGCTTACCCGAACGTGCCCATGACGCGCGTCGAGATATGGGTCAGCGAGTCGTTTGTCAGTTTAGCAAGGCCGAAATCTGCAACCTGTCCCCCCCCAGATCAATCGTCAGTATATACAGAATCAACGGTTTGGATGGTGCATTAGTATATCCTGTGCTGCAAATCAACCTTGGCCTCGAAGGCGTCGTCCAGGAGAATGTTGGCCGACTTGATGTCCCTGTGTATGATCCTAGGATGGCCTGCATGTTCGTACAAGAGGGCAGGTCTTAGCTTAGCCGGACTGGCAAGCTAGCTACCAAGGACAGGAGCATCGCATGATGAGGTAGCTGTCCTCACTTACAGTCTTCGTGGAGGTACGTCAACCCACGCGCCGCCCCGATGGCAATCTTCATCCGCTTCGGCCAATCCATCACGGGTAGCCCTTTTCCTGTGGATCCATATATATCATCTTCAAAAATTACGCATGTCTGCCAATGCAATCGGAAGCTGATCGAATGCATGTGCTGCTCACTCACCGTGCAGGTGATGCTCGAGCGTCTGGTTGGCCACGAACTCGTAGACGAGGAGGCGGTGGTTCTCGGTGACGCAGTAGCCGACGAGCGTGACGAGGTGTCGGTGGTGGATGCGGCTGATGATGTCCACCTCGGCGCGGAACTCCTTCTCGCCCTGCCCGCTGCCCACCTTGAGCTGCTTCACCGCCACGCGCCGCCCGTCGCCGAGCGCGCCCATGTACACCTTCCCGAACCCGCCCTCGCCGATCACGTTCCCCGCCGAGAACCCGCCCGTGATGCCCACCAGCTCGTCGTACGAGAACCCGCCCGTGTACGAGCCCGTCCCTCCCCCGCTCGGCGACGGCGCTGGACCGCCGTTCGACGACCGGTACACGTCCGTCGAATCCGCGGCTGCATGCATGCACACCCATGACAATCAGTACACATTCCATGGTGGCGTGGCAGCAACGCAAACAGGATCGGACGATGGGGCGGGCACTGACGTTCCGGCACGACGATGTTGTGCCTGCGCGACGGCGACGGCCGCTTCCTCTTCTCCCGGTTGCTCTTGCTGCTGACGCACACGATTACCAGCAGCAAGGCCAGCGCCAGGAGGAGCCCGGTGAAGGAGATCCCGATAATGAGCACCTCGTTCTTCATGTTGTTGCCGCCCGACGAGCCGCCACCCAGTGCCGGGGCGGTAGCGCCGGGGCTCCGCCTGCCGCCTGCAGGTGGGCCAGGGGCACCCGGCATGATCACCGTCACCGCCATCGGAGGAGGCAGCATTTGCGTGGGCGAGGAAGGTGTCCCTGGCGCCGGAGGTGGTGGCTGACGACTGGTGTCGTCCGGGGGCGTCGATGGTGTCTCGCTTGGCGATGGCTCTGATTTTCCGAAGCCGCCTGACGTCGCATTTGGGGAGGTGAGGACTTCTCTGACGACGAGGGTGGCGGTGACTTGTCCGATTCCTGTTCCGGAGGCGATTGCTGCGACGTCGACGAGGAAGGAGGAGGAGGAGGGGACTTGCTCGAAGGCGGAGGTGGCGACGATGGGGGAGGCGTCGACGAGGAAGGAGGAGGAGGAGGGGACTTGCTCGCTGGCGGCGGCGAGGCCGGAGGAGGCGGGGACGCCGGAGACTTCTCCGGCGGAGTCGCTGGTGCCGGAGGAGGCGGGGACTGCTTCGACGGCGGCGGCGGCGGTGACTGCTGAGGCGGCGGCGACGGTGTCGAAGGCGGTGGAGGAGACGACGAGGAAGCCTTCGGCGGGGGTGGCGGCGCCGACGACGACTCCGGCGGTGTCGCCTTTGCCTTGGGCCCTGGCGGCCCTCCCGCGGGGACGAGGCGGTTGACGCCATGAGGGCGCGCGGCTTCACAGGGCCGCCGCGCGCTCGGCGGTGTCGTCGACGTCGTCCCGGGGAGCTGTTAATTAGGAGCCGAGCCGGAATAATAATGGCATCGATCGATCGGCAGGAGGTGAGCCGGGAGGGGGGCAGCGCCAGCGGCCGGGTTCCGCCTCTCACGAGCGTCCGGCCGGCGGCAGGCGGCCCCGAGCTAGGCAGCAGGCAGCGTGGGTGGGTGGGTGGAGACACGGAATGCGCCTCGCCGTGGCGAGAAGACGGCCGTGGCGTAATGTGCTCGTGCCCTTTTCGGTTTTCGTCGGTAATTTTTCTTTTTTTTTTCTTCTTCACGCTGTTTTTCCTTGCCTTGCTTTTCTTGGATGGGTGGAGGTGGTGGAAGGAACAGAGCAGCTGCAGGGGAGCATCGACAAATCTGGGTGGCCGCAGGGGAAACCGGCGCTAACTTGAAATGTGTTTGAGCTCCTGATGATGACGAAACGCCGGCCTATTGAAGCGCATTGCAACAAGTCTTGGACTTTCTTTTAAAAAAGTCAAATTAACAAAATTCACCTGGGCCATAGGCCAGTATCTATGTTTTTGTTTAGAACTGAAACATATCATCCCAAATCTTGAAACACAACAATATTGTCGGTGAAATATAGTTGATTCTGAGTCTCATAAATGAAAAACATCTCAACAAATGAGTAGCAGCAAATACATGGTACCAAACAAGGGAGGTACATGCACATTTACAAAACACCATCACAAAGTTTTTTCGATCCATCCTAACAAACTCCCGTTTACAGCATCAAGGTTGTTCACTTCTCCGCTTTGTATTTCTCCTCAAATCCTCCTTGCACTTTGAAAACGGCCCCCCGGGATACACCCATAAATGGCGCACAAATCTTCTTGAACGCTTCAAATTCATCTCCAACGCACAAAACTTGTCTGAAAGGGATCATTGTACGTCTGCTCCTTCAAAACAGATCTTGACAAAAAAGTGAGTACAAAAAAATTAGTATGAAACAATGAATATATCAGGCTGAAACAACTAAAGACAACCCCTTGTCACAGCCACAAAAAATAGTTCGAAACAGTGAAAAATATCATGCTGAAAATATCAACGCACATAAGGGCACCTAAACTAAAACTCTGCAATCATAACAACAACCATGTGTTTGTGGCATATGTTTGTGTTGGGACATGGGGCAATTCCAAGATGATTGTCACTTTCATTTGTCTGAATATTTGTGGGTAGTAGGTTATAAACCGAACCCATTCAACTGTTGGAACAGGGTCTAGATGACTGCTAGTAGCAGCAAGTACCAACTACCAAGCATGGCCAAACTTGGCTTAGTTTCCATTGGTTTCTAGGCCATATTTATTCAGAACATGAAATATGAAAACAAACAGACACACTGCACTTTTAAGTTAGTGGGAGTTGTTGTAGAACATTGAACACGTAATTGAAGACCTGAGGATATTGCTTAGAAACTGTGCAACAAAATTACCCTGCACTGATTGAACTTTTATCCTCCAATCCAACTTAAAAGGTTGCACAGGATCGTGTTAGAGTGCTACAATGTAATACTTTTTTTGCTTCATAAGCACCTGCTGTTGGGTTGCACTAGAAGAAGTGCAAGGATTCATCAAGCTTGCATTTACACCTGCATTTTCAGATGCCTTCCCACCTCTGCTCCCTACTGCATCCTTGTAGATATGTCCATTGTTGTCCCCACCAGTGCCCTTTTATGCAATACAAGTCATCAGATTAGTCATCAATCTGTGTTTCAACTTTATGCACAGGTGTTTCACTACATATTAAGATGATATGTTTTTCTGAATGCAATATACAAATGTTTCAGATAGCATCACAAACAAGTTTCAGAAAATGCAACATAGTTATGTTTCAGAGTGCACACGCACCTGTTGCTTCGTAGAAGAAGAAGTTGGTTTCACTGGCAGCATGTCCATACTCGCGGTGCCCGCTACAGCTCCACATGTTTCAAGCCAGAGATCGAATTCATCACCGTAGACCATCCTTGGACCAGCCCTCCCCGTTTCCATCTCAATTTGGGGCAGCAGATGAGACATTTGGGACTGGATTGAGGATCTGATTTAGGGCTTCCCACCTTCCTATTTTGACTGGATTGGAGCTGACATCCTGCCGTGCTCGACGACGATCGGCGGCGGGCTGAATTTCCAGGTGCTTGGGACTGGAACTGGGGGAGGGCAGCTCGATGGCGAAACTGTGGCGCTTCTATGTGTCGCCCTTCCCACGGCGGACCGGTGGCAGGGAGGGGCAGGGCCGCTCGACGGTGGCGGTGGGTACGTGGGGGGAGGGGCAGCGGCGGCTCTCCGACGGGTCACGCTCTCCGACCGGTGTGCGTCGCCCCTCCCGCGGCGCTCGCGGATTGGCGATTGGTTCCCGTTGTGGATTGGAGGCGGACGTTTGTTGGGCTCGTATTGGTCGATGGGCCTGCAGCGCCCGGCGTCCGGAAACACGATGCGCGCCGGACGTCCGGGCGCAATCGCGACCGTTCTTTAAACCAAGATCACGCTGAAGGTGCTTTCTTTTCGAAAGCGCGCAGCGCGTACTGCATTAAGGGTAATCAGAAATGTCGCGATTACAACCTCTATCGGTCAATGGCGAGGTGTCGAAGTCCGATAGAGGCAACACTTAACACAAATCGCCGGCTTTAACGACAGAGCAAGACGGTTGTACTAACTAAGAAGACTAATTTTGCGGTGCGGCTGAGAAGAGAGCTATGGACTGAGGATAGCCCCTTAGCCATCAACGGAAACTTGCGGTGGAGCTCGGGACTCCACAGACGGGTTGTCGCCCCCGGCGTTCATGGGCTGTGCCGCCAAATCCGGGTCCCGGGTGTTCGACGGGTCGTCTAACCGATGTCCCTCCAACTTGTTGAGTATCACCCGGCGCGCCTGTCATTCCGGGTTTGGGTCGCGGTAAGCCGATTTCGCGGCGAAGCGGGAGCTTCTTCTGAGCCTCCATTTCTCGTGCACCAACTTGGATGATCGCAGTCACGGCGGCTCGGAAGAAGGGGCTCCCCGGAGTGGCGGGGGTGATGGAGGCGATGAAGGCCTGAATGGAGGCTTCCGTCGGTTCTCGCGCCCGAAAGTCTTTGGACGGGTCGTTTGCCGTCATGCCCGGGCGTGACCACCGGAGACGGCAACAGCGCTGGACCCGGCATGGAAACGGCGCGGGTGCGGCGACATCCTCCTCGCCGGTAAACGCGAGGAGGCGGTGTCGGTGTTTTGAGAACCGGGGTGTCCCAAGAACCGGCAATAATTTTATAGGCTGTGCGCTCCCCACCAGATGCGTGTGCGAGATGGAAGACGAAGGGTTTATCCTGGTTCAGGCCATTGGGCCCTACGTCCAGCAGTTGCGACTTCTCGTATTACCTCGCACCAATGTGCACGGGAACCAAAGCGGTTACAAGCTGATTTTGGGAATGAAGGAGAGCTTCAACCCTGGGGTTTGAGATGGCTAAGTGTGAATACCTAGAGAGTCGATCCGTTTTCCTGTGCTATATCTCTCCCTTTTATAGTAGAAAGGAGAGAGAATATGTACAATACGTGTCGAATACGTGTTAAGGTGTCTACTGTCCGTGCCCTTTGGTAGGTGCATGTCCGAGCTCTGGCCTCGGGTGTCCTGGTTGGAGTGTTGTCCCATGGACGCGCGTCCTTGGGTCGCCAAGGTACGTGTCCCTCTGCCGGACGGTGAGTCCTGAGGACCCGAGGGTGGTCCTCTGAATCCTGCATGAAATCGGCCTCTCTTGGAGGCGTCGTAGCTGCGTGTCCTTACCCTGTGAGCCACCGGATACGTGGCGGGGAGGTGGAACGTTTAGCAGATGAACAGTGCGATCATGGTTTCCCGTGTGCGGTGGCGTGTGAAGTAACACTCCCTTTACGTCCCATCAACGGGGGACGCGAGGAGATGACGGAGCAGGCGAATCGACAGGGCAATCGATGGCCCTGTCACTGTAGCCTGTGAAGCAGAGGCATTTGATGTGGCTGCCCCCCACTACTCGGTCGGCGTTTCCAAGGTGTGCCCGGGGCTTGTCTGCCCTCGGGCGAGACGGAGAGGTTGTACCCCGAGGCTCCTGCCCTCGGGCAAGACGGAGGTTGTGCGCCCGGGACCTCCGGCCCTCGGGCGAGGCGGAGATCGTGTCCCGGGGGTCTCCTGTCCTCGGGTGGAGGAGTGAGCCGAGGCGAGAGCTGGTTTGTTTAAGTAAGATCCTCCTGGGTGGAGGTTGGACCGGGCCGCGTGGTGTCTAGTTTCTCCAGGCCCGGCATAGGGGTCACCTTTGGTCCTTCTTCTCCACGCTCTTGATGACTCCAACAACACCCGTGTTGGGCCAGCTCTACGTTTCCCTGGGCCGCTGTGGGCTAATCTGTGGGTTTTCAGCCAGCATACGGTTTGGATGTGTTGAGCCCATTTGTCGAGCCTTGGTGGACGGGCCGTCATGGGCCGCTTTGTGGGCCAAAAGGTGATATGCTTATCGATTCCTCCAAGCTTGTAGATCGGGTGGCCAGTGGTTTATTCTTCCCTTCCGGCTGGTTTGCCGCCTACGTTGCGTCCTGGGTCATTTGGCCCGGTGTTGGTTTTGGGCTAGATCCCTTTTAGGGTCTATGGGCCGCATCGTCCTTCTTGGGCTAGAATTGTTCGGGGGCCGATTATTTTCGCCCCCGACAGTAGCCCCCGAGCCCCCGAGGGAGTGGTTTGACCCGCTTGGGGGTTGGTCGTGATTTTCTTGTGATGGAGCTAATTTCTCGTTCGAGTAACGGTGTGCGCAAAGCGCACCCGTTGGGTGTAACCCCGAGGCCTCGGTGGAATTGTCAATTCCTCCGGGTCTTTTTTTCTTCTTCTGTATTTGGTAAGATCTGAACTACCCGCTAAATTGTGCATATGTGCAAGGGATGTCCGCTGTGCGAGGGCAGCTCAGAGCCCGCGCTTATGTGCGCAAGGTCGTTCCGAGCCTCCTCGATTTTTGTATTTACGCTCCTCTGTCGCCCTTCTGGAAGGGAGGAGAAGGGGAGACATGCCACACTGCCCTGCGAGCCAAGTGTGACATACTCCAGTGAGCGTTGTAACAGGAAATCTAAGCGGAGTGCCCGTGCCCCCGCCAGAGCAGGGGTCGGCTGTGTGGTCTAGGACGCACTCCATGAGAACTCTCGGGCCTCTTAGCAGATCCCAGGTTCCGATAGGTCAGACCCCGAGGGCCAGTAGGCCTCCCACGGATGGGACATCACTATAAGCTGTTACCGTGAATCTTAGATACATCCAGGAAATCCAGAGCCCCCGAGGGCCCGGGCGAGGCCGGTTGTGCATTTCCCTTCTATCCCTTGCTCGGTCGTCCTGAGGCAGTTGTAGAAACCCGGGGGGAGGCCAGCTTTAGAACCCCTGGACCGTAAGGTGGGCACGGAGCCCGACGTCGCCCCTGAGGGCAGCGCATTACGGTGGTTTTTCGGTCCTGCCCGAGGGCTCGGACGCGCCCTCCCCTGGGGAGGGCATTTCGGTTGGGCAACGGCCTGACATTTTTACCCCTGACGGGGTTCGGGCGCATTGGCACGCCTTTTCACGCCGCTCTCCCAGTAAGGGAGGTGACTGTTCACGTCTGACGGGACGGGTTGCTGCAGCATTTGCAGGGGTCGCCGCTTGACACATTAACTGCGTGGGCCCGTCGGTTGCTTGGGGTTGCCCGCCGTTGGATCAGCCGGTCAATCGACCGTCGCGCCGGTTGGGCTGGCTTGACGGTTCCCCTCCCTCTCCCCTATATATTTGGGGACGCCGCCGGCGGTGTACGGCTTTATTTCGCTTCCTCCACGCTCTAGTCTTCCTGCAGTCCCCCACCGTTCCAAGAGAGGAGAGGAAGAAGGGATAGGAGAGAGAGAGGCGGTTGTACTTACTTGTGCAAGATCTTCCCGTCGTTGCGGTTGCCGCTGAAGGAGAGATGGCGTCACAGGAGGAAGAAATCATTCTTCCTCTTGATCCTTTTCCGTGGCCGCGGTCGTTGGTGACGGAGACGAAGGCTGCGATGGTTGGTGGGCGGCGGCCTTCTACGCCGCCCCGCTGAGCGGCGACGCGGCGGAGTGGCGGTTCCCGACGCGTCGCACGACGAGCCTCGTCCACCGCCTGGCTACATCGTTAGCCTGATGGACCACCATAGGTGGGGGTTCGCCGTGCCGGCGAGTCGGTTCATGCGGGCGATCCTGCAATATTACGGCGTTGAGCTTCATCATATCGTCGCCAAATCGATTGCTCAAGCGTCGATCTTTGTTACCCTCTGCGAGGGGTTCCTGGGGATCGAGCCCCATTGGGAACTATGGAGGTGGTTCTTCAAGGCGGAGTTGAACACTCTGAGAACCGGGAAGCCAGGCTCACCACGGCGGGCAGTGCGGGTTGGATCTTGCATTATCCAACTCCGCACTTGCGACAAGAAGAAGAGCCGAGCGGACGAGTACATCCCCTCCCGGCTTGCTGGCTCGAACAAAGGATGGCAGGAGGAGTGGTTCTACCTCCGGAACGACGGAGATGATCTCCGCTTACGGGGGGAGCGTGATGAAGGTGAAGCCCGACCATTGCTGCTTTGCGGCCGCCGCAAGCCCGCGCGGCATCATTTGGACGGCTTGCGGACTGCTATCCTCACGCTCCGGGAGCGAGGCGTTGACGCGGCGGCGGTTGTGGCCGCTTTCTCTCGTCGTCGGGTGCTGCCTTTGGCGGCCCGGCCTCTCCGTCTCTGGGAGATGACGAATGAGGCAGATCTTCGGGGAACTCGGATGGCGTTTGGGGATCTCTGGGGAGGCCCCGACGCCGAGTCCTAGTGTTCCTCGGCGACAAGACCCCCGAGACAATCCCTAGGATTCCGATTCACCCTGCCGCAGGGTATATTTCTTTGGTAAGTTCTGATTTCTTGGCGTCCTTCAATTTAGTCACCTTTCCTTCCTGGATGTTGATATTGGATCGTCCTTCCTTACCCGCTCGGGGAGATTGTCGTACAAGGAATCACTCCCGCCGGTGCCGAGGACCAGGCCGCCATGATGCCAACCGTGCTCAAAATGAGCGCGGCGGCCGAGGAAGGCTCGTGAGGGCGAAGAAGGCGGGAAGGTGGCTAAGAGCAATCGGCGCGGGGAGCAAAAGCGCGGTGAGTCCCGGAATCTTCGTCAACCGACTCTTCATCGTCGCCGAGAACAAAGACCGGACACCTTGCAGCGCCAAGATGCTTTGATGGGGTCGCCGATGCGCCCGAGGAGCTTGAAGAATTGATTGAGTACGCCAAGTACAGGGCTGCCGGCGGCGCGGAGCTCCCGAAGGGGGTGCGTGTCCCGATGATTCCGAACCCCATGGTTCCTGGCGGGCGCCGTAGTGGTCCCGAGGCCACCCCCGGGAGCGAACCATCATCCCGGCAGCCTGATGTAGCAAGAAAGGAGCCGGTAACCCCCTCGGGTTCCTCGGCTCGTGCGCACGCCGCCGAAGTCGAGCTCCGGCGGAGGGGCGATCGGCGCCTAAGTCCCTCGCCTTCACGCGTCGCTGCGGTCACTCGAAGGCCACTTCTAAGTCAGTGTAAGTCGGATCTTCGCGTGCCGCGGTGCGGCTTCGGTTAACTTTCTTCTTGAAGTGATTGTGGCCTTCTGATACCTTCGTTTCTTTCGTCAGGAAAAGGGGAGCCGAGGTGCTCGTCCTCCACCCTCGGAAGCAGCTTAAGTCCAGCGCTCAACCTTCTGCCGGCGCCCCTGGTCTTTGTTTGGAACGCCCGGCAGCCGGCACCGATTCTTCGACAACGTCGCTGCCTCCTCCTGTGATCCCATCTGTGGTGACTGTTGGTATACCTTATAGCATAAAATATAGAGGTTTTTAAAACGAAAATAAGGGCTTAAAATGAATATTAATAGAGTATAGGGGCTTGACTAACATGATTCCACTAGTTTTGGTGATTTATATAATTTTTAGGGATTAAGCAGAAAATGCCCAAGAGTTTGCAAGCCCTACGACATAAAGACGTATACGTGACGTAACCCAACGTGGAACCTACACTAGAACACTCGATCATGGCGTTCATCCATTCCAGTTCTCTAATCCGGCCACATTCTCTTTGCGTTCATGGCGCCATGGGCGCCTCGGGCTCGGGGATCCAACAAGCGCACGGGGAGGAGATGGAGGCGGCGGAGGACAAGGGCACGCGAACCGGTGGTGGAGGCGCCGGCGGCCGACCCCGGCTCCGACTCCGACTCCGACTCCGACTCCGACTCCGACCACGTCCCGCCCTCTCCTAAGCGGGACCGCCGCATGGACCTTCTGGCCACCCGGCTAGAGGCGGCGGTCGATGACCTTGCTGATCGCCGCCGCATGCAGGACATGATCGAGAGGGATTTCACCCTCGATCGTCTCCATCCTGCCTTCAGGAGGTCGAAGGAGCCGGGCGGACGGCCATGGTCTTCTTCCAAGGGTGGATCCACCCCGGAAAAGAAGATGAACCACTACGCCCCCCAAGGTGGTGCGGTTGGCCGGGATCGTCCTTGAGGCTGTTGACGTTTCTTAACGTCGCAGAAGAATCGCAAGCGTCATGTAATTGTATTTGTAGCTTTCACCCGGAAATATTCAGGGTATCGTATTTTTCATAGGGAACAGAGGTACTCTCTCCTAACTTGTTTGCCCAAGGACACACAAGGCCAAAGATGGGGAGGATTATCGAGAAGGATCCCTACACCTTTAGGGTCTATGGTTAGCCAGTCTCCAGAGCTACTTGTTTACTTCGGGCACCGGCCCACGCCCAAAGGGCGGTGTAGGCAATTGCACCGCGCCACACCCGAGCGTGGGGGATTACAAGGGACGGACAAGGCTGTCACGACCCAGCCGCCTACCCCCTCAACCGTGGGATGCGCCACAAAAGATAGGCAACCTCTAGTCCAAACACCACGTTTGCACTGTTGATTGCTACTCTAGTGTGATATCAAGGCTTACCCGCCGTCGAGTCCTTCTACTAGAGCACCGCCAAAGATGACTAGCTATCAATCCCATAAACAGTAGATAAAGAATGGATAAACAAAAGACAATAAAAGATTATCGGAATCGTGGAGACTTACATAGCCAAGATCCCGTGAAGGAGCTAAGCACGAATCCACCGAGGTACAAGTCCGGGAGTCGCCGACAAGTCCCGAGCACTTCCCGCTCCCGGCCCTCACATCTCTCCTCCGCCGATCTCTCTACTACTAATGAGGGCCTAAGCCCATTGGAGTGTTGCTCAAGAGTAGAGGGGAGAGCTCTCTTAGAGAAGAGGGAGAGACTCTTCCTTGAAATGGTGTGTGTTACAAGTGAGGGAGTGCCCATCTATTTATAGGACATTCACCATGGGAGCCTATCTTGGCTAAGCCATTTGGTACTAATCCCGCATCGTCTTACGGGCAAGCAAACACCGCCACCGGACTTTTCAGTCGAGATGGGCCGCCAGGGCGAAGATGGGCGTTTTGGCCTCCGCGAGGGTGCAGCCGCACCCCTAAGGTGCGGGCGCACCAAGATTATCTCCGTTTGGGCTGAAACTTTGCATGAGCACGTGGGCCTCGGAGTTAGCTTCGTTTCGAGTATTCGTTCGCTGAAATCCGATTTTGTATGAGAAAGTTATGCCCAAAACATTGAACCCGGGTCCTGCGGCCCGTTTATCATTCATGTTGGACTCGGGCCTCGACCTCTTGGGCTTGTGTTTGGATATTGATATTTTATGAGATTTTCTCCTCTCTTCTCCTTGCTTTGCTTATGTCCATTTAGGGCCTTATTATCTTTTATATGTTTTCCTTTGCTTTTGGCCCAAAATGTATATGTTTCCAACATTGCCCTGCAAAACAAGTGAAGTACCAAAACTTGTGGAAATGGTTAGCTCAAAGCCCTATTGCTATTATGTTTTGGTAGATTTATACTAATGTTGATGGTATAAAATATGTAGTTAACGACCGTCAACAAACTCCCCCACACTTAGTCCTTTGCTCGTCCCTCGGTAAAGGCTAAGGACTAAGATGGGTTATCTCCTTGATATGTAACATGCATACAAGTTATTCCAAGCTTCACCTATACTTGTGAACTTTTTGATGTGTCTACCACATTTAATCTTGGGTAATTGAATTATGGAACAACACGGATTCAAATCCCCTTGCTTTAAATAAGTGCAGGAACTTGGGTTTTTATTTGATTTTGAAAATGTAATATAACATTGCTCCTCGAATGATTCACTCGGATCACTCAATTTTGTTTTTGGTTCCTCACCAAGGCATATCAAAGTTTTGCCTTCTTTCTTTCCTGCTTCTAAAAAGCTTATGTGGATCTTTGGGTAGGGAAAGATATCAAGGCATACTTACTCTGCATATATTGCTTAGGTCAAAGCTCGGATCCGAGGAGAAGGATGGCATACCCCTAGATCAAGAAGTGCATGTGTGTGGATATGATATAGTGGAACCTACACTATACTCCGTGACATGTGTGATCTCTCTTATGATAAACTTTATTCTTGAGAACATGGCTATCTTTTTGCATGAGCCTTCATGTGCTCATCGTTTTTTTTTTTCATAAAAGTCTTGGACCTTCATGTGTCCAACTTTTTTTTTCATGGGACCTTCATGTGTCCCTATATTTTTCATAGCCATGTCTCATAAACCATAAATAAAGAGAGATCACTATACGGTACAACATGGAGTATTTTATTTCTAAGATATCTCTTTTTTTTTTTTTTGGCTACTCGGTGTAGGAGGAGCTTTTTTTGTATGGTGGATGAAAGCATGTTTTAGCGTATTCGGTGTAGGAATAGCTGATATATGTGGAGTGTACGTGATTTTGATCTCGGGGGCATGACAACGATCTCAACAAGGGTCAACAAGACTTGACACAAGCTCAATGCAAAGATAAGTAGCATATACATGTGGAAGGTTTTTGCACTTGATAAACTTGATATGGCTCTGGTAGAAATTTGCATATCATTGAGGAGCACGCTATTTGAATTTTGAACTTTGAAAACAAATCCCAAGTTCATATAAAAGAGCAAGGTTTAAATCATCCAGCTATATCACATATTCCAATTACCTAGATAACATGGGGTCCCTATGATAGATAGCTCACAAGTTATAGGAATATCAGCAGGGAATAAAGAGTATGCATGTTTTATCAAAGAATAGCATGGAGATGGGGCCTCAAAAGCTTTGTCTTTTTGATATGTTCATATTTAAATTTCAAAACTTTTGTGAGATGTGAGAGCGAGAGATTTGCACAAACCATCGTTTGAAGATGAAGGAGTTAATGGTAGTCGTTCATCTCATCCTTCTTTATCATGAATGGCTCGGTGTTTGCCCATTGTGTTGGGGAGTTCTCGGAAGTTCGTTTCTTTGTGTTTGGGAGATCTCCCCACACTTGGTCTTGTACCTGGTTTTATTCAAAACAAGAAAACAAAACAAAAGAAGGAAAACACATGGCTCTTTTGGCATGAACACCATGGAGCCTTTATTGTGAGAACTTTATTTTATTTTATTTCATTTTATTTTATTTTATTTTTTTTTTTTTATTTGTTCACCTCATCATCACTCAGGCAAGACTCATAAAAAGAGGTAGTGAAAAACATAGCCTTGATTCATCTCCATCATAAGAAACCTCGGAGATTATGACAACAAAGCTCTAAGTTCTTTAATCAAAATTGACACCATGTCAAATTTGATTAAAGGAGGTCTTTTTAACCTAAGCACCATGCTCAATTCAAAAGACCTATGGATGTACTACAATGGTGTATGTAAGTACACCCAAACTCAAAAGCATATGTCATGGCATGAGAAGCATAAAGTTTTATTTTCATGGAGACAAAAAAATGAGTGAGGAGATGGTGAGCGTTTATTTCCTTTGCATACTGGATATATTTACCGGCAACATTTGTGGATGAAACATCGAGTTTGATGTTGCGGTTGCATGATGGCTTTTGTCTAGGTGTACCATGAGACTAGGCCACACACACACAAATTTGTGTAATACAGGGCCCGCAGTCTTGATGGTAGCGACAAAGGATGAGAGATGAGCCCATCTTGCTTGTGGTAGCAATGATGGGTGGAGTCGGCAAACACTTTGGTATGTATCTTGACCATGCGGGGGCCAACCTGCTCCCTCTCTCTTATTATTATTATTTTTCTATATATATATATTTTTTCTTTTCAACAACACTCTTTTTTTTTTTTCTCTATATTCTCTCTATCTTTTTTTTTTTTATAACCTTTTTTTTTTTCTTTCTATATTTTTTTTCTTTTTTTTTCAACCCCTTCTCTCTCTCTTTTTTTTTTTTTTTTTCAACAAGGTAGGGTTGACATCATCTTTTATTTGCCATCATTTTTTTTGAATGTCCCCTTAGTGGATGGAACATGAGATCGTCACCATCTTCCCCACACTTAGACTTTTTTGTGCAAAGTCAAGTGTGCAAGGTCCGGTCTCCTTGTGAGTGTGTTCCATCACCCATGAGCATCAAAGTTTTCTCTTTTTTTTTTGTTGATGTCGCCCTCATGTTTTCAAGCATTGCGTGCCTCTTTTGATCTTCTTAATCGATCTCCACCTGAAATGGTTAGCGACAAGAATACCCGAAGGTGCATACTAGCGATAACATGTTCTTGCTTTTATTAATATAAGAGAGAAAGGCTTTTTTTTTCTTTGGATAGTTCGGGGTATCCCCGTGATTGCTTTGTTTATGGTCATAAGCTTGTGGGTGGGAAAACGTCTTTGCGGTTGTGAAAGGTGGTGAAGTTCAGTTTCACCTCTAAGAGTTTAGCATTGCGCTCAAAATTTTGCAAGGTTAAGCGTCATTGTGCTACTACAAGATTTGCAACCATTCTCTTAAAAAAGTTTTGCAACGAGGATCAAGAGATGGTTGTGATCTCGATAGAAGCACTCGGATAAACAAAACAAACTCTAGAGAACCCAAAGGTGAGCATGAAACATGAGATGTTTTGAATGAAAAACTTGTCATGCTCAATTTCGGGGTTTTACGCTTGGTCTCAAGAGTTGTCGCTTCATGCATGTCCATGGCACATGAGTGAAGGACGAACATTGAACCTCGTCCATTGTCAAGAACAATGTTTTATTGGCCGGAGGGACATGACTTGTGTTAGAGTGAAGGCGAGAGGTATTTCATTTCACTAGGATGCAAAAGCAACTTGGGTGAAGCGAATGGAATTTTGAACATCGCCTCCTCGAGCGGGTTTTGGTTGGGAAGATGCTTCACCTTTGAGATGTCTAGGTGTGAGGCGCGGAAGCAATCTTTCCCAACTTCTCATCATGGCTCCCCTCTATAGGACATTCACCATGGGAGCCTATGTTGGCTAAGCCATTTGGTACTAATCCGCATCGTCTTACGGGCAAGCAAACACCGCCACCCGGACTTTTCGGGTCGAGATGGGCTGTTTTGGCCTCTGCGAGGGTGCGGCCGCACCTAAGGTGCGGGCGCACCAAGATTATCTCCGTTTGGGCTGAAACTTTGCATGAGCATGTGGGCCTCGGAGTTAGCCGTTTGAGTATTCGATTCGCTGAAATCCGATTTCGTATGAGAAAGTTATGCCCAAAACATTGAACCCCAGTCCTGCGGCCCGTTTATCATTTCATGTTGGACTCGGGCCTCGACCTCTTGGGCTTGTGTTTGGATATTGATATTTTATGGGATTTTTCTCCTCTCTTCTCCTTGCTTTGCTTATGTCCATTTAGGGCCTTGTTATCTTTTATATGTTTTCCTTTGCTTTTGACCCAAAATGTATATGTTTCCAACATTGCCCGCAAAACAAGTGAAGTACCAAAACTTGTGGAAATGGTTAGCTCAAAGCCCTATTGCTATTATGTTTTGGTAGATTTATACTAATGTTGTGGTATAAAATATGTAGTTAACGACCGTCAACAAGGCCTTGGCCAAGAAGGATAGCCTTGGCCAGGAGGAGGAGGAGGAGGGGGCGAGGACTAGGCGCGGACCTTCCTCTTTTTTTATTTGTTTTTTTTATCATTTTTATTATATGTTCTATTTTTTTTTTTTGTTTTTATATATTAATAAAATAAAAATTATATATATTATTATTGTTGTGTTGCTCCCCTGTTCTGAATACTGTTTTAGTTCAAAGAGCGATTTAAATTAAATAAGCGCTTAAATTTGATTTGAATCTTAACTTTAGAAAATACTGATCGCCGTTGAGTCGAGGGAGGCGACCATTGGCGCCGGTGGCGATTCGTTTTTGGAGGAACAGAGTTTTGGAAACGCCACATTTATACCCGTCCCCGCCCCCCCTCCCGTTATCCAACACTAACTTCTCTTTACGTGCCCCTCACCGGCGATGGCGCCACCCGGGAGGAGATGAAGTTCGTTGTGGGCGCCTCAGCGCCGCCCTCACCAAAGCTGAGCGGCCTAGCCGGCGGCGTTGGCCTGCCAAAGGTGAACACTGCCCCTCGAGGAGAGGGGGCCAACTTCTCGCCCTCGGATCGACTCTCACGGCCGATACCCTCGCATGGGGGATAGCCAAACTAGGAGGAGGAGGGCAAGAAGGCGACCAAAGCTTACGACCAAGCCGTAGCGACCAAGAAGGCCAAGAAGCGGCCTAGGTTCTCTTCTTTTATTTGTTTATGTTAATTTACATTTATGCGATCTGTGTGGATGTGTAAGATACAATGATGCATTGTGGTTAATTTGCTAATGGTTCGGTTGTTGGTTAAACATTTGCATGGCAATCTCTTTATCTTTCGTTAATTTGGGTTCTACTATTTTCTTGAATCGGTTTATTATTTAATTTTCTATCATTTGTGTTCAAAATTTGTTCCCTCGTCTTAGAAAACGCGGTGAGTCCTATTTATCGTACATAACCCCCCGCCTCGGTCCGGCTCTCAACACTCCGCTCTCAAACACACTCCCTTCTCTACCCGTTTTTTCCACGATAAAGTCGGCGGGTCGGTGGCGCCGGCGACGATCGACATGGCTGCCGCCCGGGCGGAGAAGTCCATCTGCATCGCCTTAGCGCGCCCGCAACAAGCTCAACGACTGGCCGACCAAGTTGGCACGCCAGCGATGAATCACCACTTGGAGGAGAAGTCCATCATCGCCCTCGGTCAGTATTTGGCCGATAACTTGGCTGAGGGGGATACCGTCGACCAAAGCGGGGCAAATGGTCGGCCGCCCGGGGAAGAAGGCCAAGAAGAAGGCCAAGAAGGCCAAGAAGAAGGCGGCTTAATTAGGCGGCCGCTTTCTTTTTATATTAATTTATTGTATCGGTTGTTTCTATGATAGTTTAATTTGGTTTTGTGTCGTTTGTTAATGGATCGGTCATTTGTTAATCGATGCGTGTTAATCTTCTATTTCTGATTTTTATTTTCTTGTTCCTTTGCTTCCCCTCCCAAATCGCTATCGGTTCCAATCAACCCGGTTGTGTCATCGTCAAATCGCTATCGGTTCTAATTCAAACCCAGCGAGTGATACGTGTCCATCAAGACCCTTCTTGGGAGAATGATTCAAACCGGTAGAGATATAAATCTTCAACTGCCCGGTATTGGTGGTCGAGGTGGAGGTTCTAGTTTGTCAGCGCTGGGCGGTTCATCCTTTGCGGGCGGTTCATTGTCGGTGAACTCAATTTCGGATGATGATACCGGGCGGTAGTGATGAACGAATCTGTAGTAGTGTTTGAAAGTAAGGATTCACTTTTAGTAAGCTTTTTTGCAAAATGAGTCTTTGATTCTTGCTAAAGCCTTACCTTGATCCCCTAAGCCTACATTCACGAGTCTTCTCTTCTATCCTTGACGGTTAATTCTTGTTGAGTACTCCCGTACTCAGGGTTCTTTGACCTCATTTGCAGTCTTACGACTTCGTCTTTGTTAACCAAGGTTATGTCGATGGGCTCGACATGATATGGTGTCTTCTAGTTCTACTTTCGGCTTTTAAGTAAAATTAAGTTAAGTTTACTCAAAAAGTAACTTACTCATATTTTATAAAATTAATGTTATTATTTTTCCACACTCGATTTATATTTTTGTAACAAATGTTGTAATGTTGTAGGCTGGTATGAGTGATTATGTCGGGGTTCTCGATGACACACTGGCCGAGGCTTCTTAAGTTATTGGGTGCATCGCACATTTGCCGAAGGTCTTTGGGACAATGGCAGTGCGGGTAGGCTGATAATTTAGGAGGTTCATTCTGAGAATGGTATCGAGCTCATACTTAGGACCGAGTTACAATATTACTTTTGAAAACCTCAAAATGATTTTGAAATCTAAAAGTTTTTGAAAGTAACAACTTAAAATGATCTTCTTTCTTTCCTTATGCTTCTTTGGAAGCTTTTGTGAAGATTTTTTTTCCGACAAGTCTAGTAAAAGATTTCAAGAAGTTTTATCTCATCTTTTGAAGAATAAGCTGGAGAGTCAACTTCTCCAATAATGCTCTGCTAAGTGCTTTTTGACATCCCGTTTGATGCAGAGAAGATAGTATATAAAGTAAAGCCCTATATCCTGCTAACATGATGAAGACAGAGTATTCCTAACGTTGTGAAGACGTATAGGGCGAGCATGCATCATATCATCCATATAATGTGATTCTTCCTCCTTTCATCGGGACAACTATTTTTTCTTTATAGTTGTTAGATCCTATTAAATTTAGATCTGTACCCGGGTTTTTTTGTTAATAAAGTTCTATTTGATAATCTTTTGCTTCATAAGTTTCTAACCTTTGGAAGCTTGCACCTTGCCATGTTAACTCTATTTAAAAGCCTCAGACTACTCCTTGATTTCTCAATTCATGCATGTGTCGTATCTTGACTCCTTCCATCCTGACACATGTTATTCCTTTCATGTTGATAGCCAATATATGTTGGTTAAAAGTTACAATAGTTGTGTCCTATGGTGGAATCATGATGCGTGACCAGGAAATAACGTCGAAACACAGGGTCTCTGTGAATTTGCAGACCATAAGGAAATCTTGTCGGGCGCTCGCTCATGTATCGGGGTCTATGGTCATGACTCACTATAGTCCATAATCAATGTGCTTTCACCTTCCTTGATACCTCTTTTGGAAATCCATATCTGTGAATTTTCTAGAATTTCCAAAAGTCCATATTGATTGCAACTCTCTTTTGATTCCGATTACAATCTTGCCATCTACCTTGTTGTTTTGAGAATTCCTTGCAGGTCAAAGTGTTTGACACATTTCTTTTCCCATTACTTATCCCACGGGATATGTTACTTTGAAATCTCATAATTAGATTTCTTTTGAGGGGGAAGGATCTTCATATCCCAGTTGTTCATGATCAACTTGCTATATCATTAGCAAGCATCATTGCATTGCATTTGTTGCTTATAGTGTTCATATAGTGCATATGTGGTGTTTCACATGTGATATGAAATGATGTTAATGCTTTCGATTGAGAGCTTGGTAAATTTCTGTGGTTTTGCTCAAATGCTTAATAAGTTAGTTTTTTTTATTAATGAGTTTTATCAATGTTAGCTGTTGTCTTTGTTTTTCTTTGTTAGGCTGTGTGTTCCTGACCTTGGGTTGAATGACTAGTTTAGTTAAGATGTGTAAGTGTAAGCTTTTTGTTGTGGCTTTGGGTTGTGCCTTGTGGAACCATGCCAAGTCTTTGTTGGACCTTCTAAACGTTTCTTCAAAAGAGAGGCGATGCTATACAATTTCTCTTTGATCTTTAATACCTCGGTTTCTATCCTTGGACCTCGGTTGTTTATTTTCAAGATCCTCCAACATTCTAAAATTTTTTGGCTCGATCTTGGATCACCTCTATGTTGACCCTACACTTTGAAACTCCCTTTGTTTGCTATTCCTACTTTATAAAATTCTTGATCATAAGCCCACTAATCTTATATCACTTAGACTTTCTCCGTGGTTATGGTTTTGGCAATAGTGTTGTGATTAAAAGATGATGGTGCCACGGCGAGCTTGGAGTCTCCTTGTGAACTAAGCGGCACATGGGTATGCTATTGGATGTGTGTTGCTCATCCAGGAGATCCTTATATTAGATAAGAAGAACTACTCACATGCAACAATATTTAGTTTACATACGTGGAAAATTGAGTAGTTGGTTAGGCTTCACATGACACCAGCGGCTCGAAAGTGTCGACCAATTGCCTAACGAGGGAAGATTTACAAGACTATGAGTGCTATTGGTCAAGTCATTAGAAGCGAAAGAAATGGAGAACTCCACGGAGCCATTTGGTGTTCTTTTTTACGACAAAGGTTCCTATGAGTTGCTTATTAGTTATGGACGAAAGCTAAAAATCTTGGGCAGACTCAACTTTAAAGGATAGTTCTTATTGTTTTTTATGCATACGGGGAAAGCGGATATAATAAGGATTAAGCGATAATTAATTTAATTGGAGTGAAGGTTTATACGGGGCATCTTATGCGACTTTGAGTGGGGGTGATCGGGGGGTCTTCGGTGAGAAGATTTCCCATCCCGAACTCAAATCTTTGGGACAGTCCGGACATACAAAGAAGTGCTATTTTGGATTCCTCACAAAGTAACAATGCTTCATGGGAGTCAATGAAGGAAATTCTATAAACAAAGATCAAGGGTAGCATGCGACCTTTTCCCTTAAAAGTCTTCTACCCCAAATCTTGGGACGAGATTTGTTTAAGGGGCAGAATTTGTAACACCCTAGGTGTTAATTACTAGCTAAGCAATGAATTTGGACAAAGACAAAGTGTATCGGTTCATGGTCGTGAACTTCGAAGCATCAATTTGAACAAAAGCAAGTTTTTTTATATTTATATTTGGAGCTTGACTAAGGACATAAGAGGGAACCATGATTTCTCATGCTCTACACCTCAACTTCGATCATATGTGCCTTAGCTAATGGTTAAGTTTCGCCAAGATCGGAATCAAAAAGTCACATGAAATGATAAGTCATGGCATTACTTATATATAGTGCTTTTCGGTGGCTCTATAAGGTAAGCTGGAGCGGTGAAGTCAACCAACCCTTGCCCGCGACCTTTGAAATGACACTGAATGAACTCCCCAACAAAAGCCATTAAGGGTTCATGTTGAGCAATTGCCTCAAAAATGCTTTGATTGGCTCAAAACCCTAGTTAGGAAGTTTATCAAGTTGATCGTTAACGAGAAGTGGAACTATATTTTTTGAGCAAGATATCAAGTTTGATCTTGTGGGGCCGCAGATATTCGAACCGAGGTCAAACCATCCAAATCCACCCACGACAGCGTGTCGAGGGAGGGCGGCGTTCGTTAACGCAGCGAGACTCCCCGCGACAAAACTGGCTTCGGAGAAGGCATCTCCGCCTCGGGGCGAGGTCCAGCGGACGCGAGAGGCCGAGGGCGAGCTCAAACTTCGACCTAGGAGGAAAACTTCCGCCTCGAGCGAACTCCGGGGGGGGGCGTGAGGGGCTGGGCGAACTCCGCCTCGGCGACGAGCTCTTCTCCGTCTCGAACGAGCTCCCGAGCGCCGGACCCGAGGGCGTCGGGAGATCGGGACCACGATGATTAGGGTGCGATTACGGCCTCACGTGGCCAGGCGCCGCAACCTACATTTGGATCTTGCCAATGGCGCAAAGATCGTCGACATTATGCTGTGACATAGGATCGCTCAGGGGCACGCCGAATAACACCAAACATAAAGGCAACCACTACGCGACAAGAAAGACCTCGGCGGGCGGTCGAGCTCCCCGTCGAGCTCTCACGGCCACACGTTTTCCCTGCGACACCAAGTACGAGCATTTAGGTGAGGCGCCCTTCACGACCTCGGCCGGAGGAACATCAGTAGCGTGCCTGACGGACAGTACGGGGTAGAGAGTATGGCGGCGGCGTGGCGAGCTCAATGCCTCCCTTTACACCCGACCGGCGAGCTCCGGTTAAGCGCCGTCAACTCTTTCTGGGGGAAAAGCGGGCCGCCTCTACTCTCTGGCCCGACCGATCGGCGTGCCACGCGTAGGGCGGCGTCATGGCTTCACGCCGGACAGCCCGGCGTGCCGTACTGGCGAGGGATTCTTCTCTTTTGCTCCCCCTGTTTTTGTATTTCTTCCACTTGGCAGTCCTCAGCCGGGGGACACCCTGTGAGCTCCCCTTGCGACTATAAAGGGAGGGCTCGGCCACCGGGGGAGAGGGAGCTCTCTTGCACCACGAAAGCACACACACACACATCATTTCGATCACACACGCACCATAGAGACTTGGGAGCTCATCTCCCTCTCTCGCCCGGCTTGTATTTGCCCCGATACGGCGGTTTGAGCTCGATAGTGCCACACCTTTGGACTAGGGTGCTCGATAGCCCGAACTAATATAAACCTCCGTGTCATTGTTCTTGAGCTAGGCTATCGTTGCACACATTAGCTAGTCGATTCTTGTGACCATGGTATACGACCACGACAGTTGGTAGCGCCCCGGTAGAGGCGGCGCTTGTGTGATGATCACCACCGATGGCTCCCTTCACCCTTGTTCCGGCGTCCGTCAGCGATGCGGCCGGTACCCTGGATTTGCCGGCACCCGACTCAGAGGGATCCCTGTCGGGGTCACCTTCCCTCGGATGGTGCGGGACGAATGGCGCCCGTCTCGTCGGCGGCGCGCCGGCAAACGCTATGCTGGTGCGCTCGGTAGGGATCCGACTTCGGTCCGGCAGGCCCTATCAAGCGGCGGCCGACCGTTTAACCGTCGCCATCGCGGAACTTTGCTTCCGCGCACATCTTGAGCTGAGCGGCTGAGGAGCTCTTCGCGATGTCACCTTCTCCACCGCCAGCGTCGATCTGCGTGCCGCGAGCGGGGCCGCTCTCCCGATGAGTTCCTCGCGGCCTACGGCGAGATGTACCGCGAGGACGGCTCTTCCTGCACAGGCGCAGCACCGGGCTTAGGGCAGCCGGTCTCGAGACCGCGCTCGGCGGCAACGAGCCTCGCAGGAATTACCGACCCCATGCACGAGTGCTACATGTGCCAAACCGGATGGCGTGCGCAACTTCAGCGGGGCGAGTCCTCCGTCACACCCAGCAGCGCTTCGGGGATCGAGGCGGGCCCGAGTACGCTACGCGGCGCCCCGCCCAAAAGCGAGTTCCACGGCGCCACGAGCTTCGAGGCTGGCGAAATCGCTCGAGGCGCGGCGCCCTCTCGAGGGAGGTTGGAGGCGATGGCGAGTTCAAGCCGAGGGCCAGGGAGGCGACGCGCCCGCGCATAAGCGAGGCCAGCGACCTCCGCCCGATCTTGAGTGAAAGCAGCGCGAGAACCTCGCATGCCCGCCACGAGCTTCTCCGGGGACCTCCCGAGCCCGAGCACCCGAGCAGAAAGAGGGCCCTGCGGCTGCGCGATGCGCTCGCCGAGAGGAGCGTGGAGGCGGCCAGATGGAAGCTTCGAGTCGCGTCGGCGCCGAGAGGAAACGCGAGGCCTCCTCAATCAGAGGCCCGCGTAGGGGCGACTCTCGCGAGATTCACGCCCGGCAGCGAGTCGGCGAAACGCGGCAGCGTCGCGACACGCTCGGCCCCTACGGCGGCGTCTGAGAGCGAAAGAGCGCCCGCCCGTAGAGACCCGAAGACGCCCGTGGCGAGAAGCGGGACAACGATCACCGGCGAGTCCCTACGGCAAGAGGAGGCGGTGCGTTCACGGCGATCAAGAAGGATGCGTAGCGCGATCCCACCGGAGGTCGAGGGAAGCGACCAGCACGTTCTCCCCGAGCTTCGCGACACTTTCGAGCTTCGAGGTGGAGCTTCGGGGACGCAGCCTCATGCGGATGGGCGGAAGCCCGCAGTGTTTGGCTCCCGGGTCCACGGCAGCGCCATTCCCCGGCCTTAGGGCCCACGACCTCCGATCGAAGTACAGCGGAGAGCGGACCCCAGCGTCAGCGAAGACTATGCGCCTCGCATGCCCGAGGCGGGAGGCAGCGGCAGCGAGCTCTTCATCGTGCCAGCCTCCCCGGCGCCTCGGCCGCGGCCCGATCTGGCGCCGAGCATGCCTGCAGGTATGATCAGCAGTTAGTGACCTCCGCGATGTCTTCATTGGCAACTTTCGGGGGACCTACTCGGCCCAGAGCAACCGCATTGGGATCTCGCGGCTGCAAGCGGCGGAGAAAGCGAAGAGGCTGGCGTGACTACATCGGCACTTTTCCAAGCTGCACGAGCTCCGCACACCACCGACGCGGAGATCATCACCGCCTTTACCTTCGGCACGACTTGCGAGGCAGCTCATCCCTGAGCTCGGCATCCGCAAGCCCAAGGCGGTGAAGGGCTCCTCGGCTGCTTGCCACGAACCCCTTATTTGGGCGGAGGCCATCTCCTTGGTCCTTCCGCGGCACCACCGGCAAGGGGGCAGGGAGAAGATCGCCCGGCGAAGCGGCAGGGTCGACAGCCCACGGCCAAGAAGAACAAGAACAAAGCGTCGGGCGGCGGGGACGACTTCATCGCGGTCGCCAAGAAAGAAAAAAGCAGGCGCCAAGATCGCCGAGCCCGGGGCCCCCAAGGACTTCTTCGGAAGAAGCTCGACCTCCCTGCCCCAACCCGAGGGCCCGGTCAAACACAAGCTTAGAGGCTGCAGGCTCCTGCAGTTTGTGGCGGGGCGGGGAAGGGGCGCGGCGGCGAATTTGGGGCGAGTTCGACCGACCCGGCCGGGCGACAAGGGCGTCTTCTTCGAGGATGGCGTCGTCAACATCGTTTTTCGGCGACCCTCCGACGTATGAATCCAAGCGGCGCGGCTCTGCAGCACGAGGTCCTCTTCACCAGGGCTGCGGCGCCCTCCTACCTCAAGTGGTGCGAGGCCCCGATCACAGCCGACAAGAAGGACCATCCATTACCGTCCCACATCCGGGGAAAGGTTCCCTCGTCGTCGACCCCATAGTCGGCACCAAGCGCCTCGGCAAGGTGCTGATGGGCGGTGAAGCGGCCTCAACCTCCTCTACGTCGACACCATGGAGGCACTCGGCATCAAGAGCGGCTCGGTTCCGACCCTCCACGGACCCCATCCACGGGGTGGTAGGGAAGCGAGGCATTCCCGGCTCGGGCGGATCGACCTCCCGTCACCCGGCGTCCGTGCAGCTTCCGCCCAAGAGGTCCTCACCTTCGAGTGCTCGTACAAAGCGCGTACCATGCGCTGTTGGGGCGGCTTAGTGCTGCTGAAGTTCATGGCCTTCCCCCAACTACGTACCTCAAGCTCTCAAGATCCGGAGGGCGAAGGCGTGATCACCGTCAACTCAACATTGGCGCGCCTTCAAGCTGCGACAAAGGAGGCCGTGCGATGCGCCGGCGCCCCTAATCGAATCGGAGGGCTCGTCCCGAGATGCCCGCGTGGGCGCGCGGAAACTCCACCGAGCTGAAAGACCACGAGCACGTCGAGCAAGGTGGCGAGCTCCTCTCGAGCTCGAGAAGGCGGCCGGATCGCCGAACGGACGAGGACGCCAAGGCGGTGAAGGTCGACGAGGGGAGGGGGTGCAGATTCATCGGTGCCGAGCTCACTCCTAAATAGGAGGCAGGCGCGTCGAGGCTTCCTCCGCAGCGAACCTCGGCGTGACCGGCGTGGAGACCCTCGGACATGCCGACATACCGAGGGAAGTCGCCGAGCACTCCTTCAACATCAAGCCCGGCACTCGGCCGGTGGAAGCGGCAGCGACTCCGGCGTTTCGACGGCGAGGCGGCGGCGGCAATCGTCGAGGAAATAGATAAGCTCTTAGCGGCGGGCTTTGTTAAGGGAGGTGTATCATCCCAGTGGATAGCCAACCCTGTACTAGTTAAGAAGAAAAATGGGAAATGGAGAATGTGTGTTGATTATACGAGTCTCAACAAGGCATGCCCAAAGGATCGTTTCCACCTCGGGTGCGAGATGCTCTGTTTTCTTGGCGCATACTCGGCTATCATCAAATCGCGATGAACGAGCTCGATCGGCTCGCCACCTCCTTCATCACTCCTTTCGCGTTACGCTACGTAACTATGTCTTCGGGCTTAAAAGCGCCGGCGCCACCTTTGAAGGTGTATGCGAGAAAGTCTTCAAAGAGCTTTCGCTAAGCGGCGTCGAAGCATACGTCGATGACATCATAGTCAAAGGCGAAGCGCCAGAAGTCATTCCGACCTCAAAAGTCTTCGACAAGCCGCGAGTTCGGAGTAAGCTCAACCTGAGAAGTGCGTGTTCGGGGGTCCCACGCGGAGAAACTCCTCGGCTTCATAGTGTCACGAGCATGGCATCGAAGCCAACCAGAAAAATCGAGGCCATCACTTAACATGGGCCCCGATCAAGAGCCGTCAAGAGCGTGCGGCCTTACGGGATGCCTAGCCGCCACGGAAGGATTCATCGCGCGGCTAGGCGAGCAAGCCTCCCGCTATACAAGCTCTGAAGAGAGTCGGGTAACCGCTGGATAACGAGGCCCGATCCCTTTTCAGCTCTAAAGAGCTCTGACGAACCCCCATACTCCTCCGCTAAAGCCGGACGGCCCGTCTTCTTGTACATTGCAGCCACTTCGCGGAGTGGTAAGCACGGTGCTCGTAGTAAAGAGGAGGGAAGCCCACTCTCGAGTGCAATGACGGTCGCCGTCGTTGAGAGTCCTCTCGGAACACAAAGGCGGTATCCTCGGCTCTAGAAGCTCGCCTATGCGCTCGATCACGTCTTAATTTGTGACACTAGCCGACCGCTCACCCAATCACCATCATCTCCAAATTCCCTTCGGCGAGATCATCAGCGGCCCAGAGGCTGGGACGCATCGCCAAGTGGGGAATCGGCTTTCATGGGATCGGACATCTCATACGCCACGAGGGGGCGCCATCAAATCATAGGTCCTCCCGGTTCGTGAATGGACGGAGGCATGAGGTCTTAGCCAAGACCCAGAGCGGCGTCGAATCTTTGGACACTCTACTTTGGCGGCTCGGTGAAGAATGCGGCGCCGGGAGCGGGCACGAACCGTCTCGCCACGTAGCGTCTGCGCAAAGTACTCGATCGCCTTCACTTCACCGCCTCCAACAGCGTCGAGTATGAGGCCTTGAGTGAACGGCATGCGCATCGCCATCGAGCTCGGCATCAAAGCGCCTCGAGATCGGAGGAGATTCAAGCTCGTCGCGGACCGGGCCACGAAGGAAGCCCATTTGCGTCAGCCACGGATGATTGCGTACTCATAAAGGTGCGCGAGCTCGGCGTTTGATGGGCTCGGTTCAAGCACATCCGTGTCGCCCGATTCTTGGCGGCGACGTCCGGCGTCCAGCATCGCCTCGCCTCGATCGATTCAGTCTGCTTGGCGTCTTCGCGCCTGACCATTATATACCCTCTACGGCTTGGGGAAGGCTTCGAACCAGCGGACCCGTCGGGGACCCCGTTCGTCCAGCTCCCACCAAGGCAGGCTGCCGAACTCAGGCTTCGCCAATGGAGATCGACATGGAGGTCAACTTTCGTCATTTCATGGGTCCTTGCGACCCGAGGCGAGCCCGAGGACGATTGGCGACTTCCCATCTTGGTGTGGTTGCGGGGCGAAAAGCTTCCACGAGGAAGGAAAGAGGCCCGGGCGCGTCGCCCGCGAGCCAAGTCTTACACCATCATTGAGCACGGGCTCACGGAAGGAGCATCCGGTGCTCTGGCGGTGCATCACCTTCGAGGAAGGACACGAGTTCATCCAGTCATGGCGAATGTGGACACCACGCGGCCCCCATGGGTCACAGTGGGCAAGGCGTTCCGCCAAGGCTTCTAAATGGCCGACCAGTGGTGGCGCTAATCGAATCGTGCGCGCTGCTGCGAAGGATGCCGATTCTTTGCCAAACAAACGCACCTCCCAGCGCGGGGCCCTCAGGCGATCCCCATCACTTGGCCTTTCTTTGTACGGGGGCTCGTATGGTCGGACCCTTCGAGGTCGCAGGGGCTTACGCACCTCCTCAATGCGCCATCGACAAGTTCACCAAAGTGGATCGGGGTGATGCCCATCTCAACGCCGAGGTCACGGGGAGCCGGTCAAGTTCTTGACGGTATCATCCACCAAAAATACCAAACTCGATCATCACCGACAACGGCACCAGCTTCCCGGGCGGATCTTCCTCGAATGGTGTGGCGACTACAACATCCGGGTAGGCCGGGCCTCCGTCGGCCATCCAGGGCCGAGCGGGCAAGTCGGCGCGCCCACGGCTTAATTTTGCGAGTGATTGAAGCCCGCGGATCTTCAAGAGGTTGGAAAAATTAGGAGGACGATGGCTGCCGAGCTACCCGCCTTGATCATATGGAGCCTCAGGACCACTCCCGGCGACAGCGGGCAGGCACACCTTTCTTCCTCGTCTTCATTTAGAATTTGTGCTCCCCCCGCGACCTCGACTACGGCGCACCACGAGTTCGGGCGTACAGCGGCGCCCGGCAACCAGACCTCGCTCGAAGGCTTGCGGACCCGGCGGCTTTGAAGAAGCCAGCGAAGTCGCGGTCGGCGCATTGACCAAGTACCCGGCAATCGATCTTGGCGCTACCCCGACCGCCCACGTTCGAGGATGGGCTTTTGAGTCGGCGACCAAGTCGCAATGAGTGCGAGCACGAAGGAGAAGCACAAAGCTCACCCCTGTTGGCATTTGTTAAGTGCTAAAGAATATGAAGGATTTTGCAAAGCGCCGAGAACACCTACCATTGTAGCTTTTCCCTAGGATGAGTATTCTAGAGTATCGTATCCACGGGGAAGCTTTGGCTAAAATTCTAATAAGTCACAATCATGTATCCACTAACTTAGCAAACCACTAGGCGATAGTGAGGAGGTAATTGTTAAAGGATAAGTAAATGTCAATGCATAAAATAATAACCTACCTAAGAAATCAAAGAGTAACTAAACTAATCAAGAGGTCAAAGGGAGAGATCAAGGTTCTGGGTAATTCTCTATTACTTAGGTTCTATGATGGCAATTATACTAATGCACTTTGGAGCGGGAGATCCGTCCCAACTCTCGAAGAAGGGGGAAGAAAGTAGTCGGGAGAAGGCTGCGAGGAAGCTCTCTGAAACACCAATCCGAGCGTGGTGGACTATAAAGGCCTTCGGAATTTTGCATCACCCACAGGGCTACCACAACTATCAGGTGGGATTGGCGCAACCTCGGGTAACCAATAGCCTAGACACCAAGTCTACACTATTGATTACTACTCTAGCTACCTTGCATAACTAGAGTCCTCAATCTGGCGGAGATCCCATGCAATAGCATAACAACTATACTTAACCATATATGAAAGGCATGGAAGTGAATAGAGAAGATAAATATATGAATCATAAGTCTTGTAGAGAAGATACAAAAACATACCATACTCTGAAGACATCTCCAAAACAGGAGCATAGCTCCACTCTCCTTTACTCTTGATTAGATCTAGGTTAGATCTAATCTAGTTCTAATTACATGTCTAATCTATTTCTAATTACATAGCTAATCTACTTCTAATCGACTTCTAATTCACTAATCCCGGAGAGAGGTTATCCTTACATTGGGACACCTCTACAAGCGAGAGATAATGAAGTAGAATGAGATAGAATGAATTAGGAGTTTAACCACAGGGGTCGGGGGTCTTCTTATATAGGCCTTGGCGATGAGCGATAGCCCTTGGATCAAACCGGCCTTGGCAGCGGTGTAGATACAACCTCAAAGTCGGTTTGAAACCGACCTAGGAAGATGAGACCCGGCAGGTGGGACCCACTGGCGGCCCTAATCCTCACTAGCGGCCGCCGGTCATGATGGTGGAACCCCATCTTTGTCATGTCCTTCGATGTCTTACGGTGTCTTCTAGAATGTTTTAGTCCACAATTCGGGTTGAATTACTTCACGGTTAAGTCTTGTCATCGTATGTGAGATATATTACGGAACTTTCTCTATTCTTCTCTGCATTTATTTGTTAAGTCCCTGAAAAGATATAAATCACCAAAGCTCGTGGAATTATGTTAGTTAGACCCCTTAGTCTATGTTGATATTCATTTTAAGCCCTTATCCATGTTTAGTTGACTAGTAAAATTATGCTATAACGAGGTGTCATGACCCCCAGGAAGGACCGTTCACCATCGCCCAGAGTTCTACGCCCGGGCTCATACAAGATCCAAGATTCCCTTTGACCATGAGCTCGCTAACTCACGGAACATCGAGCAGCTCGTCGCTTCTACCACGAGATGTACTTTGTAATGTTGCTCTCCTATGAGCTCGCATAATAATAACACACCTCGATGCAAAAAAATTGTGCAAGCATTCGATCTCCTTCTCCTTGCATTTGTTGAGCAATGGCTGCCCTCTACCTCGGCAAGGCCCACCCTTGCTTTCGGGGGCTCTGAGGGGGCGGGGTGCACACCCCCACCTTATTCACGAACTCTTTTCGCAAAAACACAAACACTCAAGGAAGAGCTCGGCCGGCTCGACCTCGCTTTCGTTATTCTCATTAACTTGGCGGCGAGAATCCAACAAGTTAAAAGGACCCGAGTAATATCTTTAAGGAGGTCCAAGCGCTTGCCAGCCCGAACTCTAGCGCCCCGTGAGCGAGAAAAGGACCCGTTACCTCAATCAATAAGATATGAATTCGGAGAACTACGAGCTAGTGGAAACACAACCACGGGGAAAGAAAGCGAGCGTTCATAACATAAATAACTTGTCATTTTACACTTTGCCCCGAGCTCGAGGACTTTGTTCATAACCAAAGGCGACACCTCAAAGCTGTGCGGCCTACTCCTCGTCACCGGGCCGAGTCCGTCTCCACCTGCGCCTCCACGGCTCGGCTCGAACCCCGGCTCCTCAGCGGTGGCCGGGAAGAACTTCAGCGCCCGGCTTCATCGGCGAGCCTCCGCGAGTGGCAACGGCGTCGTCGGCTCGGCGCCCTCGGTCGGCTCGGGCCGGCCCTTACCCACTATCTTGGTCGAGGTCCACATCTCGGGATAGTGGGCGAGGACCGTGACCAACGCCTTGTGAGCAGCGGCGGCGGTTCTCGCTCCACGGCCAGGAGCTTGCGGACGCACCACATTTACCGGGCCCTCCACCTCCCCTCGACCCCAAGGGTATCGCCGAGGGCGCCCTCAAACGTCGAGGATGAGGTTGAGTGTGGTACGTTCCGTCCTCTGTTGCACCCTGCGCGCCGTCACCACGCCCAAGGAGGTAGGAGCCTCGCCTCCTTTGGTCCGTAGCTCGTCGGTCTTCTCACGAAGTCCATCTTGCGACCCGCGGGCTTCAGCGCGTCGGCTGTTGGAGATCCTTCTCCTTTTGGTCAAGCGTGGTGGGTTTGCTTCAGCGAAGACTCCGCGGCGACCCGAGATGCATCTTTCTCCTCGAGCTCGAGCCAGTCGGCGACTTCTTCTTCTCAGGCTGCGAGAGAAACAAGCAGATCAAAATTATGAGATTCGAGTCTAGAAGAAGCGCCTTACATGCGGCGCTGATAAAGCTCTTCCGCTCCTCACGGGGAAAGATTCTTGGCATCGAGCGGATTCTCTCGCCTCAGAAGCATCAAAGCGAGGGTCGACCGTCGGCCCGATGGTCATAGACTAAAATACCCGCCTATCGGCCCTAGGCGCTCAACAACAAAGCGAGAGAAAGACAACGAGCTCGAAGCGGTCACTCACCTTCCAACTCGGCCTCGCGGTCCTGAAGCGCCTTCCCTTTGGCGTCTCGCTCCCCTCGGCACCATGGCCCGGTGCTCGGCTCGAGCTCCTTATTCTCAAGGCCCGGCGGAGGTCGTGGCTCATGCATGAGCTCGCGTTGGCTACCGCGGTTGCGGCGGCCAGCTCCCTCTTCCTCTTCTTTGCCGCCGTTTCCACTTGGCGAACCTCGTCGGCAACTCCCTCCAGAGCCTCGGCGGCGGCATGCTCTCACGACCTCGGATATGCTCACTTAAGTGTCATCGGCAGCCGCTTCGGGCTCGCAGGTGCGTGCGGACACTTGGGCGAGTCCTCTGCTCGCGCGGGACCGGGCTACCTAGCCTTCCCGGGAGGCCCTCGATCTCGGTCAGGGCCTCCACCGTGGTTGGCGGGCCACCGCGTCCCTCAAGTCTGCGGAAGCGAGTTAATATCACGGGCTCAAGATCGGGCGAGAAGGGTGAGTGCGGGACCAGTTCTTGCACAATGATGTGGTGGAGGCCTGAAGCCCCTCTCCGTGGGAGAGTGGCACCTCTCAGAAAGAAAGCCATCGGGGCCGGGCGGCGTCGTTCTGCCGACCACGGCGGCGGCCTTGTGGCCGTCCCTCGGCACGGCCTCCAACGAGCTCTTCGGGCGTCCCCGCGCCGACAACGCACAGCGCGGATCCGGGTCGGCGCGTTGGCGTCACCACGCGCAAGTGGTGGCCTCGTCCGACGCCGATGGCGGGCTGCGATACCCGCCCGGCGGGCGGCGAGGTGGGCGGCTCGCGGGGGAGGCCCGTGGGCGCGAGAGTCTCCGCGGCGAGCTCATCACGGCCGCGTCGCTGCGGCTCGTATCTTCGGACCTTTTTCACGCCTCGCGGTCTCAGCGAGCTCATCGGCAGCCGCGTCGCTGGCGCCGTATCTTCGAAAGCCTCTTCACGCCTCGCGGCTGAGGTGAGGACTCGCCCTCGTCGGGGATCCCGCACCGCTGCGGTGTCGCCTCGGCCTTGTCTCTCCGGCGAGGCGGCGTCCCAGGACCCGGGCGCGCCCTCGCGCTCCTTCTCCGGGAGAGGCGAGGTCAATCCCTCTCAGGCCTCACTGCGCGCCTATGCGGTGGGACTAGGCGGGGCACCGGGTCCTCCAACCGCGACAAGCAGGCGCCACCCGGTGAGGCCATCGCCCTCAGGTCCTTGGGATTGAGCTCGAAGACGGCCGACGGCTCCTGCGGATCGGACCGACCCTCTCCTCGCCGGGAGCACGGGGCGGCCCATGCGGGGCACACTTGCGATAGGGCGGAAGAGCCACCGGCTCGACCATGCCGCCACGGGCGCTTAAGGGTTCGGAGGGAGAGGCTGGACCGCCTGGCATAGCAATGGCGGGCCAAAATCAAGCACCGCGGAAGATTGACGGCGAACTACACGCTCAAAGGGAACAAAACGAGTTGAATACTCCACCCAACAACCCACAGCGCCTCTTCTTGACCTTCTTCTCCTCCGCCCCGCGGTGCTCGCCCGGCGCCCTCTTCAACTGACCACGACCACGAAGGAGGCCGGCGAAGCGTACGGACGATGAGGTCGTCGGCGCCACCAGGGACAACGTCCCTGCTCCTCTCCGGCGCACGGATCTCCTAGCCCCGGGCCTCCGGAGGCGCGTCGTCAACTCCCGGCACCTCAGCTCTCGCCCGAAGACTCTTCGGCGATGGCTTGATCGGCGTCTTGAAGAGGCGGCAGCGGTGGCACGGGCCGACTCAGACCAGCACAAGGAGGGGATGGGCCTCGCCCGGCGGCGGAAGATGGGGCTCGAGGTACTTGACCGATGCGCAAGGACAAAGAAATGATTCCCCACGAAGACAAAAGCAACTTTCGAACAAGGAAGGATAGAGCAGGGGCTCACCGGCGCTGCGTCGTCCCGGGTCGCAAACGCCGGCACCGCCGTTGGGCTCAGTAGGATCTTGAAGGAGCTTCGGTCCTCAGGCTAATAAGCCCTCCGCCGTCGGCGGGGGCGGGGTCGCGGTCCACCGTGCCCTCCTAGGGCCTCTTCTCCTCGATCATCTCCCGAGCGGAGAACTCTCCGCTTCAAGGGGGCGACCAGGTGCCCGGGGCCCGAGGCGTAGAGTAGGGGGCTCAGGTGAGGTTCGCACAGCGAGAGCTCTACCTTACGGCGGCGACCTTAACCTCGTGGAGCAAGTGGGCTGTGGGGGCTTCCCCTCCACAGGTCGTGAGTCGTGGAACACGCCGTCGGTGAAGGCGCGGAAGAGGTGCTCCTCGTCGTTCTTCGGGTAGAACCACTTTCGTCTCTCCACCCGGCGTGACGGCGAGGGAGGCGATGGTGGTACTTCTCCTTCACGCTGGGCGAGGCTGCGGCATGATACGAGCCGATCGGGACGAGGTCCTTCACCGTCGAGCATGCGCCACCTTAGCGTGGAAGTAGTGCTTGAGCGGCTCCCAATCGGGTTCAATCGGCCACCTCGCGGAGGGTGGTGGTCGAGATGTGAAGCGGGCCATTGGGGTTAGGTCGCTGGGCTCGCGCCCGGTCTGGCGCCCTTGAAGAAGTCGGGCGCCGGGACGTGGCCCCTCTGTGGGTGAAGCGGCGAAGGCGACATACCCCGGTGGAGTCGGGCGGCGTCACGACGGAGGCGGCACAATCCACTCTGGCCTCAGTCGGTGAGAAGACCAGCCGGTAGAGGTACGCCTCCCAGCGAGGTCGGTGACCTTCGAGGGCGACCACGAGCCCATGCTTCCTTCTCTCGGCTCAACGGCGAATCTGGGAAAATCTCGGGAGGAGATCACACTCTCACGACGACGGTGGCAGATTGAGATCTAGAGCAAGGAGGCAAGGGGGAAGTCAGGCGGCGGAAGGGAAGTAGAAAACTAACCACGATCCCCGCCCCCTATTTATAGGACGGAGGCTCGGGATGGAGTCGCCAATGCGGCCGGACGGCGTGGCCACCACATCTACGAGCCCCTCTGCGCCCCTCAGCGCGCGCCCACGTGGCGAGGCGGAAGGCGAAAGCGCCCGCCAGCGAAACGTGCGATCCGCCTAGCGGTAACATCCCAGCGGTAGCTTTTTGCGCGGCTCTTTTCTATGGCAAAAAGTCCGTGAGCTCGTCATGCGGTCATAACCAACGACCTCACCACGGCGTCGGGCTTACAACGTAGTCATACTCCGGGTTCGGTGGCTCTTACAAGCTCGAGGCCGCGGGAGACACCTCGAACAGGAGTGCAGCGGTGGAAGGGCATCGATGGCTCATTTAAGCGTCTCACGAGGACTCGGGGCCCCCATCCAGTACGTTTGAGTCACGGTGTCGCGACGCCCTGCACGGTCATCCTCGCGGTGAGGAAAGCGCCGCAAACGCCCGAGGACACGCCCGGACCTGCGGCGGCTATAGAGGGCGGAATGCTACGGAATGCGAGAGGTTAGCCCACAAGGCGGCTCGCAGCCGAGCGAACTACGCGCTGCGCAGCGACTCAGGCCTCACTGCAAACAAATCCGCTTTAAAAGCTCGCTAAGATGCGCCGACGGCCTACAGCGGTAAAGGCCGGGTCCGGAGACTCACCACCTTCCCCAAAGGAACCTAAAACTACGCGCTTGAAGCAGTGCTTGACAGCGCAAAAACCGTCGCTGCAAGCCTCGCGGAGAGGTCTTACGTCACTCCGCGGCCTGCGGGGGCTACACGCGGCAGATGCGCCTCGCGCGCTTGGCCCGCAAATCAGCCAGTCGGTCACCTAGCAGCGGCCGCGTGATCAAGCAGCGCGCGAATGCGCTTTTCCTCTGCTCTGGCGGCGCGAAGCTCGCGTGGGATCACCGGATGTCGGACCGGGGTCAAACCATCCAAATCCACCCGACAGCGTGTGTCGGGGAGGCGGCGGTCGTTAACCAGCGCGAAGACTCCGCGACAAAAGGCTGAAAACTTCGGAGAAGGCATCTCCAGCCTGGGGCGGAGTCCGCGGTTCAGAAGGCAGGGCGAGCTCAAACTTCGACCTAGGAGAAAACTCCACACCGAGCGAACTCCACAGGAGGCGTGAAATTTAGACGAAACTCCGCCTCGGCAGCCGAGCTCTATAAATCCTGACGAGCTCGAACGGACGGACGAGAGCGTCGGGAGATCGAGGACCGCGATGATTAGAGCGCGAACCTACGGCCCTACAGCGGCACGGCCGCGCCAACCTACGGCCGGATCTTGCCAACAACGCAATATTCGTCGGCGGCGCGTGCGGCATGCGGATCGCGAGGGCACGCGGAACAACACCAAGCATAAAAAGACAGCCACTAGCGACAAAGACCTCGGCGGGCGAGTCGAGCGCTCCCCGTCGAGCTCTCTCCTGGCCCACACGTTTTCTGCGACACCAAATGCGAGCATTTTAAGGCGCGGCGGCGCCTCCACGACCTCGGCCAGGAAACATCGGCGCGTGCACGACGGACGGTGCGGGCGGTATGGCGGCGGCGTGGCGAGCTCATTGCCTCCTTTACACCGACCGGCCCAGGCTCAGAGTTCGTAGCGTCGCGCTGCTGCGCATGGGAAAATGGAGCCGCCTCTACTCTACTCTCGGCGACCCGACCCGGCGTGCCACGCAGCGGCGATCGCGGCTTGGCTCGCCAGACGGCCGGCGTGCAGGAACATGGCGAGGATTCTTCTCTTTGCTCCCCTGTTTTGTATTTCTTCCACTTGGCAGTCCTCAACCGGGGCACCCTGTGAGCTCCCCTTGCGACTATAAAGGGAGGGCTCGGCCACCGGGAGAGGGGGAGCTCTCTTTGCACCTGAAAGCACACACACACACATCACTTTCGATCACACACGCACCATAGAGACTTGGGAGCTCATCTCCCTCTCTCGCCCGGCTTGTATTCGCCCCGTCTGACGGTTTGAGCTCGATAGTGCCACACTTTGGACTAGGGTGCTTTCGGTAGCCCCGAACCGATATAAACCTCAGGTGTCATTGTTCTTGAGCTAGGCCATCGTTGCACACATTAGCGGTCGTTCTTGTGGCCAGGTGGTATATCACGACCCATTACAGATCTTCAAGTAAAAGTTAAGATTGTGAGGAGTACAACAAAAGTTATTTTTGGGTCAAGTCATGCTTTGGCTCCAAAGTGCCTCAAATATAGTACTCAACAAGTTGGAAAGAAAAGCTGATTTCGGGGCGGTATTTTTCTAAGTGCGGGATTAAGTGGGATTAGTGTCCCTCGGTCGGCGTCTCGCGTTCGAGATTTTGCTAAGTAACTTGAGTTGGACCAAATATAAAGATTGAGTTTATGTTTGAGAAACAACATATCAAAATTTGGGATCGGCGAATTTGATTTGACATGGTGTTGATGTTCGTTTCAAATCATCATTAGGATTTTGACAAGGTCGGATTGGCATACAATTATCTCCTAATCGGGTGTGTTAATGACTTTGGACCCTTAATAAAAAGATGAAGATAGATCGGTGGTGAGCATTTTTGCTTATTGGCCCATGTTGAGATTTGGCCCAGAAATAGCCCAAATCGGCGTCCAAAGCTGACCCACTTTAACGCACGCCACGTGTTCGAGTAAATATCGACATGTGTTTCGGGGCGTGTCCGTGGCATGGCAGCGCCCACTCCATTGCCGCCCGGCTCCTCAGGTGTGGTGCGTCTTTGGGAACCTTTGCTGCTCGTCTCGAGAGGTCCAAGCGACTTTCCCATCCTCGTTGGGAAGTTAAATTTACACCTAGGTGCACATGCACCCACTGCGTGAACCACATGATACGCATTGTGATGGGTGCGAGCACACTTCTCAATGCTGCTTGCTCGAGAGTGTGGCAGCGAGATCTGCGTCTGTGGTCGGTGTGGTGCATGTCTAAATAAATTTCACTCGCTTCCCATCTCGTTCGCCTCCTCCTCCCTCATTCCCTCGGCTCTCTCACCCTCAGGAGTCGAGAGGCAGCGTCGCGGACGCGGCCGCCATGGCCGGCCAAGTCAATCGCCACTACTCCTCCCTTGTCCCTTCCATGGCGGCGGCCACCCGCGGTCTCGCGGCTATCCTATCCAGCGCGACCATGCCCTCCTCAGACCACCGTTGTCGCCGTGGTGCCTTGCCGACGGGCGGCGGTGTTGCTCCGTCCGCGGCGTGCGGCCATGCCGTTGGGAGGCCGCCTCAGCCTAGGCCGGATCCCCGCCGGGCGTGCGGTGTAGGGCAGCCGCGACGCGGCGTCCTCCACCGCCGCCCGGTCACGCCCGAACAAGCCCGGCGGAGGAGGCGCATCGAGTTGGAGGCGCCCCGGAGTCCCCTCGCTACGTGCAAAGAAGAAAGAAGAAGGAGATAGAAGGGGGGCGGATCGTGGTGGAAAACCTCGGGGAGCTAGGTGAGAAAATTTTAACTCATACAAATAGTATTTTGTACCTTTTGTGATTTCATAAAGGTTTGGGGGCCTATTTGCAAGTGTGCGAACCGAGGCCTAGGGCCTAGGCGGCCTTGGTGGGCAGCGCTGGCCAAGCCGCATTGGGCCGCGTCCACAGCGCCACGGCGGGCCGGCCTGCCTTGCCCTGCAGGCGGCGGCTTTAGGCTGATGGCCTTTTCTTTTAAAGAAAGGTTTTACTAATTTGTTTGTTTTGAATAGTGTCTTATTTTGTAAATTTCATATAAATTAATATAGTGCTTGTAAAATTTTGAAACTTTTTTTTGTGTAGCCTTCCTATGAGTATGTCTACCCACGAAAATTTTGGAACTTTGATTTTGAGTAGTTCTTGCATGATTTAAATATACAAATTTTAATTGAAAAATGCATCTTCCATGATTTTTAGAAAATAAAATATTTATTCAAAAAATCATGAAAATTTATTTGGTGTTGTTTAATGCCATCATCTAATTTGTACAAAAAGTTTGAGATTATTTTGATAAAGTTTAATTCTTTATTATTTTATGCTCTATTATTTCATGTGTTAAATAAATTGTTTAGTATCTAATAACTTAGGTTTTTGTGTGACTTTTGGGTTGTCTTGTGAATCTTGGATCATACCACAATCAAATTGTCCTTGAGAACTCCTTTAGTGATAGTAGTAGTTCAACAAGTTGGTTTTGTTGGGTTGTAATTTTGTCGTGAAGTAAAGTTATATTACGTGCTTATTATTTCATGCACACCGCAAGCATCATGTTTATATTTCATTAAGTTAAGCAATGCATCATTTATCGCGTGTAGTAAACAAGAGTGATAGGGTTCACGATGATCAAGCCTTGGAGAAGGTGAATCCACCCGGAGAAGTCGAGTGTCGAGTGAGGCGTTGGTGGTCCAACTTTAGAATCTAACTTTCCCTGCAACACGAGGCAAGCCGGGATACATTAAACCCTTCCTTGATGTTTTACAAAAGCTTTATATCACCTTTGTTCATGCTTTATTGCATTAAGTAATTAGGAGTTGAGTGATAACCTAATTCTTTGCATTATCATCCTTGTTTATTGCAATACCATCCTTGTTAACTTTGTTTTTATTTCAAAAATGCTTAGTAATGCTTAGCCTTGCTTAATTAGATAAGCTTTTTCATAAAAATATTTTATATGAAAATATGGTAGCTTTTGGAAGAATAATAAGAAGTAGTGATGAATTTGAGATTGGACGGGGACGTGGGTTGAAAAGCCGGCGGGACTTCCTAGGCGTGCTTTTGTCCCGTGTTGA
The DNA here is from genome assembly GCA_015847255.1 of Hyparrhenia diplandra. Lineage (NCBI taxonomy): Eukaryota > Viridiplantae > Streptophyta > Magnoliopsida > Poales > Poaceae > Hyparrhenia > Hyparrhenia diplandra. The sequence goes on from JADLZK010007858.1 coordinate 446,500, forward strand.
TCGTTTAAGGGTATGCGTTTGTTTGTTGGAGTCTTGTCGGGACTTTAAACGCAAGTTGCGCTGAGGCCTTTTTGGTCAATGTACGTCTGCACAGTTGTCACCCAGTCGGTCGAAACTAGTTCTAGTCACATGCCCAGAGAATGGGAATGGGTAAGCCGGATCTCGGTGGAGCCAAATCGGGAGCGACAACCACGCCAGGGTGGCGAGATGGCGGGAGTATCGTGTACCCGCCCTACTTGAATTTTGGTATGGCGATTGGGGGTGCGTGCTCTCGGGTAGCGTAGGCCTCGTTCCCGTTTTGGACAAATCGAGAAAAGGTTGATATATGCAAGCAAGTGCTACATATGTCGTGTGGAAAGGACTCCCAGTGGGTTATAATTGATTTGAATCGTCGTTGCTCCTCGATATGGAGACTCGATTCCACGACCTTCATCGTAGTAATTGATGGAACATGGTTTTGAGAAAGAAAGTTGGAAAGACCAAAGATGTTTGCTCTAGTGTAGGATCACCTAGAGTATATGACTTACTAATTGGAAATAAAGTTTAAGCTTTTACGCAAAATGAGTCTTTGATTCTTGCTAAAGCCTTGATCCCCTAAGCCTACATTAATTCACGAGTCTTCTCCTCTTTCCTTGGCGGTTAAGTCTTGTTGAGTACTCCGTACTCGGGGTTCTTTGACCCACATTTGCGATCTTGACTCGTCTTTGTTTACCAAGGTTATGTAGGTGGGCTCGACATGATATGGTGTCTTAGTTCTACTCGGCTTAGTAAATTAAGTTAAGTTTACTCAAAAAAGTAACTTACTCATATTTTATAAAATTAATGTTATTATTTTTCCTTTTTCGATTTATATTTTGTAACAAATGTTGTAATGTTGTAGCTACTCCTTTGTTGATCCTGGTATGAGTGGTGTAATCGGGTTCTCGATGACACTGACGGTTTCTTAACTTATTGGGTGCATCCACGCACATTTATCGAAGATCTTTGGGACAATGACAGTGCGGGTAGGCCCGTAATTTAGGAGGTTACGTTACACTAGGAATATGGTACTAATTGATGTTGCACCTCTCACCTCTACTTATTCATATGAACTTTAGGGGAACTATTCAGATAAATTCTAACACCACTTAACCCTGTTGAGTCGTGATATCAATTTGAAGGGGCAAGAAACTAACAAAGCTCGAGAAAGTAGGCCAAATACCAAATTCGTCAAAAGAAAAAGGCCAAGAAACTAAATGGTACTTCCAAAGTAGGGCCAACAAAATAATTTGCTCAAAATAAAGTGTGAACAAAAAAAAGCTGAGACATCCCAATTAGAAATGGAAGCCCTAATTTGGGGGGATGTTTCAGCTTTTTTTGGATGTTTAGCTGAAACATCCCAATTAGAAATGGAAGCCCTGAATAAAAAAAGCTCTTAGGGGTGTCTAAGAGCAACTCCAAAGAGAGTTGCTAAAAATAAATTGTTAAACTTATAATTTAGCCAAGCTACGAAATAGAAAACCTGTAAAAAAACAAGAAAACTCCAAGTATTTCTATTATGGCAAAGTAGATGGCTAGCGGCACATGCAAGCAATATTTACCATGCGAGATTGTAGGAATAGCAGAAGGCTTTGCTATTTTACAAAACAAGATAGCATAAGCTGTTGGAGTTCATTTTTTGCTCTAAAAAGCTAAATATAGCATACAAAGCACGGATAGCATGTCTCTTGGAGATGCTCTAACGGGAGCACGAATCGCTACTTAGGAACATATTTTATTCATTGTTGAAGAGAGATGACATGGCGAGACGATGACATGGCCGTCAATCGGCAATCAGCGAAATCATAAAGCCCGCTCTTAGGCCCTCCACGGTGTGGAAGTGTGGCCAAAAAATTATGGGTCAGTACGGCAAATTAAGCACCCGGTAGGTAAAGGCTGCGAGGGTGAGAGATAGGTGGAGTGGTGCTACTTAGGGATCTTAAGGGGAGTTTCATCTCTCGGTTTCCAAAATATAAAATTTTAATATGAAATAGACATCTCTCACAATGCAAAAGTTTCATAGATTATTTTACTATTTTGTTGGTCTCACGCCCTATCTTCTCTCTTCCTATTATTAGTTAATGAGGATGAAACCCAATCTCTTTCTCAATGAGGATTTCACGGTTTCGGGTTGTTGGAAACAACGAGTTTATGCCGATGTGACACCATATTTAATGTGCATGAAATGCCCATGGAACCCCATTAAGATTGGCCTTACTAGTGCGTTACTACTCCTCTCTCCCAAAAAGGAGAACGCCCGGGCATTTGAATTTTTGTCCACGTTCATCCTATCGTACATGTATTTGGACGGAGGGTGTGTCATCGTTCAATGACTCTGTGCCTCCCCCTTTCGGCTCCCAAAGCGTCTAGAATAATGGGACGAAAGAGTAGGACCCATGTTTTTTCAATAAAATATTCATCGGCTTTCCCATGATGCGTATCATTTAGCCTTCAAAGCTAAGCTTCCAACCGGAATGCTGTAGCTTTAAATTTTTTTTAATAAGTTAGCACCGATGCAGAACTTTCACCGCTCGAGCTTTTACGGGCGGGGGTGTTTAGTTCTCTAAAAGCAAACCCAAAAAGTGATCTGAGACTGTCACATCAAATCTTTCGACGTATACATGGAGCACTAAATTTAAATAAATAAAAAAACAAATTGCATAGTTTGGCTGAAAAGTGCGAGACGAATCTTTTGAGCCTAGTTAATCCATAGTTGGACAATATTTACCAAATACAAACAAAAAAGTGCTACAAAGTGGCCCAACCCAAAACATTTCACCAACTAAACACACCGGGCGGAATCGGCCCGGTGTGGTAGGAGCGGTGCTCTACTTTCTCTCTTCTTTCTAGGCGACACTTTAGCGTCGCGGCGTGGAGGGCCTTGGGTACTCCATTATTTTGAGCGGTTGATTAGCGCGTCAAATAAAACACCCCAGTCATCCGAATCGCGGCGCCCTCCTTTTCGTCTTTGTGGAGGTCCAATCTCTTCGCTCGTCTTTGTCGGCCCTTTAGGTGGTTCGAGACTTTGGAGGCTAGTAGGAGTACTCTATCTATGTGGGGCCCTCTAACTACAACCGGTGCGTGGTCAAGCCGGGCCCACAGGGGTTATATCTGCTTCCACAAGGCAAAACCCTGCCGCCTTTTAACGAGGTTATTTTTAATTGGAATTTCCGTGAGTTTATTTCCACTGTTATGACGTTGAGCATGTTCGGTTCCTGAAAAGTGAACCGTGAAAAGTACCACATTATCCGGTCTCGCCGAATTATCGCATTGCACGCATGGTATTAAATGTAGGTAAATAAAAAAAAACAAATTACGCGGTTTTGATTGAAAAGTGCGAGGCGAATTTTTTAAGCCCTAGTTAGTCAACAATAAGACAATAATTATCAAATACAAACTGCAAAAAATCTCTGATGCTTTAACCCAAAAATATTTCACCAACTAAACCTACTCCCTCCGTCCCACCGAGAACGTCGCTGAAGGAGATGGCACAGGTATCAAGACGGGAGTAAAAGCAATTGCCAGGCCTAGCACAGCACATTGAACTCCGTGTGTGGTTTTTATTTTTTCAAGCAAAAAAGGGGAAGTTAATACGGTGAAGCATTCAATGATAGGCCTGCAGCCTACGATGGATAGGGGACCAAGCTAAAACGACATACTACTTGGGGGACACCATCTGAAGGCTAAAACGACATAGTGCTTGGGACAGAGGAGTAGTTAGCTAGGGCATCCGCATTCGAATTTTGGTTATCTTGCATGGCCCACCTCCCATGTTTCTCGCAGCACAAATGATAGTTTGAGAATTAAAGAGAGTGGGCCCCCTGCTTTTGCTAGTACTCCGCGGGGACCACGCAAAGACGGAAAACCGTCAAGCCACACGGCATGTGCTGTTGCTGTCTCATGACAGCCGGGCCGGCGACAGCGTGGCCCAGCGACCGGTGACTCCCGCCTGGCTCCCGCTCGCGTGACAAACCGTCTACTACCACGAAGTGGATCAAATTCAAAAGCGCGCACCTGGGTTCTCGTCCACTCGTTTCGGCGGGAGGGCACCAGCGCTGCCGCATGCACTCCATTACCGCCGCAGGAGCCCTCCACCATCCACCAATAAATAATAATAAGAAAAAAAACGGCAGCACCTTTCCAGAACACTCCAGCATACCAAGATCGTATCGGCTTGAACTGCGGTGTCGGATTCTAGGGGTATTTTGATAATTTTATGCATTGCATTGGTAATCTGTCCGGTCCTACAATTGCGTTCTTTCTTTGGGAGGCGTAATTAAAAGCGTCCGCGAGACCGTGCAGAGGGCCCACTTGTCGGCCCGACAGCAGGAACATCATTCATCGCACCCGACAATTTGGAAGAAGCGGGCCTTGGCGTTTGGCCCAATGGGTGGTGGCCTTTGACCCAATGGGTGGTGGCCCGTCATTTGTCCAGGGGGTCGCCTTAAAGCAAGAATAATAATAAAGCCAAAGAGCTTGAGGCATATAGCCAATCATAAAAGCTAAACTATACAATAGTTCATGTTTTACTTGGTTCTAAGCATTTTTTTTTATTATTATATGGTTTCATTTTTTTCTTTCCTTCTCTCTCACATACATCTCTATTAGGACCCTTGTCTATGCATTTGTGCTGACTTGGTGCTTAACTTAGAGCCAAACTCTCTTCTCTCCTCCCATCGCAAAATTTCTTGACTAGCTTGGATATAAGCCCATTATTACACTTGCTCTTATATATATTCCGAGGAGCCCAGAGTCGGAGGGCACGCACCACGGGCGTTCGCGGGCGTGTAGTGCGAGGTGTCACCACGACCATTGGTGTCTGCGGCGTGGCCAGCGCATGCTTAGATGCCTTGGCATCCATCAGAATCATGAAACTCTCTCTCATTTGTTTAATATATACTTTCGCCAGCGATCAACGCTCCCGGTTTTTTAAGAGTTCGGCATCGCTATTGCACGATGGTAGGCCCAACATTGCTAGGGATCTTCTCTTTATATCGAAAGCGTCACTTCCCTAATCACAACTCAAGCGCTCAAAGTCCTCCAACCCTTTGCCTTCCTCCCTCTAACTTCGACCCGGCAAGCCTTCCCCTCCCTTTGCCATGGACTTGGTAAGGCGCAATTGCTTTCTCAGTTCTGCGGCGGAGTGGCGATCGGCGTGGTGGATCGATAAGTACTTGTAGGAGGTCGGCCTCGTCGTCGTCGCTTATTTGTTGGTCATCATCAACCTAGCTATAGGGGTTTATGTAAGCTCCATCGGCGCCGCGCCACCGTATCATGGCTCCGTCAACTTACGCGTTAGCCGTTCCCCTCACCATAGCCATGGCACCGCGGCGAATTCAAGCTTCGAGATCTTCAAGATGATCTACGATGCTACGGTTTTAGAGTGAGTGAATGCAGTACTTCACGTTCTCTTACGGTACGTGTTTTGTCTTCGATTACGTACTCTGTGCCAACCACAAAAAAAGTCAAATACGATTAGGTAGGTAGGTGTAAAAATGAGAGCATGCTTTGGATGGTTTTGCGGGGAGAAAAGACATGTTCGGGCGTGTAGCGAGCGAGCGAGCGGATTTGTCCCTGCTACGAGTCGGTCGTGGCGGGGTGGTGATGCGCTCCTACGGTGTTTTCGGATATGTTCTTAGGCGGAGGCAAAACAAGCTCCTTTGAGAAGGAGGTGATTTGAGCTCAAGATGATTTGAGCTCAAGAGGCCCAAGCGGAGTCTCTAAAAAATCTAGCCATTGGTGTAAGTTGATTTTAAAAAACAAAAAAATATAAAAAAGCAAAAAACAAAAAATATAAAAAGCAAAATACAAAAAAAAATATAAAAAAGCAAAATACAAAAAAATATAAAAAAAAAAAAACAAAAAAATATAAAAGCAAAATACAAAAAATATAAAAAGCAAAATACAAAAAAAATATAAAAAGCAAAATACAAAAAAAAAAATATAAAAAGCAAAAAACAAAAAAAAATAAAAAAGCAAAATACAAAAAAATATAAAAAGCAAAATACAAAAAAAAATATAAAAAAGCAAAAAACAAAAAAATATAAAAAGCAAAATACAAAAAAAATATAAAAAAGCAAAATACAAAAAAATATAAAAAAAAAGCAAAAAAACAAAAATATAAAAAGCAAAATACAAAAAAATATAAAAAGCAAAAAAAAAAAAAAAAAAATATAAAAAAGCAAAATACAAAAAAAAATATAAAAAAGCAAAAAAACAAAAAATATAAAAAACAAAAAATTAAAAAATATATAAAAAGCAAAAAACAAAAAAATAAAAAAAAAAAAAATTTAAAAAAAATATAAAAAAGCAAAAAAACAAAAAAAAAATAAAAAGCAAAATAAAAAAAAATATAAAAAAGCAAAAAGGAAAAAAATATAAAGGGAAAAAATATAAAACAAAAAAAAAAAAAAATATAAAAAACTAAAAAAATATAAAAAACTATAATATAAAAAACAAAAAAATAAAAAAAAAAAATATAAAAAACATGTGTGTGCGTTCTGGGTTTCGGGTGGTATGCCACCTGTTGCGCTGTAATGACTTGTATTTCAATTCAATGAATGTGCACACAATTTTGTTTATCTTCATGTGTGTGGTACGCGATCCTGCTTTGATTACATACAGGTACTCGAGCCTGCTTTGTGAATTGGTGATGTTTAACAGCCTGCGCGCCTGGAATTGCATTTCCCCGACCCTTTTCTTTGGCGCTCCCCCCTTCTTGAGGTTTTTAGCTGTGTGCCGTTATAAAAAGTTGCTCTTCCTGACCCAAGCACAAAATTTCCCTTTCCTACGTGCCATTACTGTTGTTCTGACAAAATTTAACAGAGTGGAGGCCAAACAAGACACAGAATGACTCTTTTACCCATCACTCGCTGGGAGGTCAGAGGCGGGCGGCGGCATCGCGGGCGGTCGCGCGCTGGGAGCCGGAGGCGGGCGGTCGCAGGCGGAGGCAGCGCATCCCGCGCGTTCGAGGCCCCAGCGGGGTACGCTCGCGCGTAGGGAGTCGCGGCCCCTACGCGTGGGGGAGGCCGATCCCGCGGGGACAGCGCGTCAGAGTGGCAGCGCCTGCCCATGCCCACCACACCGACGGCTCCGAGCCTCCACCCGAGCCGAGCACCCCAACCGTCAGGCAGAGTGGCAGCACAAGGCGTCACGAGCTCGATGAGAGGATGCTGCCCGACGCGCCCGCCCATGCCCACCACACCGACGGCTCCGAGCCTCCGCCCGAGCCGAGCACCCCAACCTCGTCGCCATCCTCGGCCGAACCCAGCGCACCATTTCCGGGCCCCAATCCCCGCCAACGTCTGCCGCCGCCGCCGTACAGCCGTCCGACAGCGCGCGTGGCCGGGACGCCACGAGGCAGTCGCGGGCAGTGCTGCGGGTGCGGGTGCCCGCGGATGATCCTCGCCGTTGCGCAGCCCCCGCCGGTCCCTCGTCACCGGCGAGTTCCCTCTGGCCGGCATTGACATCTACAGCGCCTCCTTTTCTCTGATTTGCAACCAAGGACCTCAGGCTGAAATTGACCTATCTGCACAACCAGCGACTTATGTGAACTGAGGGGCAATATAGTCTTTTCTCCTCCCCGTTAGCTGCTGTTAGAGTGTTAGGCCATATTTGACGGAAGTGTTACGTAGGGGAAAAAATTTCTTAGAATGGTACCGAGGATTTTTTTCGTTTTTATAATGGCGCACAGGTAAAAGACTCTTCTTTCTTTCCTCTTCGCTTCTCTCCTCATCTCCAGCGATGCCACACCTCCGAGGTCCCGGCGGCGGTGGTGGAGGAGCGTGCCTGCCACTCCGGGTTCGCCGCGGTGCTTCGGACGGCGAGATCGATGCATCCCATCCATCACCGGCGATGGGGCACCATGTGGCGGGGAGGGAGAAGATGGATCTACCAGACCGCGAGTGTCCCCGATCCACCCAAGTGAGCATACACCTTACCTATAGCCATTCCCTTTGATTTGTTCATGAATTGATGATAAAATGGACTGCTGGTGTATGTATTCATGTCGTGGACCAGTGGATTGAAGAACCAGTCGTCTATGCATATAACCAAGAAAAAAAAAAAAAAAGGAGAAGGGGTTCGCTAATGCTGCTTTTGATTTGTTCAGGAACACTGTATATCTAAATGGTATGATATGTCGCCGTAGGTTTGCTTTTACTCAGATGTATTAATGTTGTAGACTGCAGATCGATCAATATGCAGAAAATTCGATTGATCCCGTGATGATTTCTTCATGCTTGCACCATTTCAATTGGCAAAGTGTACCTTTTAGCTGATATAAATGGGAGTACCTCTTGTGATGTTTACAGTGACATGCTTCCACTAGGCATACTAATTATACATGCAACATCATTGTTACTATCGATCAAATTGTCGTCAGGATGCTTTGCATAATTTGGCTTCTTGCTGTGCCTGTTCTTGTTTAAATTAGCATTCTCGTGTGGATACTATGAATGTCACTTATCTGATTTGCATTCAACACTATGGATTACTGATTTTGTTGTCTGTGATCTCAGAAACAAAAGAACCAGTCGGCTGTTATTGATTCTCCTGATTTGGATATAGGACTGTAAAGATTTTGGGCTTCAGTCGAATCATGTTGTGCTGGATCTCAAGCCTGTCATCCAGACCTCCAAGAACCAGGTGTGTCTGGTATCTTGACCATTTACTTGTCTGGTATCTGTTCATACACTACAATAGTACAAGTGATTACGGATTCAAACAACATTTATCTATTGTCTAATTCATAATTCTTAGTGACTACAGAACAACCTATTCACGAGACCGACCCCTTCCACATTCATCTCAAGCATATCAAACATGTCTGCAAACACATAAAAAAGCTCACTCATTATGCTGAACCTCATTCATCTCAAGTATAACCTGTAAGGTCAAAGGTATGGAAACATTTTTGTATGATGAGTCAAAGTAGAAAACTAACAACCATGTAAATGTTTGTCATCATCCTTTTCTTGATGCTTTCTTTCGATCCACCTTAGATTGTTCCTTCATACTAACTAAAAGAAAGATGGGGCATTGGGTTGCATTCTGACCAGAAGTTGGTTCCTTTTCTGACTAATGATCCCAAATATGCCTTTTCTTTGTTTTTTAATTGTCAATAATCAGGAGATCATTAACCACACAAGTTTGGCACATATGCGCTTGTAAATTTTGGTTGCCATTCTTTAGTTTTGCTGCCTGAGTGAAACAAGTTTCCTACGCATCCTTGAGATTGCTCTGTTTTTAATGGTAGATAGATTGTGTCCAATCCTGAGGATGCCTGAATTTTCTTAGGAGCAAGAATCGCAACCAAACCAACTGCATTTTCCATCTCACAAGCTTCTATCCTTGGCCTTGAGCACCATCTCACTCCAGTAGCCCACAAATGACCACCTAAGTTGCCTGTGGTATGATTGCCCCAAAAAAGATAGAGAGAGCAGAGAACATCATACAAATCAGGACATATATGAGGTGGATTATTGTGGCGTTAACAGGGAGTGCTGTGCACCACTTCCCTGAAGGTCATATCAAATAGATATCCACAGAGCTATTATGATTAGTTAACTGTGCATTGTGGTGGTTTCTTTTGCTGGTTTAGGTGTAACCATGTATCTGAAGGAATCAATAAAACAGGGAAATGGTTTAGCATGCACAGGAAACTCAGGCATTTGGCATATTTTGTAATGTGTCGATCTGCGGGCAGATATGTAAATGGAACTACAATAGTGCTTGATGAGAACTCACCCAGCTAGTAGTGAAAGAGCTCTTAAAGGTTGTTGAGAAGAAAGTTAGGACATCTAATGTTGGCGTGCCATGCAGCAAATTGTGATTGCATCTGTGTGGTCTGTAGCATCTAGGAGTATCTTGCATTTGGATGTCCTGCAGTATTCTTGGTTAGAGGTAACTGAACACGTCTAGCTTCTTCCACCTCATACACGTCTAGCTTCTTGGTTTAGGGTTCACACTACAGCTAGTTTGTTTTTGGCTTATGATAACCACATCAATTAAAAGAACGCAACCTTAGTTAGAATGATCATTTACAAGACCCTTTGTCTGATTATAATTTGTGACATACAAGGAAATTTTGTTTGCACACCCTTTTACCATATCATCACCTTCCTTTCATATTTGCTTGCTAATCAGTTATAGCATGTGCATGTATTATTCTGGTTGATCATCTGTTGCTATCTGCTGTCTTTGCTTATCTCTGGACAGATTGATCAAAGACTTGTCAATGTGATATAGCAGCATCAGGATTGTATTAGTTACTAAATAAGTGCTTGTAATAATATTTTGAGGCTGTGTGCTTTATGCAGAGGTCACAAGTGGCCAAGTAGGTTCATGATTATTGTATCAACTTGACATAATGATCTTGAATTAATAAAATCCTTCCTTCATGAAAAAGTGCGTGCTCAGGAAGTCAGGATCCATCTAGCTTAGATGTTTGCTGATTATGTGCATGCTACTTCTAATTGTCATGGTCCGTCTTGGGCCTCTGTGCATTGTCACATTGATAGCTGACAGCTGAACCTTTGAATCAACTCCTATAGTTTGTTTTGTATTTAACCATTGTTATTGTGAGGGGGTCGCCACACCTTGCCTTAGCACCTTAAGAGCATTGCTGTTAAGTGTTAACTAATAGTGAAAAAACTAGAAATGTTCGCGGCGTTGCCTTCGTGGCCAGTGTGTGGGCTACATATAACGAAATATCAATTTACACACACACACACACACACACACACACACACACACACACACACACACACACACACATTAATCCAAAAGTCAAGCTTGGCATTGTTGATGGAACTTGAAATCTACATATAACTGATTCCAAATCTAATAGTGACTTTTATATCAGAGTTGATAATCTTCTTACTGCAATAATCTTTAATGTAGAAAACCCACACATTAGACAACACTGATTTCAGCTTGCAAGTACAAAAAGATAGCATCATAATCTAGTGACTTTGCTGTAATAAAAAAAAACACAAACATTAAATCATTCAAGCATGGCTTATCTGTTGCTGCAAAATCACAAACCAATAGAAGAAAAGGAAAGACAGAGGCCATGGTGCACATACATTCTTCTAGAGGAAGTAGGCTTGCTGGTCTACAAGCATTAAATAACCCTGAAACGTCTATAACAGGTTGGTCTACATGCTGCCCACTAAAGAACTGCTTCCAGTTTCATAGCTTGCTTGTAGAGCTTGGCAGCTTGCCAGTAATCTCAAGCTCCTCATGAGTAAATAAGACACTTAGTTTGGCTAGCAATTCTTCTATTTGGAGTGCATTGTGCTGTGGAAGAGAGTAGAACAAGAGATGATTCAGCACATGAACCAATTGCATTGAAAAACATAGAGCTGCATGCAGGAAATAATCAAAATAACATCAACTTCCATTTTCATTCATGTAAATAAAAGTAAAAAATGTAAATCATGAGCTCCAAAACATATAATGACCCAAATTAATCCTGATCCGAGGCACTTTCAACAGGTCAAACTCTGTATTTAAACCAGAGAGCACAATTGATATTTATAGCTTGGATCAGCAGTAAAAAGCATATCAAAGTTTCGTAATTCTTTGATGATGTGGTTTTATATTTGCTCCACACATGGCACATGGCCTCTGGAGAAAAAGGGCAGTATAACAAAACATACTGACCTCAGTAAATGTCTTGCGAGTATCTCTAGATTTTTGGAGCCACAGACCATGGCAGTCTGCAACATGTTGCTCGAAGCGAAGTGTCTGTCAATATTCAGAGCCTAGTACAGGTTAACATGTCTTGTTTCTTTTTGTATAAAATTTCAAAGAGAAGAGAGAAAGAAAACTATTTTTAGCATTCAATCAGGATATACCTCAAAGGTATATGGTCGAATACATTGTGTGCAGCCAACAGGTTGAGGTAAACCATATCATCAGGGGTGATGGTGTTCCATGGGTTACTGAAATTTTTAAATGCTTTCAAGAACTTATGACTTCCAAATTTTTAGAGAAAGGTTTCAATGACTTCAAAATTAAGATATAAAAAAATGTAGGCACACCTTAAAAGTGCCAAGACTCAGCAGAGTCAAGTTAAAACAGGTTGCTTCTAAAAGTTCATGGATAAGATTAATTCTTACAACACTGATATTCAATTAATTCCCATGTATCTGCCTCTTATGAAAGAATCAATTTTTAACTAACCCCTGGTAGGTAATGGTACAATATATAACTAATGAGTTGATGAATCAAGTTAGAAAATTAGTCACGGCTTCAAGGTATGAGCTGCAAAAAAGTATACCATGTGTCCATGTTGCAGAAATAATGATGATGATAGATCATCACACTGATGTTGCACACATTATTCAGCCATTGAAAAGGCTACAAACCATAAAGACTCCACATACACAGGTCTATGTCAGAAGAGAGTTATTGCTTGTCCGAAATGGTAGGTATGTTTGTATACAAGGTTTTATTAGACTCGTCGGATACCATATTCTAATATGAATCGATTAAGACAACCAGTGATTAAGATTACCAGCAGGCACTTGCTCGAAGGCATAAACGAAGCAAATAGTTGGTACATATCTGGTTGAAGTCACTATGTGGTGTCTGCACAGCTCTCTGCTCTGTTGTGTCACTTGACCTGTGTCAACCTACCTGTGGGGCTGCGAACCAGAAAGAAGACATTACACGAAATAGAAAAAGGATGAGAGAAAATAGTCACCAATATTGGCAGGTAGGGGAGACTGAACAAATCAGCAGGCTTACTTAGAACACAAGTTGCAACCTGATAGTTGATGGTTGTGTTTGAGTACTTAGAATGGTGTCCTATTCAAGGGCAAAAGTGAATTGTTAAGACAAATCCTTCCTATGTTAGAGAGATTTTGTCTCTGAAAATCTCGGAATGCAAATCAATAATATTATAATCCTTACAGTTAAAAAGAGCATACATCATATCTCTGTTGTCTTCGTTGTATGGTTGTATTTCTTAAATGGTTTGCTCGTTGCTGTGAAATCTTCAGACAATAGAAGAAATAGTTCAGATATAGATTTAAACAGATATTTATTAGAAAATGCATCACTATATCATTGGGTAAGGTGCAGATATAGTATAGTAGACACCTGTTTCGCTAGGGCGCTAGGCGGATTTTTCCTCGGCGACCCTTTGCCTAGCAACTAGTCGGGATGTCGTGCCTAGGCGTTGCTAGCCGTTTTCTAGAGCGATGAATAATCATGTATAAATACTTAAAAGAAAAAGAAAAAAGGGGAGATGAGGGTTCATGAAGGAAGAGAGGGAAAAAGGCCCATTTGAAGGCCCAAATGACATAACTAACCCTAGCTTTGCCTTTCATCCGTCTGCGCACGTATTGCCCCCATCCTCATCATCTTCTCTCGCGTACTCTTCCCATCGCGATGCGCGCCGCGGCCAGCCGCGCGCCGCGCTGCTCCGCCGCCGCGCCGCATCCGCTGCTCTGCCCGCCGCCCCCGCGCCGCCGCTCCTCCTCCACCGGTGACCTCCGGCCCGGACGCTCCTCCACCGGCCAGGGCGCCGGCCGAGGGGGCGCGCGCGCCTAAGGGGTCCGACTACCCCCTAGGCACCACGGTGCCCGGTCGACTAGCCCAGGGCGGCGAATCCCGCCTAGGCGGCGCCTGGCGGGAGCGGGGGGCCGTGATAGGAGGAGACGGGTCACCATCTGCGCTGAAACGCATGCCGAGGAAGTGATGCGGGACACCGGGATCCTTCATGGCGAACTCTTCTTTGGGCGAGATGATCCACCGGAGGAGATCGGGTGAGGAGGTCTGTGAGGACTATATCATCCACATAGAGCAACAAATGGCGGTCATACGAGCCACGGTAGACGAAGAGTGAGGTGTCGACTTGGCTTCAACAAACCCAATGGACGGCGGGGAAGGAGGCCATGCGTACGAGGGGCGAGGAGCTTGCCGGCCGTGCTGGGAGACTTCGAGGAGGCGGACATGATCCGGACGAGTGGGATCCTCAAACCCGGATGGCTGACGACACAGACGGTCTCGGACCCGGGTTGCCATGCGAAAAAGCATTCTTCACGTCCGGTGATGAATAGGCCACTGCGGGACGAGCCGAGAAACCGCAGTGCGCCTTTGTATCGGGCTTCACGACGGGTCGAATGTCTCATCGAAGTCAACACCGGCCATTGGGTGAAGCCACGGAATACCCAACGGGCCTTATACCTCTCAGAGAGCCATCGGTGGAACTTGTGCTTGAATATCCATTTTTGCCGGTTGCGGCGTTGGCGGGGTCGGGGCACGAGATCCCATGTGTGATTACGGAGGAGTGCGTGTTGTTCTTCTTCCATAGCTCTGGCGCCAATTGGGGTCGACAGCGCGCTACGGAAGGTCTTCGGCACCACGAGAGAGAGGCGGCGTGGTAGGCGGCGGGCATCCATTAGCCACTCTTAGCTCGCGTGCTCATGGAGTGCGATTTGTCTTTGGAGGGATAGCAACGGCACCCTTGGGCAAAGCTGGGCCGGGGCAGCCGGGCGCGTCCTCGCGCCCCGGTGTGGCTGGGCGAAGGGCGGCGCCCGGCGAAGAGGAGGAACCTCGGCGGTGCTCGGCGCCTTCCGGAGGAGAGGTGGTGGGACGTGGAGGCCAGGGAGGGGTGCAAGGGACCGGGTGGTGTAGCCGTGGCCGCCAGGCGCGGAGAGAGGGCGTCGTGGGCGTCGCCGCGGCCGGCGGGGATGTAGAGCGCGCGGGCGACGTCGTGGCCGTATGTGGCACGGAAGGGTTCCCCGGTGCCCGCAGCATAGGAGGGATGTAGAGCTCGAGACGCCGTGAATCCATAGCATCGTCGGCCGACGGCGGGCGCCCGTGCACGATCCGCGAAGGGCCGGCGGGGGCGCTGGGGACATCGGTGATGCCGGAAGGTGCGCTGGGGACAAAAACGTGCACCCGACCCAATAGGAGGGAACACGGGGGTCGATAGAATCGTCCTCGAGGAACTGAAAGTCCGCTGGAGCACTAGGACCATGGCGCTCAGCAAAAGGAAAAGCCGTTTCATCAAAGATGACGTGCCGGGAGACAATGACTCTATTGGAGGAGAGGTCAAGGCGCCGGTACCCTTTGTGATGAGCGGAGTATCCTAGGAAGACACGAGAACAGACACAGGAGCGAGTTTGTGGGGTGCGAGTGGGCGACATGTTGGGATAACATTTGCGACCAAAGACTTCGTAGATGATCAGATGTGGGTGGCTTGCCGATGAGGGCAAGATGTGGAGTGGAGAAATCTAGAGTCTTGGTGGGCAGAATGTTAAGGAGGACAGTGGCTGTGGAGAGTGCTTCGGCCCAATAGGACGGAGGCATGGACGCCTGAAATAGCAGGGAGCGAACTACATTATTTATAGAGCGGATAATGCGTTCGGCTTTACCGTTTTGAGGCGAGGTGTAGGGGCAGGACATACGAAGATGAATGCCCTGTGCGAGGAAGAATTGCCGGGAGCTAGAGTTGTCAAACTCGCGCCCGTTGTCACACTGGACAGCTTTGACGCGGACACTGAACTGGGTGGAGGCATAGGCGATGAAGCTGGTGAGTGTGCTAAAAGTGTCAGATTTCAGGCGTAAAGGAAAAGTCCATAAGTAATGAGTGCAATCATCAAGAATGACCAAATAGTATTTATAACCGTAAATGCTCACAACCGGAGAGGTCCACGGATCACAATGTATGAGATCAAACTTATTTGACCTTACGAGAACTAGACTCATGGAAGGGTAATTCAACATGACGCCCTAAGCCGACACGCATGACACAACTTCGAAAGCAGTCCCCGAATAGGACAAGCGACACCTGAAGCGAAGCTTAAACAGAGCTTCGTGACCGGTGGCCAAAGACGCCCGATGCCTGTGGGTGGATGACCGGCGACGAGGAGTGTCTTTGGAGGTAGCTGGAGTGGGTGAGTGGACCGGAGCTATTGCACCAATCGATCTCTCTCCGAGACGGAAGAACCTTCAGAACAACCGGCGGGGTCAAACTCAATAGAGCAATTATTGTCGGTAGTAAATTGGCGAACAGAGATGAGGTTCTTAATAATTTGAGGGGACACTAGCACATTATTAAGACGAAAAGATGGAGGTAACTCAGAGAACCAATGGTCGTGAATAGAAGCATGGAGCCATTACCATGGCAATAATGGATGAAGGAGTAAGGGTACCGCTGGGGAGGAAATATGTGAAAGTGAGGAGTACGAGAGAGGTCATATGTGAGGTAGCACTGCGGTCCAGTACCACTCGTTGGAGGACGGAGGCGTCGGGGATCGTCGTCTTGAAGGCTCGGGCGAGAGCATTCGGATCCCATGACGGTAGGCCGGCCCGCGAGATTATACATCCGGTGCAACCCAATGGCCGGAGGGCATCAAGCGGCGCCGGTCGGCTGCTGGACGAAGTGCTGCTGCTGTGCCGGCGGGGGGCCTGCTGCTGCTTTGAGTCTTTGGTGTGCCCTAGTGCTGCTGCGCTGCGGGTGGAGCCAGGGATGGGAGCCAATCGGTCGAGGCCCCCAGGCCACATCCGGATGGACCCCATCCACGGGTTGTAGCTGACTGGACGGCGGGGGCGGCGGGCGGCGGGCTGCGGCCGCTGGCGAGCACCGGTGGGAGCGCGGCGCTCGCCGGCCGCTGCCGCCGGTGCTGGAGCCGCCCTGCCGCCATTGCCGCCGCTGCCGGCGGCTGTTGAGGGGTTCGCGGCCACGCCGGTGGCTGCTGGGCGGTGGTGGAGGTAGTAAATGTCGGGGGCGGCAAGCGGGGCCTCCCTCCTTGTTCTCCGGCGTGATTTCCTCGAGGATGAGGTCTTCACGCGCCTCCGAGGAAGGTGGGGAAGGGACGAGCACGGCGAAGAAGTGTCGACGTGCATTTGAAAACGCCGTTCGGGCCCCGGATCCGCGTTGAGCACCAGCGCGATCGGTGGCGACCTCGGCGAGGGGCCGTGAGATCGTCGGCCATCTTCGCTGCGGCGGAGAGGGGTCGGTGATGGAGAGGTCCCCACGGGCGAAGTTGCGGAACCGCGTCTCAGGTGGATGGAGCGGGCCGCGGTTGCCGAGGAAGGCGGGACTCGACGACGAGGCATGGCGCGGTGGAGCCCCCGCGAGATGATCTCGCCAAGGTCGCGGTGAGCGTGGCCACGATCCTCGACTTGACGACCAGTTTATCGCCTGATCCCGGAGGCGTGGTCGGAATCGATCCTCGAACATATATGGAAGGGGGAGAATTTGCCGGGATGAGGAGGAACCGTCGCGCCACCGTTGTAGTTCCTGGTCGGCGTCGAGGATGGTGGTGACGTGATTGCGGATGTTCGACGGCGACGGCTGGGAGTGCGGTACTGAGAAGAGCGCCGCCTCGTGATGGCGGCATGGCGGCGAATCGAGGAGGAACTTCCGGGCGCACCACCATCTCAGTGCGCGGCCACCATCGGATGTGGCCGGGGCCGAGGCGGCTGCGGCGGCGCGCGGCTGGCCGGCGCGGTCAAGGGCGTCGCGCCGCGTTGAGAGGCCCGCGGTCCACGGCGCGGCGGCGGCTGCCCGCCTTGAGGCGCGGGCCAGCGCGGCGTCGCGAGCAGCTGGCGATCAGCGGTGGGCGGCGGCGTGGCCCTCGGTCAGCGTCGGCACCTTCCGGGCGCGCGAGAAGAGTCCGGGATCACGGGCCCTTGGGGGAGGAAGGAGGGTCCCGGGCATGATGGCGCCGAGGCGGGGAGGCCGGGCGCGCGCGGGGGGGCGCGCTGCGGCGGAGAGCCGGCGCGCTAAAGGAAAGCTTCTTGCGCGGCAGAGGCCGGCGGGGCAGCGGAAGCGTATCTAACCTAGGGCGGCTGATACCATGTAAGAGAGATTAGGCTCGGTAATGACTTGATTGTATTCAGAGTAAAAGAGTGCAGATACATATAGCAGGCATGGAGCATTCCTGGCCAACCATGCCAGGTCTCCATGCCTAGAGTTGCTCACGCACTCACACTACAATCTGAGGCCCGTAGGCACTCCACACTACACCATGCCTACAACTAAGGCTGGTCTAACAATAGGCTGGTCTAACACTCTGGATCATAGACAGCCTTCTGATAGCCACTTGTTACCTGTTGGTAGATCTGCTACATTCTGATACTCTGATTTGCTAAACTAAAATGATAGCAATTAGCAAAATTTAATGATCATGTGATTAAGCATTTAAGCTGTGTTGTCATATTTGTCTTCTTTCTTAAATCTGTATTATTTTGGCACATAGATCATTTATGAATCTGAACTCTGTCTATGTTTCCTTCAAATTTTGGAGTTTTTTTTTTAAGTGCAGATAGTTTATCTCAAACTACTTTCCAAGACACATAGCTGTACACTGTATTTCATTATCTGAAATTGACTCCTTTGAATTGTATTGGTCCTTATTGCATATTTGTAGCTCATTGAGGCATATGCTGTATTGATATTGTTTGATCTTCCAGATATATTTTGACGAGCTCTTTTGGCCGACCTTTCATATCACTAAGCTTGCTTTTCCTATGCAGGGACACCTTTATATATGGCTCCAGAACTGGTGAGGGAACAGCCATATAACCACACAGCAGATTTATGGTCCCTTTGGGGTCATCTTTACGTACATCTTCGCTTTCCTCTCTAGACCTGGTTACTTTTGCAATCTTCTCATACTAGTACATGCTATTGTATCACATTCCTTGTGCAGTTGTGATCTTAATATACCGCTGACCTTTAGCACATGGTTCAATTTGGTGCCATCTACTCTGCTTTGTGTTTGATTTGATAATCTATCTATGGAGCTAAATTTATTGTTTGGTTGACCAGGTATGAACTGTTTGTTGGACAGCCCCCTTTTATACAAATTCGGTTTATGCACTTATCCGGCACATTGTCAAGGTTACCAGGCTTATTTAGTTATTCTGTTTGTTATGATTGTGTTTATTAATTATCAGAACTGATTTATATGATTTCATTGATGTGTTAGGATCCTGTAAAATATTCAGATAATATGAGCGCAAACTTTAAAAGCTTCCTGAAGGGTTTACTCAACAAGGTCATAAACTGGCATTTCCCCACGAGATCACATATAATGAGTTCATCTGTGCCTTTTCTTTTCTAATGCTGCATGGTATGTAATAGGTGCCTCAAAGTAGATTAACCTGGCCAGCATTGTTGGAGCACCCATTTGTCAAAGATGATTCAATGGGATCAGCAGCTGTAAATATCTTTGGTTACGTGCTTAAGTAAATATGGAATCCTTGTCTTTGAAGATATCAGTGCCTTGAATACCACATAAATTTCTCAGGAGTCTCGACCTGCACCTTTTGAAGCTAGAGGATCTGAAGATACTCAGAAAGCAGAAGAAACACAAACAACAAGGAACCTGCCTTCCCCAGCTGCCCCCAAAGTAGGCAATTTAAATAGTATAAACTTGTATCCTTTTTCTTTGGGTTTTTCCTGTAAGTTGTGTATATGGAACTGATTTTAATGGTTGTCAGGTAGAATTACTGCTACCAATAGGGAAAATGCTTCCGATAAACCAAAAGTTACCAGAAAACTGGATGGCCCTATGCAAGCAACTCAGGACCGTCATGGTTCACCTGCTGGTGCTATTCCTGAAAGTCCCTCAGGCAAGTTAATATCCAAATTCTGACTCCTGGTAGTATTTTTGGCAGTGGTGTTGATCAGAACAATCATGTTTCTTCCCTGGAAGTGCACAGTTAGGTGAACTTACTAAATACTTCGTTGCAGAGTGTACTGCTTTGGATAAACTGGAAAAAGCCTCACAAACAGTAGAAGGTGCAAACAGCATTGTTGAAGATAATGAAGCACTGTCAACCATTCTCAGCCCTATCAAAATTTGGCTCACTAATACTCCAAGTTCACCCAGGTAGGTTCATTGCTTTTCCAACCCTTGTATCCTGTCCAGATCAGATACGAAGGAAAAACTGGTCATTGCAGAGTAACATGGTTGCAATGCATGGTGCTTATTAGTGTATTGTCAAGGGTACAGTAGTCAGGGCTCATGGGTACTAGAGCAATTCTAGAGTTTCCATTGTATCGCTATCATAGTAGCACGTATGCACTCTACTAATTTTTACAACAGTTCAGTAGTAATTTCTTATCTAAAAAGCATTTGGGTTGTGTAAAGGCGTGACAACAGATAGCATATTTGAATGGGAACATTCCTCCACAGAACTGTATAACATCTGCTCAGCATATGTTTTTCTTCCGGTTTCGTCATGCCTAGCCCCTAACTTCAACCTGTGCTTGCTTCAACTTTTACAGGGAACTGAACATTGATGGAGCGAATCAGTCACTCAAAATTATTAAAAATTTAATTGATGCGGGTCATGCCAATCTTACGCCGCAAGAATTGACATAAGTCTGCTTCTCGAGTTTACAAATCTCATTATCAAAACTAAGCTTTCAAATGCTTATGTACTTGTGGTGAAGGTACTTCTGGCAGTAACTCTGTGCTTTTTTTTTTTCACAATAGAAAAAATATTGCAACATCAAGTAAAGTAGCAAATCAACAAATCAAAAATATTTCTTCCTTTATTAGGGATGTCTTGGATATAACTTGCAATGTATAATTGTGTTTTTGTTGGCAGTGCCTGGCAATTGCACGGAAACTACTTGATACAAGTGATGAAGTTATTTTAAATTCTTATGACAGACAATGGTTAGCCCTGTATGAGCTTTTTTCACAGGTAACACTTTGATGCCAACTTCAGGTTTTATTGTCAGTTACGTTTCCCTTCTTTACCTTGATTATGAGTTTTTATATGCAGATCCTGGTTTCTACAGTGGATCCATCTGGAAGAATATCTCGTGAGTCAACTGCCTGCCTTGCTTTGATGTTATCTCGGGTTATCTCTGGGTTGAAAGCAAGCATGTCATCTGAAGACCCAAAGCCAGTGGAAGAAAGTCTTGTTACCACTACACCTATGACAGCTGACCAGGTGCCTCCACCTGGAGAGGAAGGCCCAGTCCGGCCCAAGCGCATGGTGAAGCCCAACAAGAACGTTGTCGGTCCAGAGTGGCTGTGAGCAGCGAGTTTATATTCTAGTCCCCTCATGGAGGAAGGACTCAGCTAGAGACTTGTAATTGAACTCTTACAATTCAGTTTACATTACAGCTTGCAATACAATTTACAGTTCATCGTTATATTTTCCCCTTTCCCAAGTATTCTTCCTCCTTCCTCTCGTTCCCTGCTAACAATCTGGTATCGGATTCGCTTTTGGTCCTGGATCCCTTCCACTCGCACCTCCGACCCACTTGTCTCTACTCTCGTCGGCCGCGCTCTATGGCGGTGCTCGACTTCAAACTCTTCATCGCGACGGTGTCGCGAGGCGCTGGCGCTCGGTCGCCGATTCCCGGCGGCAAGCGCTCGTCGGCGGCCTTACCGACGGATCCCGATTGCGACTCCTCTACACCGCGATGATGTCGGCGCTCCGATTCGATCGCGATGTCGCTCACGCGGTCACCGTCGGCGCTTCGCATCGGTTCTCCGGAGTCCGCGCAAGGTCTTTGCGGCGCGGCGGCTAGCTGCGACCATGGTGGCCATGGCGGCGGCGGCGGCGGCGAGGACTCGTTGTCTCGTCGCATCTCGGATGGAGGCGGCGCGGTGGATCCTCGGTCGGTAGCGGTGGCATCGCGGCTCGCCACGTTGGAGGCCTCCTACACCCGGCCGGGGGCGGAGTTCAACACCGGGCTCATCGACCTCGAGGGCCTCGAAACTGCGCACATCGGCGATGGCGGGACTCAGTGGCGTATCTCGAGTCGCCGTCGGCAACATCGAAGTCGTGGCGGCCATACATGGAGGGGCTCGTCCGCGGCGTTGGCCGAGCCATGCGCCCGGGGTTCATCGCGGCGCCCGAGGTGTTCGACCGAGAATGCCTAGGGCCCATCCCCCTTGCTCACCCACGATCGGCGGCCGGCGCGGCTCATCTGCCCGGACCAACCGCCCGAACAGCCCGTCGTTGGGGGCGGCGTCGGACCGGGCCGTGATGGCTGGGTCCATTCTCCACCTCTGCAGTGCGTTTCCACCTCGTCCTACTACTCTTTGTTTACATCCATTCCTATGAGTTCTAGTGATGTCCGTCCACCTATTGTGTCCGTCCCTCCACCTCCAATTCGCCCTCCGGATTCAAACCTACCACCATATCCTCACCCACCATTTCACCCCTACCCCCCGCCACGACACCCAGAGCCATTCCGTCATACAGAAATATTCAGACCAACACCTATTCTTCCACCAACTTACCCACCACGCGCGTCCTCGACCACAATAACCAGCGTCTTCCCAAAGTCCCGTTCCCCACCTTTGATGGTGACAATCCACGTCGTTGGCGTTCCCGCTGTGAGAAGTATTTCCGTATGTATGGCGTCGATCAGTCCCAGTGGATTGGTCTTGTCGAACACTATGTCGAGGGTCAGCCCGCCCGTCGGTACAGGTGTCCTCTCATTTGCCCACGAAAGAACGTGGGAGTCCTTACGTCAAATGTTGCACGATCGCTTTGATCGCGATCAACATGAGTCCTTGTTGCGCCAAATGTTCAATGTGCGCCAGACATCTTCTGTGTCTACCTATGTCACATCCTTCTCACAGTTAGTGGATCAGCTCACATCCTACTCACCTAATGCCGACCCTCTTTTCTATGTCACACGCTTTATTGATGGTCTTAGGCCGGACATACGTTCATTGTTGCGATGCATCATCCTACCACACTCGATCTTTGCCGCCTTGCTTTGTTCTGAGGGAAGAAATGGCAAGTACCATCTGCCCGTCAAGGACGTTCGAATGGTGATTGGCCGTCCTCATCCAAGTTCAAGCTGCCGGCCTCAAGCGCCGCGAGGCCACCATTGGTGATAAGCCGTCTTCTTTTGGCGAGTTCATCCGTTCCGGTGCCACCTGGCGATTACGCCTTAAGAGCTCTCAAAGCCTATCGCCGTGCTTTCCGGGGCCTTTGTTTCAAGTCTTGTGACTAAATGGACAAGGGAACATCGGTGTGCTCCGGAGGTGCTCATGGGCGTGGAATTAATCTGGAAGGATTTCGTTGATGATGATGATGACGCGGAACATCCTCCTATTGAGCACTAATGCGCTCTTGAACAAGTCTTCGGCCGGGTGTCCAAATGCGGCATTGGTGGCTCGGTTCATTCTCGCCCATTCGGTTTTGGGGAACCATTGCCGATGTTCCGGTGTCTATCCTCATCGACTCTGGCGGTTCTTCCTCCTTCCGAGTACAACGAAAGGTCGCTAAGTTTTGATCCATCAAACTGTTGGAACAACCGGCCGCGATGTGCGGGTGGGTCGGGTGGGGGCATTCTTGGCCGATGCTGGGCATCATCTGGGATTTGCAATGGTGCATCGAGGGTTATACTTTCACCACCTCGCATTTCGGTTGTTGCCCCTGTCCGGTTATGACGTTATTGTGGGTATGGATTGGTTGGAAGCTCACGGTCCGATGCTTGTTCATTGGCACCAAAAGTGGGTAATCGTCCCTCATCATGGTGCTTACATTACATTTACAAGGGCTGCGATGCGTTACTCCTCGATAGTTTGTATCTACAAGTTACGTGTTACATCCTTGGCGGCCGAGCAAGAGTCACCGGTTCTAGCTGCGTAGTGCCGGTGGAGATCATTTTGCTTTCTATTCTGGGCATACGACTCCATCTTCCGGGAACCAACCGAGCTCCCTCCCTCGCGGGGACTGCAACCATCGTATTCCTCTTATTCCTGGTGCCCAGCCGGTCTTCACTCGTCCATACCGCTACCCTCCAGGTCTCAAGGACGAGATTGAGACCCAAGTGAAACAAATGATGGAGCAAGGTATCATCCAACCGAGCCGCAACCCATTTCGTCCCGGTGTTATTGGTCAAAAAGAAGGATGGATCTTATCGTTTTTGTGTGGACTTTAGACAGCTCAACGCCATCACGGCTAAGTCTAAGTTCCCTGTTCCCGTCTTCGATCAGTTAATGGATGAATTACATGGTGCCAGTTGGTTCTCCAATCTTGACCTCCGGGCAGGGTTCCACCAAATCTTGATACATCCTGGTGACGAGTTCAAGACGGCTTTTCAAACACATCAAGGCCAGTATGAGTTCCGCGTCATGGCCTTCGGTCTCACAGATGCCCCCGGTACTTTTCAGGGCGCTATGAATCCCACTTTGGCCCCCGGATTGAGGAAGTTCGTGGTGGTCTTCTTTGATGACATCCTCGCTCTACAAAGAAATCGTATGAAGAGCACTTAGTACATCTTGAGGAGGTCTTCAGGTTGCTGTCCAAGGATAAATGGAAGATAAAACTTTCCAAGTGCTCATTCGCACAGCGCTCAGTCAGCTATCTTGGGCATATTGTCAGTGAGAAGGGTATTTCTACCGATCCAGCCAAGATTGAGTCTATTCTCAGTTGGCCTACTCCCAAATCTGTTCGCGAGTTGCGTGGCTTTCTGGGTCTTGCCGGCTATTACAGAAAGTTTATCCGCCACGGGATCATTGCTAAGCCCGGCCGTGAGCTGCTCAAGAAGTATACCTTGTTCATTTGGACCCGATTCATGATCAAGCCTTTCGCACTTCTGAGCTGCGTTGAGTTCGCTCCGGTCCTTGCCTTACCGGACTTCACTAAGCAATTTCACATTGAGACCGACGCCTCGGGTGGGGGTGTTGGTGCTTGTCCTTCTCCAAGACGGTCATCCCTTGGCCTTTCTCGGCCAAGCCACTAGCCAAGCGTTCGTTGGGGATATCGTCGGATATGAAAAGAATACCTTACTATCGTCATGGCTGTCGGCGGTGGCGGCACTATCTTCTCGCGAATCGAGTTCGTGATACACACCGATCACCGTAGCCTTGTGCACTTGACGAGAGCGGCGGCCGCAAACTCCTTGGCAAATGTAAAAGCCTTTACCAAACTCCTTGGCTTACGCTATTCCATCCGCTACAAGAAAGGTAATCGACAATGGTGTGGCTGATTCCCTTTTCGCCGCCCTCCACGGTCAACAAGCATGTGCTATCTCTTCTCGCCAATTCCCGGATGTGCAATTGGCCGTGTGGTATCAATCGGATGATGCGGCAAGAGCTCTATTGGCGGATTGTCTATCCAACCTGAAAAAAGCACCCCTTCTCTTTGCGAAATGGAGTCATTTATCACAAGAAACGATTCGGCTTGGTGGCAACAGAGAATTGCGGCACAAGATTGTGCGGGCTTTATGATAGTAGTCGGGGGCCACTCAGGCGCTCCAGCCACCATTCAGAAGATTCGTCAGGTGTTCTTTTGGCCGGGCATGCGCAAGGATATCCTACAATTTGTTTGGGGGCTTGCGTCATCTCAAGGCTCGAGGGCGAAACGGACCGTGCTTTCGGTACCTCGGGTTACTACGGCCGCTTCCGTTCCTAAGGGTGCTTGGCGGATACTTACTATGGACTTTGTCGAGGGCTTACCCGTCTCAGGATCCGCCGACTCCGTGATGGTGGTTGTGGACAAATTCACCAAGTTTGCACACTTCATACCCCTGCGCCACCCGTATACAGCCGAGTCGGTTGCCCAGGTATTCTTTGACTCCATCTACCGCCTCTATGGGTTGCCCCTCTACATAGTCTCGGATCGTGACAGGATATTCACAAGTGGATTTTGGGATGAGTTGTTTCGATGCGGCTCTTTGTCAAGTTAAATCGCAGTTCTTCTTACCATCCCCGTCCGGACGGCCAAAGCGGGCGTGTCAATCAATGTTTCGAGACATACTTGCGTTGCTTTGCTCATTCTTGCCCCAGAAGTTGGTCTAAGTGGTTGACTGCGGCAGAATTCTGGTACAACACAAGTGTTCATTCATCTTTGGGCTGCTCTCCATTCCAGGCTTTGTATGGATTTCCACCTCGGCACTTAGGCTTGGATATTTCTGATGCTGCTTCTGTTCCCTCACTATCATCGTGGCTCAAGGACCGGGAACTCGCGCATGATTTGATTCGGTTGCACTTGCAGCGTGCCTCCGAACGGATGAAACGACAGGCTGATAAAGGTTGTTCGGAGAGATCGTTTGAGGTGGGCAGTTGGGTGTTTCTCAAGCTCCAGCCTTATGTGCAGAGTTCATTGGCTCGCCGTGCTCATCAAAATCTTGCCTTCCGATTCTTTGGCCCATTCTGCATTACTGAGAAGATTGGGACTGTTGCTTATCGCCTGGACCTGCCCCCGACATCGTCGATCCACCCGGTTTTCCATGTCTCGCAGCTGAAGAAGACAACTGGGGCCAATCCATTCAGTTCCACATTGCCTACTGACCTGGTGGCATTGCAGGTCCCTGTTGCTATACTCCAGCGTCTCTGGTCCGCAGGTGCTCATCCCGTGGAGGAAGTCTTGGTGCAGTGGTCCCAGATGCCTCCCTCACTCGCCACCTGGGAGCCGCTCGAGTCGCTGAAGCAAAGGTTTCCAAGAGCGCCGGCATGGGGGCATGCCGCATTCCAAGAGGAGGAGGATGTTACCACTACACCTATGACAGCTGACCAGGTGCCTCCACCTGGAGAGGAAGGCCCAGTCCGGCCCAAGCGCATGGTGAAGCCCAACAAGAACGTTGTCGGTCCAGAGTGGCTGTGAGCAGCGAGTTTATATTCTAGTCCCCTCATGGAGGAAGGACTCAGCTAGAGACTTGTAATTGAACTCTTACAATTCAGTTTACATTACAGCTTGCAATACAATTTACAGTTCATCGTTATACTTTCCCCTTTCCCAAGTCTTCTTCCTCCTTCCTCTCGTTCCCTGCTAACAAGTCTCCTCAAGGTCATTGATCACGCAAGGACGTCACAACTACTTGAACTCTTGTGTGAATGTCTGATAGCTTCGGGTTCAGACACAATATCAGGTTCTACGAACATGGTGCCTGCTGCTTGTGAGGCATGCAAGACTATTTGGTACCTAGCTCATGCTGTTGACATTATGTCCATCGGTACACACCATTTTTCATTTCCCTTAGCAAATTCATGGCGACAAATACACTCAATGCAAGAGCAATGTTCAATGGCAGATTCAAACTCTACCAATTTGATTAACATATCTGTCAAATCATTTCTCTCCTCATGACCAATGCAGGTTGCAGTTTACCACTGCTTGCATAATGGTCTAGAATCAGCTATTCATGCTTGTCTTCAGGTAACTCTCAGATGTGTTTGACTAGAAGTCATATGTTTTTCAACATGTTTATTTCCCATGGTGGTATATATCCTTTCTGTAGGACAAGTGAAATGTTAAAACGATACAGAGTTGTGTTTATCCATTCAGAACTTGTACTGGCATGGTGTATGTATCATCATGTGTTTTTCTATCACAGAATTGAAGCATGTTTAACAAATGTAGATTTTAGTTTTTTCTAGAACTAAACTGTAGAAACTAGAAATTAATTTACGGTGTTTCCCCAACATCCCTTTGCACCAATAACTGTTAGGAAAAATCTTTATTTTATTTTGGTATCTTGGAACTGCAATTTGTTGCATTGACAATTGGATATGTATTAACTAAATATGTTATCAACAATTTCACGTGGGGTGGCACATGGAACTAGCTGATGTTACTCCTTTCCACCTTGGAATCAGATTCATTGCCTTGATCAATACTAACTTAGCCTTAACCTCCCAGTGTTACATGGCATGGCTCTTCTGGTTGCCTGCACTTAAAGCAGCAACATTGTGAAAAATCCCATTTCAGAATTTGTTTAAATAGATAAGTTGGCGTCTAAATAATTACTAACACTGCACATTTCATACTCTTCAGTTCTAAATAGAAAGTTGGTGTCTAAATCCATTTTCAAGTGCGATAAAATAATACAGCATAGGGTTTTTTATACTGATTTTACATCTTTCTATTGTAGTACTGATTCTTGTTACATCTAAATGTTGCTTTTCAGCTTATCTCAAGGGCCTGTCTGCAGAATGTGTCTTTCTGTACCATTATGTGCCGTCCATGGAATTCACCATCTGATGTTGATGCAGTAGAATATGGTGGAGATGGAACAATAGTATCTGACATGTTTTCCTTATTGTCACTGTGTGGATCATATTTAAACAAAGAATCCAAGCAGAATAGCAATCAGAAATGCAAACTCTCCAACCCTCATGCTCTTGTAGTGCACTGCTGCCTTGCATTAGCGACAATAGCTGCATGTTTGTCCTAACAAGTTCCCAGAAAAAAAACAGCGGTCCCGGCTCTCAGTTCTTGCACACCTCTCATCAGTTGATGATACAGTGAAGAGTTGCCTGCAGCCACACTGTGCATCAGCAATGCTTGCGCTCTCATCACTTGTTTCTCTTGAAAATGGCGGGCAAACCAGATCTTCTCTTTGTGAAACCGCCCTTGCTTTGTTTCCCCGTATGGCAACACTGCACACTCTGCTGAAGCTTTGGTTGTCTGATGGAAGTGAAGCGCTCTGTCGATATAATGCTGGTCTTCTGAATCTTTTTGGACTCCGTGATGGAAGTATTGGATTGCTAGAGACAAGGTTGAAATGGGTCAGACCATTGGCCATTGAACAAGCCTGCTCAGTTGGCATCCCACAGCTTCTTATTCGCCTGCTTACTGATGGTTTCTCAAAAGAGTTATCTGATGGGAAAGATAGTTCAACGAACCGCAGTGGGTTGTCTCCATTGGGAGTTTTCTGGACTCTTTCTGCTTTATCTCAATGCCTTCCTGGAGGAGTTTTCCGTGAAATTTTGTATAAAAGGGAACAATTAAAGCTCTTAACTGACTTGTTGTCTGATACACACCTTAAGGCATTGGCAGCCTGGACAGGTCTCGGTGGTGGGAAGACGGGAGTTCGGGAACTGATAAACTCAGTTGTCAATATCTTGGCATTTCCATTTGTTGCAGTGCAGAGTTCTCCAAACATGCCGTCAGCATCTGCATCCATCAATAGTGGCTTCCTGCTTAATGTTGCATCACCTGGTGGGCGCATTGGTACTGAGAATAAGGAAATGCTCAAAACTATCAGGCAAAGCATGCCTCAGTACATTCAATTTCTACTAGAGGTCTGATTAGTTGGCTCTAGTTTTTTTTTTTATCAGTGAACATTTCTGTGATTTCTCTCTCCTCGTACAGGTTGGCATTCCTGGATGCATGCTGCGCTGTCTTGACTATGTCGACATGGAAGATCTAGGTAGGCCCTTGGCCATTGTGGCCAAAATGGCAGGCTATAGGCCACTTGCTTTGCAGCTTCATAAAGAAGGTCTTCTAGATCCAAGTAGAGTAGCAGCATTACTCGAGGGTCCTATAGCAAAGGAGACTTTGCTTGATTTCCTCATGATTATTTCTGACCTTGCTCGCATGTCAAAGGTTTGTCATTTCATCTCTGTGCATGTTTTGTATGCCTTGGAAATATACTGTATTTTGATGTCAAAACTTTGTTGGATATACAAGCTGATACATTTTGCTTGTGGTCACCAGGACTTTTATGTACCCATTGATAAAGCTGGAATTGTTGGATTTTTGAAGAACTTCTTATCAAATGGAGACCCTGATATAAGGGCAAAAGCTTGCAGTGCCATTGGCAACATGTGCCGCCATAGCTCCTACTTTTTATGGCCCACTTGTAAGGAAATATGTATATTTTAATTGCTTTGCAGACTGAAATTTTGTGCCAGTAATATTAACTTTGCTGTTGTCTGGTAACAGGCAGCAAATAAGGTGATCCAGCTCGTGGCTGACAGGTGTTCTGATCCTGACAAGCACACACGAAAGTTTGCATGTTTTGCTGTAAGTTTGTCAAATGCCTTTGCAATAGTTGTTTTTTTTTTTTTTTCTATCCAGTTTCAATAGCCAGATTGAGCTACCTGTTCAATTGCCATGTCAGGTTGGCAATGCTGCTTATCATAATGACATGTTGTATGAAGAATTGAGACGGTCCATACCTCAACTCACCACTTTACTACTTGGTCCTGAGGACGATAAAACCAAAGGCAACGCTGCAGGCGCGCTCAGTAATCTAGTGAGGAATTCTGACAAATTTTGCGAAGACATTGTCTCCCAAGGCGCAATTCAGGTTTGTCTATTCTTGTTCTTGCTTATTACTCATTTTCATCCCCTGCTGACTGCACAGAGCACTTCCAATCCCACCGTTGGTCAATAAAACTGTTGAGAAATGCTTGTCTTGTGTTCTATGAAGATTGGATGGATAACACTAATGCCAAATTAATTTCATTTTCAAGGCATCATTACATATAACTCTTATATTCCAATTTCTTGTTGTGCAGGCGCTGATGAAGATGGTTGGCAGCTACTCTACCGTTGCCCTGAGCCCCAGCAGACGAGATGCTCTAACTGAATCACCGCTAAGAATTGTGCTCTTCGCCCTGCGCAAGATGTGCGACCACGCCATCTGCAGGAACTTCCTCCGGTCTTCGGAGGTGCTCCCAGTCATCGTCCACCTCCGGCAGTCACCTGATCCAACGATCTCCGAGTATGCTTCTGCCATCGCGACCAGCGTGAGCCAGGCCTGACGTTTATCTAGGCAGGCGCAAGTTCAAGGTGTTACACCCTGGGCATGATCATGCCACAGCGGTCCAGATCTACGATCCATCTGCTGCTGCAGTTGTAATGTAGTGTATGGTCTTACGGATCAAGCAAGCTATAGCTACCATATTGTGCATATGTATAAGAGTTCTGCAAAAGAGAGATTCCATTCACTAGCCCCTGTTTGTAAACATCGAATTGGGTCAGGGCCACCGCAGCATGACCAACCTTCTCTCCATCTGAAAGGCCAAACCGGAACCAGATCGCGCTTCTTTGCTTTGGAATTTGCTACGCAAGAGGATTCTAACAGCTAACAGTCTGCTCCAAAGAGAGGCTGGTCCGACCCGATACGCAAGTTGTGTGATCTTGAGCTGGGGATTCTGACCCGCCCACTTTTGCACATACTGTAGCGTAGCTACGCGAAGCAAAGTATATGGGGGTAGGGAACTTTCTTGCTGCAACCTCGGCTCTGTCGACACACAACCTCGCCGTACGTCTCCAGCACCCCAGGCCTCCTGGGAGTGCCCTGCCGGGCGTGGTCGATCACGCTCTGGTTGTACTGGCGCGCGTTGTGCCGCGAACCCACCGGCCGACGGCCAGCCGCTCTCCGCAGGGCCGTCTCGGGGAAAATTGGAGACCCGATGCGAAACAAAAAATGAGGCCTACTGGCCTAGAAAAAATAATGCTAAATGTACGATATAATGTAGTATGAAGTATAAAGCAAGAAGATATATATGAATAATAGTACCTATATTGCATAATTTTTACGTGAATAGCATTATTCTTTTAGTGTTTTTTGATATAAAGTCTTCAATGATATGCTCATAATCAATCTTCTCCAACATTCATTAAGCCTTTCTTGTGTCATTGGAGAACACAAATAAGTCTTCAATAACTGAAAGAAAAGATTCGCTCTGTTGATGCAACGGTGACAGGAATAGTCAATAGAACTCTATATGCAATAGTTGCATTAGGAAAACAACAATGATCCTTTAAAAACCGCAGAATTTCAATAGGTCCCATTCTTTCTTCTGGAATGAATTCTCGTAGAAACTTCAACTCCATATATAGTTCTTTTGCATCAATATCAGATTTTCCACCCTTTTTAAGGACAACCTCAAGATTATCACAAGAGACTTCAAGCCTTGGTCATCCAACGTCTTCAATGTTTCGAAGTAAATAAGAAACCAATTTTTTTTTTGTTCTAACTGCCCGATGGCGGCGGTACAAGAAACTGTTGCCCCGACGCCCCGATGGGAATTGGGATCGGCAAGCCCAGCGAACGACGCCCACTGCTTTGCTGGCTGCTGCTTCTTGCATCGCTGCTAGCCGACCCAATTAACTTAAGCAAGCTGCGCTGCGTTGCTTGCTTTGCTTGGCCCATCAAACGAAGCGGCCGGCAACAAAACATTTTGTATTCAGCTGTGTACGAGAGGTGCTAATGTATGCATGTATGTATTATGTATAATTTTTAGAGGCCCACACATTTTGGAGGCCTGCGCGGGTGCTCCTGTGGCACATGGCCAGCGGCGGCCCCGCACTCCGACACGACGACCTTGACGCCGGCTTTCTCCAGCGCCGCGTAGATGGCGTCGAAGAGATTCGTGTACGCCGCCCGTTCCGCCGCCGGTCATCGTGGCCCCCCGGTCGGAAGGTCGCGAACTCGTTCCTTGGTCGTCGGTGGCGCAACAATGCCGCCCCCGGCGCCGGGCCGGCCCGCTCCACCTTATTCTTCGGTTGGCCCGCTCCACCTTGCTGTTTCTTCTGTTGACAGCAGGACTGTTCTTTCTTCTTTGTTTTGGCCCAGTCCACCTTCTTGACTGTTTCTTCTATTGATTGTTTCATCTAAATATTTTCATTTTTTTCCGTAAGGGCAAAATTTATTTGTACGGCCCATATTTTTTCAGCCTTTTTTAAAAATTCTAAATAAATGAAAGCAGGAAATATTTTCATTTTTTTCCATAAGGGCAAAATTTCTTTTGAATCTTTTTTTTTACTTGTACTTAAATGATAGGGAGTTGCTATATCTCTTTCACAAGAAAACTATCAAACTTTTCTTGCAACCACCGGAACCTTGGATTCCAATTCAAAGGGTGGGATTTTTCCTTATACAAAGCGCCAGTTCAACACAGGAAACAAACGGGCCCGCCTACGAGCCCGGTTAAGCGATATGGTCATGCGGCTGCTGCCCGTTTTCTATGTCTGCGTCTTTGTTTGGGCCATGCTGCAGCCCATCCGCACCTTCTAGAATACACAGAAATTACAGCTCTGCCACTACACCCTCCAACAAGAAACAAACTCCACACAACCTCGATGAAACCTGGATCTAGAAGAGATTCAGTGTAGAAAACCTGCCACTGCACAGATAATTGCAGTAATTTAACTGCTTTGGGGATGGAGTACAAAGTACAAATATAGAGACAAACCGAGTACTAACCTTAATTAGCGGGGCTACTAAAACAATATCTCCATCCTTCTAAAGAATCATGATATACAACCGTGCTAGCTTAGCCATTTAAATTCACACTTATTTGTTCAAGCACAAAACATCTTCTATATAAGCGATAAAATCAAGACCTAATATATAACTGAATGGCATATCAGGTTCAGTACAAAAATGTGTACATTAGGCCACCTCTTTCTAAATTCCCACCTCTTTCTAAATCCTCTGGAGTGCCCACGAGCCATGAGAAACCATCCTCCGTAGGGTTCATTACGCCTATAGAGAGCTGAAACATGCATCCAAACAAAAAAGTCATTGTGTTCAGTTTATATAACACAAGAATAAAAACAAAAATGCAATGGAGAAATGTGAAATAGTTATGTATCAACACCAAAGATATTGTATATGCTCGTAACTATAATTGCGGTGCATGATAGTTGTAATTTACATTGTTGGTGATTGCAATTATTTAAATGAGAGAAAAATGACGAGTAAAAATAAGTATTCCGTAATTTATGGAGAAGGAACAAAGGATAGGTTCAGGTTTAAAGGTCGTACATTCCTCTTGCTCATCCTCCAGTGATCCATTGAATAAAACCAACATTAGAATCATAAACAAAACTTTCGCCTAATGAGTTATGCCTGGTTTACGTGCTGCAAGCAACAAAGATGCTAGGGAGCAACTGGATGAAGAAGGATTGCCTGCTTGTCGCGCATGTTGGTCTGCCCATTCTGTAGACCTTCTTCAATGGCGAGCAGTTCCCTAGACTACAGTGAGTTGAGGTTCTCATCTTTCTGATGCCTGCACATCACAAGTTACAGACATGCTAGCACAATCACAACATGAAATACAATACAGGGGCCATGACAAGATAAAGACAGTGGGTAGAGAACAATACAAGGGGCATGACAAGCGACTATACAACACAATCAACAAAAAAATACAATACAAAGTACAAGACAAGGGACAATCCAAACACAATTCGCAGGTCCTGTGATGACTTCGCGTCTCGGCCTCGAGGGGCCTAACGGCCCACTCGACCTCGGCTTAAAAGTGTTATTTTCAAAAGGCGCCTTCAGCGCTAGGTTTATATAGGGAATCAAGCGATGTCATTTTGTACTTTGTTGTCTTGTATCGTAGGGTCCCTGCTTGTTTTTAAACAATTTGTTTTATTACAAGGGACAATATAGGGACAAAACATCAGACACCATGTGAATTGGTGTCCGATACTATATATGATTCGGGTGATGGAATAAACTAATTGAACTTGCACAAACAATGGGAGATGCCAAGGTAGCAAAATTCGAGCATGGAATGCGATATTACGATCCACAATGAACAAGATCAGCACGTTAAGTCTCTACATCAACTCCGTTCTATCTATAGCGATACACCATGTCACCATCACGAACGAGACGCCGCAGCCGACGATGTCGTGTGGGTGTAGTGAGGATCATTCATTCATTCATTCATGAAAATGATAATGGAGCTATGATGAAGCAGTGAGTGATGCATGGTAACTAGGAGATCGATTGAAATAAACAAGGAACAGTGAGTGAGTGAGCAAAGCAAGCAGAGGCAAGAGGTATACGGCATATAGGACGGTGAGGATGTCGAACTTGCAAAAGGAATGAATCACCTCATGGTTCCCGAAAAGAAGGACAGAGGTATAGTATGAGAAGCACACCATCCCTCACATAGGAGCACAATGAGGAATCAACTTGAAGTGCCACCTCCATTCCCAAAAAAGCTCGTTGCACCAAATATAGCCGCAAAGACAATCAACAAATGAACGAAAGCAAAAAGTGTTTCTGGAGTCACACACGCGTGCAAAGCAAAAAAAAAATAACACACATACAATTACACCTCCTTTGATTCATGAGATGGGAGGGTCCTTTTGTAGATCCTCGAGCACATTCCCGAATCCTCTTTGATGCCATCTCCCCTTCCCGTGCCATCCTATTTCCATAAAAAACATAAAAGAAACTAAGGTAAAAGCTTTGCCATGAAAAGCTAGCTAGGCTTAGGGCATACCAATGAAAGAAAAACTGAAACTAACAAAGAAGCGAGGAGAGATACAACATGACATACTTTAGAAAGCTAAAAAATGAAATTGAATTGAAAAACAGAGGTGAGCCAACTATTTGTGAACGCCGACAATGCCAAGAATTTCAACCCTACTCTTTGTGCAAAGTAACTAAGCAAAATTTGGTGGCCAATGACCACTGCGGCCGGCAAAGAACTAAGCACATAACACAGTTCTGTAGCGGTTAGATAGAGGGAGCAAAACTGAACTCTAATAGCGTAACAAAGAAAGAGACGAAGAGTACACAAAGCTGCAGGTTCGTAGTTGCAAGCCCATGAGCCCTACGGACTGATTTATGAGAAGTAAAGCAAAATATAGGTAGCCGGTGTCACTTTTTGCACAACACCATAGACATATGAAATAGTGCACAACACACAACGAGAGATAGGGAGATCGAGAATGTCATGAGACTCACTTTTTGCAATGGATGTGGCGAATATGTGGAACAAGAAGCCCGAGCAAAGCCGCTGCTACTAATACTCAATGTCAAGCACAATAGCTGTTGGAAACCAAGGAAGAAAATAAGCAAGGTCATTACGATTGCATATTAACATCAGCACACCTAATTATAACTCAATTAATTAAAACTAAAATCTTCGAACCTCGCAACTCATATCCACCCCACGGCTCAAGCACTAACCCAACACAAAATGGTTATTACTGCGGGTTGTCCAAAAAATTCTTGGTACAGTTCTATACCAAAAGTAGGCAAGCATGTGAATCGTGAATATGAGGTCATTCGAAAGCTACGTGCACTAAATCGACACATACATACCTAGGGGTATGGTTTCAAAATGCAAAGATACAAAGAAGGACACCCGGGAGAGGCACCCTATTAAAGCGGGGTTCAAGCACATCTATCTAATGAACTAAAATATAATGAACTATGACCGGAATTCGGCACTTATACCTTCTACTTACATAATTGGCGGTGAATGGACACCTCCACCACCACAACCCGAAAACTTTGAAAAGTTAGACCATAATAACTTCATACGACCCGGACTCAAAACAACTTGTGCGTAATCGAACAACTTGTTTTGAATTGCATGGAACCATAGTACTTGTCATTAGCCTTGCCGAAGATCTAGCATTTGGGACAAATAAAATTTGCAAGTGCCTCAAAAGTTACAATAAACAAGCACAATGACAATTAATTGATTTGAACAATTTTACCACAGCGCAGACAAGAGACAACTAACAATTTTTTTCTATGGAAAAACAAGGACAAAAGAGGGTGGTGTCCTAGCACAAAGCACAAGATACATATTTGAACAATTTTACCACAGCGGACAAGAGACAATTAACAATTTTTTCTATGGAAAAACAAGGACAAAAGAGGGTGGTGTCCTAGCACAAAGCACGAGATACTGATTTGAACAATTTTATCGCAAAGATAATTAACAATTATGAGCAAAAGAGGAACAAAGAGGAAGGAGATGCAATTTACTACTTATAAACGTGCAATCAAGAAATGGATACTACTTATAAATTGTGACCTATGCTTGGTATACTTACACTTACGAGAGTGAATGCACCAGCTCTTGAACGTCATCAGGATTGAAGTCTATGTCACCATGTAGGATGTGATAGGTCATTTGGATTGTTGTGCTTGGCCGGGTAGTCCCCTAGCAAAACAAAACATGCACTTAGATCATCAAACCAGATAGCAAAACCACCAGCCACTAAGATCATCTAGTAGGAAAAAAATGATGAGGCAAATGGTTCAGCTTCAACATATTGCATATACTTAAAACTACAATTGCACTCCTAGAAACTTGTAATTAACATTATTATAGGCTGCAATTATGTAACTAGATCTTTATTTGATTGGTTTTGATGAACACAAAAGATTAATAGGATCCAAGCAATGCATAATGAAGGTCGATAACAACTACGTATTTCGGTGTTCTCCCGATCAAAGCAATGGATAGCATGAAAATGGACACCGGTACTTGAAAATAGATTCAAAACTAGGAAGATCAGTTGAGACATGGGCTCATGCTCTGTGGCATGAGAGATGAACAGATGGCAAGTACAAATAGGGAGGCATTACCACAACAGCTACTACGGTAATTTGAAGCAACATATGCCTATATTACAGGTAACTACACAACATCACACACAAGTTCATTCCACATATTGCACATGCTTATAACTAAAATTGCAATGCTCGTTACTCGCGATTTACATTATTGGTGATTGCAATATATGTATTTGATCAAGTAAGCAACCTAAGATCGACACTATCTCACACTCACTATGAATACTCATGAGGACAGGATATATTTTCGAAGGTAGTGCGTCTCATCTCTCACCTCGACAGAGAAAAAGCTTACATATACTCTGATGCACTCACAAAAAGAAAATGATAGCTTAGATGTACCCTAATACATTCAGGATAGACCAAGGCACAGGAAATGGCTGCTAACCTTAGCTCCACTCAGAATAATCTTGCCTAAAACAAAAATCAGCGGCACAATCTTTGATCCCTTCATCTGATAAATTAAGCCAGGGAAGAGCTCTGGTTCATACTGGAGAGTGAAATAACCCAAGCAAAATATCAGGACACTGGCAGGAGAATGCAAGAAGGTAGCTGAGAGAACTATGGTTAACAAGACAACAAATGCAACTTACACTTGAGAAAGCACCATGAGATTATGCAAGACACTCAACAAAGAAAACCAAGATTTCAGTTCTAGTGATCTCGCAATTCACCCTACATTTATTTGTAGGATCTTCCTATTCCCATTGATAGCAACAAAAATACATAGTTTGAGAGTATACAGAAGCAACTAAGATACGTAAGCAAGGTAAAGATTGTCCCGACATGGACAGAATCCAACAAATATCACTACCAACATGAGGCAGCCAACAATGCAAGCACCCAACAGAGGACAAATTGAGAGCCTTGAAGCTCGGGAAGTAAACGATCGAAGATGCGCATTCGGTTTACAAAAGAATAGAGAGCCGGTCACCTCTAAAACAAGCGAATGCAAACGGCCAAAGGAGCTCTGAGCTACTCGTGGTAGTAAAGATACTGAGCTCACACACCATGCAGGAAAAAAAGAGAGTACATTTATAAGGGAAAAATGTGAAACCAACAAGAAGCCTGAAAAAAAGGGATGATTACAAGATAGATAACAAATGAATATTAGCACCTTCAAGAGGCTCTTGTTTAGTATCTTATCCACTAGTTTAATTTCCCTTCTTAATCAAATGGAAATTGCTAAACAAAATTGAAAATTATAGGGGGCAAGAATGAACATTGCACATGTCAAATACCAAAATTATTGTCATTCAAATATGCAATTGATTGCTAATAAAAATGAAACCTAGAAATAGGTACTAACTAGTACGATCCAAAGCGAGAGGTTGCATTTTTAGCCAATTGATTTTCTTTTGAATGACTACATGAACCTCAAGAAAATATTTAGATAATTGAAAATCGTGGATTAGAAGCTGCTATGAACCTATGAATGGCTCACCTTGACTAATCATAATTGGAATTCTTAAAAAACAAACAAACAAACAAAAATCTATAGCAAATTGGAACACACTTTAGTGCCTTAAAGCGAAACACCAAGACCATTAAACTAGTTAAATCAACACAAACATTCTTTAGTGTGAAGGCAAAGTACAATAGATAGAAAGAAAATGCAAAGAATAGCATCCACAATTAGTTTGGATAGCATCCCATAGAATGCCAACAGAGAGATGAGGAGAGTGAAAGACAGGCAATGACGGTATTTGCAAAAGCACAACAAAGTAAATTGTGATGTATTATAATTTTTTTCAAATAAAAATTGATTTGTAATCACCAAAATGGGCATGGTGTACTAGGCAT